>OY292397.1:3116891-3541954 GCA_958496205.1 Idaea biselata
ACATGTAGCAAAATGTGGTCTGTTTTACCTTTTGAGGGTCGGTATTCCTAGCTTGTGAACACATACTGTCACACTCGCAGTGTGACATGACAGTATGTGTTCACGTGACAACGGTTCCACATACGACTGAGGCTAGTGCGTCAGATGACGCAGTTTTATCGTCTCATTTGCCGCGGCTAGGTACCGTATCTGCCCTCATTTGTTTTTATCTAAGACCATTTGTGAAAAATTCAACTGTCTAGCTATCGAGCTTCATGAGATGCAGCCTGGTGACAGACGGACAGACAGCCACCGAAGTATCAGTAATAAGGTTCCGTTTTTGCCCTTTGGGTACGGAACCCTAAAAACTTGAGTGGGTGGATGCACCGTACACCTTTGGCTTCGAAGGCGAATATTCTCCCACCGCACCACCAGAGGTCGTCAATCTGAGTAGGTAAACAGGAAGTATATTTACCGAAATCCCCTAACAACTATTATCCCATAATACGGTTGCATTTGTACGATACCGCGATCGTTATCTTTTACAATGCCCTAGAGAAGCAACTCTGAGGAAACTATAATAGTCGTAGTCAGGTAAACTAATCCTTATCCTATATCCACTATCTTATCTATATAATAATACTAGCTGACCCGGCGAATTTTGTTCCGCCAGTGGCAAAAGTATCTTAGTATCCTATGTCCGTCTCCTGGAGGGTTACTTCGGTTCGTTTCGAAACGACAACGATACGATAATACGATGGTTCTACTGTCACCCTACTATCAGAATGTGACAGTAGAATCGATGTCGTATCGAAACCCTCCTGGTTCTAAGCTACCTCCCCACCAGTTTTCAGCGTAATCGGTTAAGTCGTTCTAGTGTTCAAAACTCAAAACTCAAAATTTTTTATTCATTTAGAACGTATATTATACACACATACGTAAGTTTTGAAACGTCGAGATTTTAATTTACCGAGGTTTCGGAACGCGCCCTCCGATGTGAAGAAACCACAAGAAACTCATGGGGTTTTTTTTTCAATTACTTTTTTTTTTTTATCATGTTTTATATTACAATCGTCATAATACAGATCTGTAATCTGAACAGGAGCAGTTAACTTTTATACAGTACATACAGTTAACTTTTATACATTTATTTAACAGTTATACTTTTTATACATATAATAGACTAGCTGAGCCCCAAGGTTTCACCCGCGTAAACGAAACCCAATCTCGCAGGATTTACGGGATAAAAAGTATCCTATGTCTTTCTCCCGGTTCTAAGCTACCTTCCCACCAATTTTCAGCGAAATTGGTATCTGAGGTATAAATAATGCACGACACGACTTTCTATGTAGAAATATATATACTAAACACGCTATTGCATGTCTGTAATGGGCAATAATACAAGGATCTTATTTAATAAGACCCTTGTGTATATAGGTAACTATTATTATAAAAAATAAAGATTTCCAGTAATCGAAAATCACGAAAATGATGTATTTATCTAATAAAACTTGAGTTATTGAACACGTATTTATTAATCTAAAATGAAAATTGTACTATTACTATTTACCAAATAAAAAATATTAGGGACCTAGGTATACCTATTGTAACAAAAAGAGCTAGGAAATATAATCTTCATCAAAACTTATTGAACCATGTTAGTACAATAACCCACTGAGTGGCCAATAGACCGTTAACTGCAACTGTACTTTGGGGACCACGCTTTCTGTTTTAGAACTAAAGTCATTTATATTCTGAATTTTCTGAGCTGCACTTTAGTCGAAAATGTTTCTATTTAGGCCAGGGCCGAAACCTTTAAAAATGGTAAAAATTATAGTAAATTAAATTATATTATACTAAATTAATTATACTAAATTATAGTAGAATGAAACCCATTGGAAAAGGAAGAGAATTTTACAAAAATGACAGGAAAAATAAATTACGGGCGATCTGAGGTCGGGAACCCTACGTTACTCCTCGATAATGTAGCTGTCTTTTGGTGAAATAATTTTTGAAATCGGTCCAGTAGTTTGTGAGTTTATTCATAACAAACATACATACAAGCGCATTTATAGTTATAAACATTATTATTATTAGACATGGGTCTAGATCGCGTTATTGATAAATCATTGTTTTAAACGATAATAATGGACGGAAATCGGGTAAGTTTAAAAAGTGAGTTATAAATATTAGTGTACCTAGATTAAATTAGATATTTAAAATTTAATTTTAGTTTTATGTTTTACACTTAGCTAACTCGATTGTCTTTTTATTTGTTTCTATTCCGATTGTCTTATGTTACAGTTTCCATTATCTTAATGTCGGATACGTTTTGAGAAGATTTTTGTGATAATTGTACGGAACCCTTCATGGAATAGTCTGACTAGCACTTGGCAGGTCTTTTTGTTACAAGTTAGCTTTATTGATTTTTGGATATAAGCTTAGTAATACCTAGTCAATGCCAAATAAACTTCTCATAACTATACAAATTCCCCCGTTTGTTTTCTGTGGAATTGACATTTTCCACAGAAAACAAACCAAAGCTAATCTTTGCCTTTGTATTGCGTTTACCTTCGAACTTCCTTTAAACAATCAAATAGGTGCACTGTTAGCCAAGTTTTATATAGAGAACAAACAAAATAAGCAAACTGTACCCGATACCGGGAAAACAGCAATACCAACAAATATAGAGAAAAGCAGTTATCGTAGTTGACCTAACAGTCTATGCAGATTGCAAATATTTAGTTGCCTAGGTATATGAAACAACTAGCAGAGTCCCGCGGCTACTCTCGCGTAAATCCCGATCCTTTGGGGTTTTCTAAAAATCCTTTCTCATGGCTCCTACAGTGCCGGCGGCAGCGTCGCCGGGTATGTGCGTCTGTATGTTTGATATGAATGAACTCAAAAACTACTGGACCGATTTTAAAAATTCTTTCACCATTAGAAAGCTACATTCACCCTGAGTAACATAAGCTTTTGATCCCGATATTCTTACAGGATCGGGACTTACGCGTGTGAAACCGCAGGACTCTGCCAGTCTAAACTACTTTTGTGTGTATTTGTGTGTCTGTATGTTTGTAATGAATATACTCAAAAACTACTGTGCCGATTTTAAAAATTATTTTACCATTAGAAAGCTACATCACCCTGAGGCAGGCTACTTTTACTCTAACATAGTCTACTATTGATCCTGATATTCCCACGGGATCGGGACTTACGCGGGTTAAACCGCGGAACGCAGCTAGTTATTTATAAATAAATAAATAAATATTTCACAACGTTACACACAGCGCAATCTAGCCCCAAACTAAGCACTAGGCTTGTACTATGGGTACTAGACAACGGATATACTACATATTATACTTTTTTTTTTTTTTTTTTGTAAATACATACATATGATACATAGAATACACTGAATATCCCATGTCTTCGGACCGTGGTGAGTCCTAGGACATGTTGGTTTCCTCACGATGTTTTTCCTTCACCGTAAGAGCGATGTTATTAGCGCACATACCTTTTTCTTAAAGAAAAAGACATTGGTGCGCGGTCGGTCTGGATTCGAACCCACGACTCTCAGAATGAAAGCCGGGGTATCTACCACTAGACCAACACCGCTCTAATCTCTATTTATAATTTGATCAAATAGAATGAATCGGTCGAGCAAAGTTTATTGTTTGCGAAGGTGTTTAATGCAGTTCTGCTCACTTAACTCCATTGAAAGAAGAAACTTTGCAAGCTACAGAACGTGGTTCTACGATCCTGGTGATTTAAGGAACCGATCCTGATAGAAATCTTGTTTTTTACCTAGTTGCGCCTCGTGGCTGCACTTGAAAAATATCAGTTCCCATAGGAATGTCGGGGTAGATTGATAGAAAGGTTTTAGATAGGTACACGATTTAGTTTTTTTTCTCAGGTAGTTATTAATTTCCGGCTGCATTGCAGTCGTGCGAATGCCCGACTGCAATGCAGCCGGGTGCAAGTATATTTATGCAAATACATACTTGGTCTGAGTGTCTCTCTATGTAGATATGTATGTAAATATGTAGGTACCTGGGTACTTATTTACAAAACAAAAATAAATGTAAGTATTGTATCCGTGGTTTAGTCACCGAAACACAAGTTTAGTAGCTTACCACGGGGCTAGATGGCGCTGTGTGTTATTCACACAATGTTTAATATGTAAAAAAGAACCTTAATTAATATTTCTAATTCAAATGCATCCACAGCTTGCGTAGTACAAAAAAGTATGCATGATGTAGGGGGAATCCGCAATAAAATGGACGTGTTTTGAAACGGACACTACCTATATCGATAATATTTTATATTTTTTGGATGTTGGCACCGTTGATAACCACATACCTGTGGGCTTGTGACCATAGACCCTTGTCTATGATGCCAACACCCAATAAACCTTAAAAAAAATAGATCAAAAACATGAGATATTCGATAGTGTCCCTTTCAAAACACGTCCGTTTCATTGCGGATTCCCCCTATACTTGTCCATCTAACCATCAATAAAATTAATAAAACATAGCCATCACGTATACCAAAGAGACATAAATGAAATTACATTTGTGGTTGAAGCAAATACGACCGCGAGTGTACTCGGTCGCAGTGGTTGTAGTACTATTATTTATTCTGTGGTGGTTGCATGTAGGAAACCAATGATCGTTGATCGGTATTTGTGATGTACAGGCGAGTTCAGAAATATTTAATTCGAAACGATGATTGTGATTTCATTATAATGTCGTTTTCAGTTGATATTTCATTTATGTTATTGCTGCTAATAATACTAGGTAGGTACTAATTTGACTGATAAATCATTAAATATACCACATACTATACATAGAGAGACACGCAGGTCTCTTCTTTCAAAGAATAGAAAGGGACCTTAACCGGGTATCTTCTTCAGGATTCAAATATGAGTTCTATTTCACATCGCGAAAACAGAAGAAAAAATATCAACGCAAAAACTGCTGAGCAGATTGCGAATAAACTTAGAATGTTGGTTGGAGGTCTGGAATAACCTTTGTTAATTAAAGTATATTTTATTTATTAATTACTTGATAAATCATATTATAACCCTTAAAAGCCCGGTAACTTGCCCACTCAATCGCTCGGGCCACTAATAGTCGCCCAAAACTTTTTCCGGTTGAACGTTAGGGACCTTAGTCTCACAAAGACCAATATAAATACCTATACCTACCAATAATATTTTTTAATAGTTAGGAAACATACCTATCTATAAATGTTTAAGTACTTATACTTTTTTTTTAATTAAATTTAAACTACAAGAGTATCAAAATGTCCACATCGTCCACTTTCTCAAAACGTCAACTGTCAAGCAGGAGGCGTATCAACTATTATAGGTAAACTGTGGTTACGGCGATTAGAGCGGCCTCAGCGACCTAGTGGTAAATCTTCTTAAAATTTATGATAAAGCTTCCGAAACATGACGCTAGATGGCGCTTTAATAAATATACGTTGCTGCATGGTACAAATTCCGCTTCAGTAACCACGACCGACCCCGTGGTAAAATACAAGACGCGGCGCGCGGCGTCGCGTCGCGTCGGTGTTGTGGTAAATTGGGTTAAGTTGACACTTGTCAAAAAAAACTTTCCTCCTTTAAACTTAAAAGATAATTAAAACTGAAAAGTAACAAGTTCAGTAGTCACGGAACATGGTTAGTTTAACAGTAGTTTACCACTATCACAATTGGGTACGGAACCCTAAAATGAACACTGGACCAAACAGTCCGTGAACGCAACTTGAACATTAGAACTTATTTTACTACTGGCGCCAGTCTATTACTCCACCACTAGATGGCGCTAGTACTAAAAATACATCGCGGTATCGTTGCGCTTTTGTGTCAAAGACGATTGTTGTATGGCCCTCTATTCAACAAGTCTCCCTTAAATATTTGATTTATTTTGTTTTTAGTATTTGTTGTTATTGCAGCTACATAAATACATAGGAAAGTTTCAACCGTCTAGCTATTACGGTTCATGAGATACAGCGGTGACAGACGGACGGACAGACAGCGGAATCACAGTAATAGGGACCCGTTTTTACCCATTGGGTGCGGAACCCTAAAAAGGTAAAACTAACCAACTTCTGTAATAAACTGCAAAATATTTTCAAACATCAATATTTATTAGATACAAATAACGTCAGTCACACGAAAAGAGAAGGGACACTACAATACACGTTATAAATCAGGACATGTTTAGCTAACGGTGCCCATAAATTTGGAGATAACGAGGATAATAGAGATTAAAGCTGTCTTGTTCTCCTGCGCCTATAGGTAAGTAGGTATTAAAAATGGTGATAAAAATAAATTGTATAAAGCTACTGAACCATGCGGTTTTACTTCCAGTTCAGGAGTGGTATTTTTGCGTCAGAAAAGACATTCGTAGGTATGCGAAAGGCTAAAGAATAGGTGCGCGGTCTCGCTCACGCACATACACAATGAGCGATAACAAACATGATGAACTCAAACTTTCGTATAGGTACTATATTCCAGTGGTTCAAAAATACGGCTCTTGGTAAGCCCTGATACCGTAAAAATACCAAATTGGACTATAAATTTTAAAGCCTAGGTATATATTATGCATTAGTATTGTAGTAAAAAATGTAATTGGAAAAGTAGGTAGGTACCTACCTATAAATACTTCGTTTTTTTTTATATTTCAGACTACGATCTGACATTTTCATACATTGCTCTCAATGCATAGTAAATAATTTTTTTAATTTTACATCCTAAAAAACAAAACGACAAACGATTTTAAAATAGTGTAACCACTGTAATTCCAGTAAACAAAGAATCCACTAGATGGGTAAATAATTTGCCTACCGACTAAATTTTCACAAAATCCGGGTTTAAAATTGAATTCAAAATACCCCGAAACGCAGCCCGACCAACCCGTACCATTGATCATTAATTATCAACGCCACCGTATTCGGTCCATTGATAATCCCAGGACATTCCGATGCAGACACCTAAATCATTGTCGCCCTACTCTGATCCATTATCAAGCTATGGGCAGGCAAAAATATTTTCCTTTTTGGATCCTTTTTCGTAGTGTAAACGCGCCATTTTTCCGTTTTGAACCCCATTCCATCATTGTCAGCGTATTGATTTTGAATCTTGGACCAAACGACGTCTCTGATGATTAAGTGTGGATTTTAGTTGTAAGTACTTATACCTACCGTTAGGCCGGCCGCACTTAGGATTTGGATACGTTTTCGTCCTATATCATTTCTGCGCTAACGTACGAAGATGTACGAACAAGTACCTACTATAGACTACATACGAATTAGTATAGGTACATACGACTATTTCGTATGCAGTCTGCGCGCTTTCATACCTAGTAGGTATCTATTTGGAAGGATGGGGTAAAGGCTGGAGCAGACCGGATGCTCCAGCCTTTATAATTGTCATACTTACGTCTCCGTTACGTTAGTGCACGAATGAATTTCGTGACGAAAACGCTCCAGTGTAATTTTCCGAAGTCAACCCGCTCAAAGCTATTGTTTTCGGGAATAGTATTGGCTATGAGCTGCGTCCCGCGGTTTTATCCGCGTTAAGGTCCAATTCCGTGTGAATATTGGGTATAAATAAAAATAGCTTAGGTTAATTCCTTGATAATGGAGTTTTCTAAGCGTTGTAGCGTTTTTAGTTACCTAAGTCATTGTATAATTTGAATTAAGTATTTTAGGAAAGTACAAAAAGTGTTAAAATCTATCTTTCTATTGGAGAAATATTTTTTGAAATCGGTCCAGTAGCTTCGGAGCATATTCGTTACAAACAAACAAAGAAATAAATCTTTCCTCTTTATAATATTACAGTAATGTATATACATAGTGTATTAGTTGTCTAATACGAGTATACCAATAGTACTTTTTTTCAATTTCAGATTATAACTTGAAGTTTTGAGTCGTTGTATTTGGCATTATTTCTTCAAGAAGTTGGTGTATAATCGTAGTTTGAAGTTTAAAAACGAAGTACAGGTAATCGCTTATTTTGGGGCTAGATTGAGCTGTACGTAACATCCTAAATTTTTTTTAAAATAAATAAAAATAAAACAGTTTTTTGTATTTTTAAACATTTAGATAGGTACTTACTAGTTGTACAAAGTCACTCATCTATTACTTTTGTGCCATGCGATAGCACAAACTTAAAGAAGTAATTTCTTTATACTTATAAATTAAATTAAATATAAATAAATTAGTGTTAGTTAGATATTAGTGTTGTCATTGAGCATCGGGTTATGTGTATATGTTATAGGCAATGTGTATAATCTGGCATTGTATAGAATGCCTAGGCATTGTATACATTGTCTAAAACGTTCAGGCAATGTGTTTAATACGATTCATTTCATACATTGCCTAGGTAATGTATAAAATGCCCGAAGCGCATCAGGCAATGTGTATAATAAATGAACGACGGCAGCGGTCGCCAAAGCGCCTAATACTATAAATAAAAACATTATTAACATTTATTTCATATACAGTGCGATTTTTATACATCACGCCTTTTTTATTTACAGAATAAGGCGTGTAATCATGTTCTAACATTAACCTAACCTAACCAAGTCGGGGTGCTCCGTTTCGTTTTTCCGTGCTTTATATAGTTAGATAGCATCGGGATTTTAACTGTAAATATTTTAATATTAGATACCTATTCGAATACGTACCCCCCCCAAACCCCAAAAAAGCTTATTTTAAATGAAAACTGTTGGTTTTTTTTGTATCATGATCAAATTTCCATAATCAAGTGGTAAGAAATGAACAGGGCGACTTTCTGCAGCAAATTTTGGGACGGTCAAGTGCACTTAGACCTTTACACTTGCCATTCGATTTTGTCCTAATATCGCAGAAAATAAAAGAGGTGGAAATGTCAAAATGTAAAGCTCTACGCGCACTTGACTGTACGTTATAAATGTAAATGTTTATCCGAAGGGAACTGCTATGTGAGAAACGCTGTCTACGCAAAAAGAACACGTTACATACATTACCTATGCGTCAACCGGCATTCTATACAATGCCTAGGTATTCCATAAATTTCCTAGGTAAAGTGTAAAATAGTTTGAACATTCAATATCATTTCACACATTGCCTGGACGACCCCGGCATTCTATACAATACCTAGGAAATGTATAGAATGCCTGCATTATACACATTGCCTATAACATATATAATTCACTGATAGCCTTATTTAAAAACGTAGAGTAAGATCGAAGTAGTGAGAACATGAAATGTCTTTTTCTTTGACCAAAACTTTCAAAGTTGACAGGCAGAAATCAAAAGTGATAAAAGTACTCTGACCGTACTCCACGTTTATTAATAAGACTATGAAAGTTTGGGAAAAGTATATTAGTATTACCACAGTGCTAAACCTAAGTTATTAAAAATAAATTAAAGAAGAAAAACACATTTTTATCATTTGTACATATAAAACCTTACTACTAAATAAATTAAAAACTTTAGTAAGTACTTCAGTAAATTAAAAGTAGGTAAGTACATAAATAAGTATTCAATACACCAAACGGAGCAGAAATACTAGAAAGGGTGGTAGAAGGCTGGCTGCATTGCCTCTTCTGATGACAATGCTGATCCGTTGGTAAGTAGCAGCTAGACTTTGGGTTATCTGAAGCTTAAACTAATTATAGGTAGGTATATAATATTATTTTGTCATATTGATAGTAGGTACATACAATACTTCTAAGGCTCCAACACCAACCAACAATCGTAGTGATTTAACAAACGATACCGCCACTATGCAACGATAACTTTCTAAAATATTTATATTTTCTCCCTTGGCTTCAGATATTTTTGTAAGTAAGTAATTGTTTGCGGCATATTCTGATATGGTGCACCAATAATTAATCCTGCAAAAGTTATCGCTACACTGTGGGAAAGCCTTTGTTTTAATTAAAATTTAAGATCTTCTTTCAAATCTCAACCAAACGTCGCGATTGATAACTCTCCCGAAGTTACGATCTGACAGTTTCAGTTGAGAGGGCGTCTTTGCACAAGGTCTGACATCATACGCTGATAACATGGCACGGGAAACGATCTTCAGTATCCGTAGGGCCAGTTGTTCACCTGAAAAAAAAACACAGTTTAATGAAAAATACAAAACGGTACGAGGAAAATAAACTTGGCTATCATAAAAAAAACTTTATACGAAATTAACATCTTCAAAAATATAACGCAAGGCGATGCATGGCGGGACTCGAACCCGTATCTCTCAGTATTCGTGACCAAGCGACTTCGACTTTGACTTTTTATTTCGAGGAAAGATTGGCCTTTTGCTCGACTTGTTACATCGTCTTGACGATTTACTAATTATGCTACACTATTTTGTAGAGCATGTCTAAGTTTTCCCCGTAAATGATTATTTACCGTAAGCCTCATAATAACTGGGCACTGGCTATCATCAGTTGTTAACCCCACAATAACTGCAAATAATATTACAACCTACATATTCGATGGAGAAAGTTTCTGTTTGCATTATTATGAATTGCTTGAATTATACCTGACCTTTTTGCTATTCACTGCTGTACAGAATAGAAACTATGAAGCGGTAGGTCTCTAGCATTTGATTTGTTGCTTGAAGGACTTATTAATAGCTGTTGTATATCTTAAACGACTAACTGTGCGTCGTGGTTACACTCGTTTTAATTACGATATAGTGGTAAAATCGATGTTAAATAATATTTTTTATTAAAGTTCTATTGTATATTTTATGTTTCATTGTAATCCCATAATCGATTGACGTAATATCTCAGCCGTAGTGAGCATGCTAGGGTAGCACAGTAACACAGCACCCTTTTCACATGTGTAAGTGCATTTTAAAGAAATATTTGCCTTGTAGCTTGGTGACCGGTATTGTCACTTGACCGGTATTACTCTCTTTTACCCTAAATGACAAATTGTTAGATGACGATCAAAATACTTGTGTGGAAATCGAGATAATATGTCGTAAATGCGTATGCTAACGCCACAGGTCTTCAACTATCTACACACTGTGATTCATCGCAATCGGTTCTGCAATTTTTAAGTGGAAAACCAAGACTAACAAACGTATATATACACCCAAAATACCACCTCTAAGATCATCTACACTAATATTATAAATTTGTATTTTTGTGTGGGTGTGTGACGTATGTTTGTAATGAATAAACTCAAAAACTACCGGACCGATATCAAAAATTCTTTCACCAAAAGAAAGTTACATTATCGAGGAGTAACACAAGCTTCTTTAATCCCGAGATTCCCACGGGATCGGTACTTACGCGGGTGAAACCGCGGGACGAAGCTAGTTGTTCATAAAGAGTCAGTGTTAGAATCGAGGTGTAACTTTTTACACAGGCTTTTAAAACGAAGTGATAATTGAAACGTGATAAAGACTTTTTCAAAACATTTCACATTTATAATACGCCTCGGGCTTTTTATGGCACTTGAAGTAGCCCATTTGGGACATTATACAGTGTTCTAGGTAGGTAGGTATAATTCACTAAAACCTCATTTTTTTTTGGGAAATACGACGCATACCTGTGGTTTTAAAACTTTTATAAACAACCGATTATAGAATCATTATAATGGCTTTTTAAACTGCCTAACTGTGAAACATTTTAAAACAATTTGAGCATTTCAAGTATTGTTGGACCGTTCAAATAAAAAAAGACTGACTTACCAATACATTTTCTAGGCCCAGCCCCAAAAGGCAGATATGTATAACAATGCTTAGTAGCTCCTTCATCATCGAAGAACCTGTCAGGATTGAATTCCTTAGCATTTTTGTAATATTCTTCATCAGTGTGGATAGCTTCAACAGGTACATTAATTGTAACTTTATGGTCCAAAAGAAGGGTGCTTTCTGGAAACTGGTACGTCTTCACGCATTGTCTCGTCAGTACAGAATATTGTGGATAAAGCCTTAAAGCCTCCTTTATAGTTACATCTAAATAGTCCTCTCTATTATTTTGAGATACTGAAGTTCTTGCTTTCTCTTGTACTGGTTTGTTTTTAGCAAATTCGTAAAGTAAAGCAGTTAAGAGGTTTAGACACGGCATGTAACCTTCAGTTATAAACATTGCCAAAGTTGAAAATGCAAAATCTGATCCATCTGTGCTGAATTTGCTTTTCTTGTCATTTATGCCCATTTGGTAAGCTTGAGCCACGTTCAATTTATTTGTTAGTTTAGAGTTTATTAAGATTTCATTCGTTTTCTTTGTAGGCTGTCCTGGAAGAGTCAGCATTCCAAACAAGATGTACAGGGACGGGAAAATGTTTCTAAAGTAACTCTTCATCTTTTCAATCAAAGAGCGACTTTGCAGCGTCGACCTCATCTCCTTTATTAAAGATCCATCCACGTTATTGCCGAGAAACAAATCTTTGAAAACGTAATCCAATACCTGTGACAATAACTGTTGTACGTTTGCATCTCCATTTGTTCCCGACAAACATTCGTGTATACCTTCGTCGAAATCACAGTTCAATTTATTCAAAACTGATTCCAATCCTTCACGTAACAGAGTCCACTTTTCGCCGTCCGCGTAAAACAAATTGTTTCGTAAACAAACATCCTGAGATTTGTCGAGACTGAGACCTCTACTATGGAAATTCGCGAAATCTGTAGACAGCATCCTCTTTATGACGTCTGGGTCTCTCACAATGAGGTCTGGTATTCTGCTCTTGACGCGTCCTACGAATTTGTCTCTTGGGTGATCGGCATAGAGTTTATTTACATCTTCGGTGGTACTTCTCAGTCCTAGAACTCGATGGTAATCGCTGCCGAAGAATGGGATAGATGTTTTATACGGTATGTGTCTGACGTACCAGTAGCTGAAGAATTTGGTCACATAGTCAAATATAAGAGCACCTATCAAGGCGAGAAGCACTGCTAGGTTTAAGAGAAAACTTTCGAAGAACATTTTTGCGTGTGCACTGAACGATAATGTTTAAAGTACTGCGCTGCAAATGTGTTCACCTGAGAAGTGGGTCGGAGTAACGGCGCTTTTCTGTACAACACTTGTTACACTCTTCAAGATGAGACATCAATCATCTGGACAAACGAATAAATACTGTATATTCAGGCAGCAAGGTTAAAGTTTGTGTGTACTTTCTCATTTTGTTAAGTAGGTACTACAGTCTCCAATCAGTAAATTTTAAAGAGGCTGTTAGATATGGTATTGAACTTGCCTTTGAAATTAAATTGCTCGAAGGCATAAAATTATAATTAGGTGCCTTACTGTTAGAAGTTATCAAATCCCGTATAGATAATTGTGAGTTAGTTAATTAGGCAATATTGTTAAAACCGTTTTTTTATTAATCAACTTCCCAAAAGCAGAAACTGGAGTTCTCAGTCAGTCGTTTATTTATTTTTTGTTTTGTTTTGTACAGAAATGGCTACTGTATCGCAGGTATCTGCCTGTCATAAAAGGCGACTAAAAGGTGGAGTGCTTTGGACGAGGCTTGTTACCACCCATCGGCCCAATTCGTAGCACCAAGGGGACTCGTCAATGTTCCGATACGTATCGGGTCGGATTTTGTTCCACTGCCGTCTTCGTATCTTCTAGGAGAACATGCTACATCTTAGACCATAGCATCACTTACCTACCATCAGATGAGATGATTGTCAAACGCTCATTGTCTATAATTTAAAATAAATTGTTAACCGATTATTCAAAAATAGATTTTTTTAATTTACTATTTTAGAAATTGTTCCCCTATATAACACTTATTATTATTAATTACTTATTAATCATTACTTATTTATTTATTTATTTAAAATAAATAAATAAATAACTTCTCACGAAACTTAAATTTATAAATAAATAAATAAATATTTATATCAACGCCATCTATTTATTTACTGCGGAACTAAGTAACGAAATGGCTGCTCGCGATGTAGAACCTCTTTGAGCAAACCAGAACCATGATAGTTAAACTACCTTACCTTCTTAGTTCTTTAGAATTGAACGAGATGGCGCTTTTATATTATATTTGTTGTGGTATTATTTTTAACTCCCGAATTAATAAAAAGAAATCAGGTGAAATTTGAAGTTTGAGGTGTCCGTGGCATCGCATCGTAGCTTACGTACAGACGAAGCGATGTTGATAATAACTATTTTTTTGTTTTACAAAAACAAGTTAAACAATATAAGTATCTGTATCTACTATACTTACGTTTATTTTATTTTCAAAAACTATTATAAATTTATAAAAAGTTCTTAAAAAAACGATTCGATTTACCTACCGTGATCGATTCATTTCGTACCTTATTGATTTTTAATCGACCGCGAAGCTCACAAAAGTGCGAATCGGATACCGACAAAAAGGGCGCGTGTCTGTAAAAAAAACATTATTCATTGTTTTTTTTTTACCGAAATACAGGTGTTTCGGTGTTTCTGTGTCTTTCGGTAAAAAGGCGTAGAGTTAATAAGTGAGAGTCTATTATTTATTTAAAAGGCGTAGAGTAGTGCTACGACTTAGACCAGTGGGTGGTGACAAACAGTGGCCGAAGCGTACAAAAAGAAATGATGAATCCTGTTGTTTTTTTTTACTCGACAGAATGATGTTTTGGAGTGAATAATCGGGAACGCGTTGATTGATATTTTTATTTTAAATACTTACTAGCAGAGTCCTGCGGTTTCACCCGCGTAATTCCCGATCTCACGGGATTTTTCAAAAAAGTGTAGTGTAGTAGTATGATATCCCTTAGTGGATCTGGATACCTACACTACAAGGGACACACTCTCCAATTCCAAGTCTCTAGGACCAGCGGTTTGGGCTCTGCGTTGATATCTAATACAGTCAGTCAGTCAGAACTTTAATTGTATAGATTGCCACGAAATTAAAATTTAAGCGAGTTCAAACGCAGGATAAAGCTAGCATCACTATAATCCATTTTATTGGACGGTATATCGCAGGATCCACTAAAAATGGCTAATTTGGGTAAATAAAAATCTCGTTAACGATTATGGGTCCTAATAAACAAGTATATTATTTTACAAGACAAGCCTCTAATGTTCTGATCATTATGGGATAATTCACAGGAAATAAGTGGGATCAGTCCCATAAGGCGACTTCGGACATTAGGCGACTCGACAAAGATTATTTATAAAGAATTGACACTTCGTTCTTTCGTTCAAAAACCTTTTGGCTGCGCCGAATGAAATCGGCTTCTATTCTTCGACGACCTCTGTGGCGCGTCGTGCGAAAGCGCGACTGCAATGCAGGAGGTTGCGGGTTCGATTCCCGCCGGGTGCAAGTATTTATGCTTATAAAATAAATATTTGTGTCTGGTCTGGGTGTACTTCTATGTATAATATGTATGTATTTACAAAAGAAAAATAAATATAAGTATTATATACGTTGTCTAGTCACCGTAACACAAGCTTAGTCGCATACCACGGGGCTAGATCGCGCTGTGTGTTGTTCACAGAATTTATTTATTTATGTATTATTTCCAAATAGGTTAGATTACCAATCTCTACCTACACATACTCGCACATCTCTGGTTATAATGCAGACTAACTTCTCAATTGTTATTGACATTTTAAATAGGCATTTTTAATTGTGCGTAATTACTAACTAGTTACTAATGCGTTCTTAATATTTAAATTTTGGTGTTAAGTGTTATTTTAGGTGTTTTAATTGTTTAAAGTTACTGTATAAGCTAATGTACAATACAATTTTAATGTAACAAATGATTTGAGGAAAATTATTTAAACAGTTCACTGCTCTTCATTTCAATAATATAATACCTATTTGTTTGATTATGAATGAAACTTCTAAATCCAATTTCTAGAACAAGTCTTCCAAACTAAATAAAATAATTAATTATCAAATAGCTGTGAAATGAATAATCATAATAACTATTTAGGACTATTTAATGTCCTCAATGACCTAGGTAATTGAAATTTTCAATTTAACCTAATATCACATCTATGGTAAGTAACCAATCTAATTTTATTCTTTGATCTGTAAGTCAGGACCGTCTGTATGTCGCCAATGATGGCCAATGGGAATATAATTAAGATCGATTTAGACAAATTTATCCTTAGTTAGGGTTATTTAGACGAAGACCGTTGGGGTTTTTATGAATAAACATGGTGGTATCTTTGGAACTTTTATTGTGTAGTTATTAGTGTGAAATTATTTAAATAATTGATCAATAGTTATACTTAGAATATAATGAAAAAACTATTGAGATTTAAAGCAGAACCTCGGTCTAATATGTATATTATATTCTTGAGATATTCAAACAAACAATCATTTCAGCTTTATAATATTAGTATAGATTACTATGTACCATATATAAGTAGGTAATTGTACCATGTAATATCTACCAAAGTAAGTAACAAAATTCATTCAAAAAAAACGCGCTCTGTATCGTTTTTAAACTCTCTGTAAATAGAAAGGCAAAAAATTCATAATATATATATTGAAAATCTTTAGTTAAATATAACTGCAAGTAGGTATTATAGTTTGTATGTGTGTGTATGGGTAGGTAGGTATATGTTTCTTGCTTCTATGCACACTACTAAACCGATTGCAATGAAACTTGGTATGTAGGTTAGGTGTCCAGACCCCTTGAATAACCTAGCATATTATACTATTTATCCCGACATGCGCTCCCAGGATTAGGATTTACCGCTAGGCGCTACTAGTAAGCTTATAATAAACTATGACCTAATTAATTTATATACCGTTTTTATACAAACAACGTTTCTGATTTTTGAAAAAAATGCTTTCAAAAACTTTAGTACGCGGCGGCACTCGAACCCGCCATTACTGGTATTCCTGCCGGGTACAAAAGTTTTTGAAAGTATTTTTTCCTAAGTGTGGTAAATCTGTGATAATAACTAACAGATAACGTTTAAACAACGTTATTTTTACGATTAAATGGCCGCAGACTCTTATATTGAAAGTTAAGCAGGTGTATGGAGATAAAACCGACTCTTGCGCATCGTTACTCCGATTTCGGGATTACGACAACTGTCAATCAAAGACAGTAAACTAGACGTTACGAACTGGTTCACTTATTTTAATTTTATATTTTAATTATAACTAGTTTTGTCGTTTTGAAGCGGTAAGATGAATCGGTTCAGTTCAGAACTATCTGTTTGAGTATTTTTTTTTTAATTGATGGGAACATTTTAGCACTATCTTACCAAAAAAAAGTGACGATTTGGTGTCAGGCTTATGATAGGTATGCTAACCTAGAAAAACGAACGTTCGGTATTATAACCATTAGGAAATGAATAATCGAAGAAATAACTATTCGGTGATGTAGATAATCTATCAGTTTAATTGTCATCAGTGTTTCGATGAATAGTGTTTTAAACAAAGTTAAACAAACATAGCATAGGTAACCCAACCTATCATAATAAGCCTTCTACTCACTAGCGAGCTTTTATCGTACGTAACCGTCCGTGGCATGTATGTACCTAATACAACTGAAAAGCATAAAGTGTAAGTACGTGGTTGGCAAGCCTGCAACGAGCGCTAACGGAAGCAACTCACAGCGAGATTTACCTATTTACTAGTGCCTTGATTTATTTTTTAAAGTGTTTCCTAAACTTTTATTAGGTACTGATAGCAGATTCCCGCGGTTTCACTCGCGTAAGTCCCGATTCCGTGGGAATATCGGGATCAAAAGTAGTCTATGTAACTTCCTGATGATGTTGCTTTCTAATGGTAAAATAATTTTTGAAATCGGTCCAGTGGTTTTGGAGATTAACCCCAATATACATACAAACATACACAATACACGTTACCAACGTTACGTCTTTATAATATTAGTAAAGATTATTTGAAGAAATGCTTTTCAAAAATGCAATTGCAATTGGCGCATAACACGGAATGTTAAGGTTGCACGTTCAAGTCCTGTCGGGCGCAAATTTAAATTTTTGGAAATCATTTACTCACTAGTGACTAACAATTCGGGAAATAAAAAGTTCCGATCCCGTATTTTTTACACAAGTCTAAAGTACGTATCGAAACAATGTGGTTGAAACCTCCCACCATGTGATTGCTCCAATAAAACTCTAGTTAACAATCTGAACAGGGTCAATTTTATTACAATAATGAGTCAGAAAGAGCCAAAAGATAAACAAACAAGAAAGCAATATAAAAAAGACAAAAATTAGATTGACTGACCTTGCAGTCGAAAGCACCGTTAGAGCGATTTTATTTTGAAAAAACTAAGGGCGCAGCTATGCTTGTGATGTTAGACCGCAAAGAAACCCGAGTGATATAAGGTTGTAAAGACCCTTACATATTCGGCAAAAAAATACCACTGTGCTTTTGTGCTGCAGTGAGAAATCTTGAGAGGGCATAATGGTAACCAAAAAACTATCGTACGTTTTTAAATTTGTATTTGTCATTTTTCTTCAGAAAATATGTGTCAAATCGTAGTCTATAATTTATAAAATGAAATGTAGAAGAAATCTTACTATATTTATGTAGGTTAATAGGTATTTCTTGTCTCAGAAAAGTTGAATATTTTCGCAAACAGCTTGACAATTGAATTGAACAAATTTCGAAAACAAAACAAATAAAATACCGGGACGCTTGCAATTCTAATCAGGAGAGTAAGGCTCCTGCAGTGGTAGCATACGAGCACGAGAAGCATTTTGTCGATCGAGAAAAAGTTGCTTCTTTATTTTTAAATTTATTTTTGTAATAAAAATTGTTCCTAGACATGTTTTACAACAAGAAATGCATCATCAAAAATGCCGGGCGAGTGCGCTAACCATTTACCACATGAGTAAAGAATTATAATAACAATTGATCCTAGAAATATTTTACAAGAAGAAATGCATCCTGTTTAAATTTTGTTTTCTTATTTTTCACGCACTTTACTACAGCTAATAATCAAATCTCTTATGGAGGAAAAATAAACCCATTGCATTGTAATGTAAAGTCTTCCTAAGTGTGCAGTCTGGGACGTTATGGTAGACAGTTTTGACTATAAATAAGTGAGCTATTGTATTCAATGTAACCCGCTACTGTGCGACTGGCGGCTTCTTACAAAAGAATTTGGAATCTTTATTGTAAGACAAACGTTTCTCATGGGTTTGATTATTAGTGAAAATTGTGGTAAATATCGAGACACGAAGAGTTGGTTGGGGTTGTTGTAAATTTGGTACAATTTTATTGCTTAGAATATGGTCATTGATGACTTATTTAGTGCACTGACCTTAAATAAAAAAAAATCTATTTGGGTTTTAGCGAGCCCCGTGCTTCCGTGAGGCATTCAACCGGGAACATTGCTGAAATGAGAAGATGAAAACAAGTTGTTACAAAATGCAGACCTATCTGAGAAACTATTGGTCATAGACTACTAGTTTGTTTGCAGAAGTGATAGAGCTTTTCGAGATCTTCATTTCAAATGACGGCTGTCAAACTGACTATGCCAAAAACCGATCTAAATGAAAACAAGAGACGATCGAAATTGATGATCAAAGTAAAATATTTAACACAGATTTAAGTATGTAATAATTTTGGTATATTTGTAGTTCAATATTTAATATTATATTCCCTCGTCTATTTAACAATAAAATTATTGCCTTCTGCACGAGCACGCACCTACACTTCGTTTTTTATTTCAAACTACGATCTGACGTTTTGGTATTTTGTAGTTGACGTTTTTTTCTTCAGGAACATGTGTCAAATCGTAGTTTTCAATTAAAAAACGAAGTATAGACCTAGCTACGTGCCTAATCAGTCTCAAATAACTAATTTGCATAAATAATGTTTTCTTATCTAACGAAAAGTCGAACTTTCTACTCGTACCGACAATGTCCATAAGTCACCGTCAATATGTCATACTTAAACATGACTGTTAGTTTATCAAGTATCTCTAATCAGATGAAGTTTGACATCGGTAATTATCTAATCGATTGGTGAAAGAAGTAGTGGTATTTGCAAGTCTATTATTATCTGATCGAAACTTATAAAAAACAAGCAGAGTCCCGCGTTTCACTCGCGTACGTCCCGATCCGGTGGGAATATCGGGACCAAAAATACCCAATGTTGCTCCCTTGTTACTCCTCGATACTGTAGCTTTCTATTGGTGAAAGAATTTTTGAAATAGGTTCAGTAGTTTCAGAGATGACCCGGAAAATTTATACACACATAACATAGGTACATAATTGTTTCAAACGTTACCTCTTTATAATATTAGTATAGAAGTGTAGATTGATCGTCAATTCTTTTCTGATAATACAGTTTGTAAAAAACAAAAACTTTAACTGTTTAGCTTATCTTATCTTAGGTTGGATTTTACCTTTCCTATTTGATTATATTAGTAAAAGGGCTTCTTTTAACCTTTGGATAGGGAACCTTTGGGCACAGTAATTTGCAATATTTGATATTGCATTTCTTTATATGTTCATGAATAGTTAAAACGCTTTTGACCGGTAGTTACGTGGGGAACAAATGCCTTGCTATGGCGCCTCCAGCTCCGCCCGGCAGCGCAAATTGGGAAGACCCAAGAGAGGGTGGCTTGACGTCGTAAAAGCGGATCAGCGGGCAAATGATCTCACTACACGGGATGCCGAAGATCGTGCGAAGTGGAGACGTAACAGTAGGAAAAATGCTCTCGAGAGGGATGCAACTGGGAACATCGCTCGGATGATGATAACGCTAAAACGCTTTTGACAACTGTGTCACCAGATAAATTATGTCTAAGCAAAGATACAGCACGCTCAAATAAGTTACAGATTCGGTTTGAAAGTTATAGTATCAGCCAATAAGCCAAGTTGCTCTGATATTAATTAATGTTGTCAAAAATAACTTTAACTAATAAAGACAAAAACCGAAGACAAGCAACGCCGATAGTTGGCTCAATCAATCACTTATTAAAAAGTGGAGCGTATGCTTGCCGTGCATTAAATTTCATGTGTGCGCTTGTATAGCTTGACAACTTTATTTGTGGATCCCTTGAAAAGCATTTCAAATACAATGAAATAAAACTTATAAGTGGAGGAAAACTTCGGGTGAAAACCGACCTGACCTTGGATTCACCACAATCCGAAGACGTGGGACACGGGAGTCGGCTCCCAATGGCGTCTTACTATTACTACCCATAGTAGGACAAATTAGCGTGAATTTTTTTTAAGAGTATGTTCTCCTAATTTACGCTAAAAAGTGTAGATAATAATATAGTGTTAACACAAATCACCTAATACAAATCGCTTAGGTAGTGACATATGTACTAGGTACCACGGGAAAAATATGGAGGATCCATTTTCAATTATTAAAACACACGTGTTAGTTCTCTTAAGAGTTGGTAGTTTCATCTTTTTTAGCCCATAGCCTATGGGCCCAAAAAGATGAAACTATGGGCCATAGGCAGAACTTAAATTTGAAATAATGAAGTTTACTCAACTAAACTAATTTTGGAAACAGAAAAGCCAGTTTCGGATAATGGCAGTTACTAATAGAGCGATTTGTGTTCACATGAATTCCTTCCCCAAATCATGAATGACCCAAACCACTACTTTTAACCATGGTTAGGTAACATTAGGTATCTTTGGTAAGACAAGGGTCTTCGGTAAGTGCATTACGCAAAGCGCAAAACTTACGCCTTTGTCCTACCAAAGCCGAAGGTACGAGTAGTGCCGCAATCGAAAGCGTAACACTACACTCATACTCATTTCAACTTAACTACGCTCTATCTATCCAACCTCCTACACATACCTAGAACTATAATTACCCTCTAGTTTATAACTTATAATGTAAGCCATAATAAAAATTGTGTACGAACAAAAACCCATCCGGTATTAATAAATCGGTGGCGTTTTAATGAAATCGATACTAACGTAACGTGAAGAAAATAACCTAGTTTGCTCCGACTCGATTACTGTAATCGAATTGCGATCGAGTCGGCTACCGTGCGATGTGATGTATGTAGATAGGCAAAGAATTATCTGGTGATTTGGTATTGTAGCTTTGTGTTTTTATATGTTTGTTTGTGGATTGAAATTACTGCCTGTTGCTCTTTTCGGTCATCATTTGACCACTATCTCCATAATTTCTCATCTGAGCGATGTTCCCGGTTGCATCGCTCTCAAGAGCCCGGGGTTCGCTAAAACCGCAAATAGTTTGGGGTTGGCACCGTAGGTAAGTCGCTATTGATCATTCCTACTGCAAATAGAATTGGTAATATCTTAACGGCCGGCCGCCTGCCTGTCAAGCAGGAGTCTGGTTGGTGAAGACAGTCAGAGGCTATCTCCATATTTTGATTGTAAGTAAAACGATGCAGTCTAAGATAAAACATTTTTACCAAGAAGATACCTAACTATAATATTAACATCGCTCAAATGTCCAAAAAATATATAAACTACCTAACTAACTATAACTATCTAACTACTACTAACTATATAAACTACTATAAAACCTACTTGAATAGAATGAAGTTTGTTGATGGTTTAAATTATACCTATTATTTTATAAAATGAAAAAAAAAAAAAAATTGCCTCAATGAATACAGCTTCGACAGCAAACTTTCTTTATTCTTTTCATCTAAATTGAGATTTATACAGCGGAAGCAACCTTAAGTTTATGCTATCTATGGCACTGTAATGCCCACGACATTGTTATGTTGAGGCTTGCCCAGCACCTATGCCACCCCTCCAGCCTAAACAGCGATGCTCAGAGGAAAGAACGAGTCAATTCGTCAAACTATAAATCCAGTAACATTTATTACTTTAAAATTGATGTGGCGCTCACTAGTAAAACATAATTTCGACTACTGCCTAATTTCAAAATTACCATCAAATGAAACACATTTGAAATACCACATTACTGCTTTGCTTTCTGGAACAACCAACTAGCTTTTGTGTTACCGAAAAATGTACAAACGAATTAAATATGGGGTTCATAATCTCGTCGAATAAATTCGAACAAACTTATGAGATCGTATTTCAAATATTTTAATATAATATTTTAATATATATTCTAATATTTATTAAAGACAAAACTTTACTGTACTGAATACAGATAGAGAATCGAATCATTACTAGCAGAGCTCAGTCTTGAAACCATTAGTCCCGTGAAAAATCTTCCACATTTATTTCAAAAGCACACTTTTGGTAAGATTTCCGAAAGAGCTGCGCTGGTACTTTTACTGATAAAATAATCCTCAAGAGGTCTATTTGCGTAAAACAAAAACAAGCCCGTAAACAATTAAAATTACAGGCCTACGGAGAAATTGTAACAATACGAAAAGAAAACAAAGAAGCAGAAGACAACGCGAAGAATAGCGGATAATATTTTGTCAAAACATTTTCAAAAAGTTTGGTACTCAGGTTGTCCACTTTATTTCAACCAAATCGCTCTCCTAACACAAAACTACACGTGTATAGTTCAGACTGATCTGTAAATTAGATGGTAGGACAGGAAATAGCTTCTTAAGCCGTCAGTAGGATGGTGATTAGCGGTGCAGTGATCACTGATCGACGTGCTCCTGTACATCTACGGATGAAAAGTGAAACGCCATAGAGTAAGTAACGATAGATTTACGTCATTATGAAGTTACGTCGTAGCTGCACCTGCCGATCTTGAATGGTCGTGCGGGATAAGCAACGCTTAGCGTGGTTTTCACTTGGATGGGTGACCGACGGTTTGTGTGACTGAAAATCACTTTCTTGAGCTCCTCCGTGCTTTGGAAGGCACGTTAAGCAGTTGGTCCCGGTTGTTATCTCTGAAAGCTGTCGTTAGGGCAGATTAGAGGCTGTAAGGCGTTTTGAAAACTTTAATCCAAGGTGAGTGTGTGTGTGTGAATAGTGTGGACTATTATACGAAAATATGAAGAAGAATGTCGGTAGGTACAGAATATGTCGCAATGTCTATTATATTCTAATAAATTAAATTTCCGTGTTCCTACCTTGAAAAATGAAAAATGGATCTTGTGAGCGTGCTATATTTTAAACCTCATCTATTCATTCCACAGTTGTATCCAAAAACTTTTTTGTTTAATGTTTAGGCACTTATACATTGTATACAATATTCTACAAATACTTAGCCGAGCATTTGACGACTATAGTATATTTTTCAATCGCAGCACACCTCATAAATCATAGTAAGGTTAGAGTGGTGACCATTAATTTGCAATATCGATTCTTCTTAACCGGATGGGGTAACAGTAGCCATCAAAGTTCCCCAAGTGAAGATAAATAAGTACGCCATTTAAAAAAATATTTTTATTATAATACTAGCTGACCCGGCAAACGTTGTTTTGCCTTATAAATTATAGATTGTAGCCGATTCTCAGACCTACTGAATACGTATACAAAATTTCAAAAAAATCGGTCAAGCCGTTTCGGAGGAGTACGGTAACTAACACTGTGACATGGAAATTTTATATATTAGACTAGCTGACCCAGCAAACGTTATTTTGCCTTATAAATTATAGATAGTAGCCGATTCTTAGATCTACTGAATACGTATACAAAATTTCAAAAAAATCGGTCAAGCCGTTTCGGAGGAGTACGGTAACTAACACTGTGACATGGAAATTTTATATATTAGATAGGTTAAGTACCTTCATATTTATTTAATTATTTTTTAATCTATGGCTCGAACAAAACTGACTTACCGTATGTTTAAGTACGGCACGATAATTGAAGTAATGCTCATACACAACTCGAGTGAGTGAGTGACGTCTGATTACTATAGAAACCGGAATTGTAGATGAAAATATAAGAGAGGCCTGTTCCACAATATTTTATTTAACTATAAAGTTTTTACGGCAGTTAAGGACGAGGCGACTCTTACCATTTTCATACAAACTTAATACCAAAATACAAATCAAAACATTCAAATAAAACGGAGAAACATTTTTCAATGAAAAAATGTTTCTCCGTTTTATTTCATTTCGAATGAATATTTTGGAAAACCTTGTGATGGGGACCCTTTAAAAGTAAAATCTCAATCCGAATAATATCGATATTAAGGTAGAATACTAAATTTTAATAAATAAATTATGAAAATTTATTTTGGTATTAAGTTTGTATGAAAATGGTAAGAGTCGCCTCGTTCTTAAGATCGTAACATAAGACAATAGACAAGGATAGCACTAGCGAATTTCAGATGTGTAAAAGAAGGACGTACGATGCAACTATGCAAAATTTTAGAGCAAAAATTCAAATATTTGCCAATTGCAAGTTAACTAAACAGTTTATCAAAAAAATGTGTTAAACATATTTTAGAAATAGTTATAACCTAAATATTTAAATAAAAATAACTATTAAAAACTAAAGATTTAACTAACTGTCTACCGCAAACTATGACAAATTTACAACTTACATTCACTTGATTGAAAAACTGGCGATCTAAACCAAACTAACTTAGTTTAGTTGGCAGCAAACGATCGGCTTTGTTCTAAATGAAACAAAATCAGGAAGACTTTTAGGAAAAGTCGATCCGATCGGTCACCATCCCGGTACCGGGACGTATGAGTCCAGCCCACATTTGATGACACAGTAATTCTTTGACTACGAATTAAAAATATTGTGTGTTTTAAATGTGACTTAAATCGTAAAATTTTCGGTAGAGATGAAATACGCATTGTTTTGTTAGCATTATGGTGATTATAATTATTATATCTCATTAAACTGTTGCCAGAGTCATTTCTAATAGTTTGTAAGACAAAGTCACGTAAATCTCCTGAATCATAACTTTTTTACAATGAAAAAATAAGCTACGATCTTTTATTCTTTATCCCTGGGTTATCCGTCCGTAACAAGTGTATAAAAGACCAACTTATATTTTAACACTCAAAAGTCCCTCTATCTATGAGGTGGTGAAATAAGCCTTCAAAGTGCGTAATATTGGAAGAGATAAGAATTGAGCGCTTATTTCCTGTGGAGGTATCGATCGCCTTTGAAAGGTTTTAGTTACTAATTAGAGAATAGCGGCTTTTCCCCTATGTGATCATTAACTAGGTGTTATCAGTGTCTTTGCTCGCTTATTTGACTTGAAACTTAAGATGAAAAGTGGTCTTTGTTTGCGTTTGATTGGAACACAAGTCGGTCAAATCGTTCGAGTCAAAGATCAGATACTTATTAGACAGTAAAACAAAACCTAATTATTGTGTAATATATAAAATTTAATGTCCTGACTGATTGCCTTAAATATATATCAGCGCAGATCCCAAACCGCTGGTCCTAGGGACATGAAATTTGGAGTGTGTTCTTTGTGGTGTGTTGGTATACATTAGGACTTTTTTTGAAAAATCTTGCGGGATCGGAACTTTCGCGACTTAATAGTATGAAATTATATTTATATACTGTTTACTAAGACGTTTACCCCCTTATGACGACTACGATGACTAAGTTTATGTAACGTTTGTCAGCGTCGTTTATCTTTGAAACTTCATGCCATAAAAGACAAACGTTACATAAACTTAGTCATCGTTTATAAGTAACGGGGTTAATCTATCTATACCTATCTTACTTAGGACCCTTCTCTTTGTAAAAATACCCCCCCTCGAAATACGTCTCTCTAACCCACTTTATCATGTGAATAAAGCGGTGAACAGTTAACCTACGTTAAATATTCAAATGGCCAATTGTAATAGTGATCGTCTAGATTTAGGACAATATTCTACGTTGTGTTTTTAAGATGTAGTAACTCAAGATCTTTACATGTGGTATGCTTTAGACAAAATTAGATGTGAATCAGGGCGGTGGCAAGTGCTGCTACAGTATCCTATCTTCTAAGAACAGGTAGTTAAGTATAGGTATATAAACTCTAAATTATAATAAGGATATTACTTGGAAGGATAGATATATAATGAGAAAATATGCAATGTTATATAAATATAAATAACTATACTTATGAATATGCTTACATGAATGGTTTAGCTTACATTATTAAGTAGGACAGATATAGATATAGGTATGTATCTAGTTGTAATGTGTGTTACCGCAACCCTAAGGGGTTGCGGGAGTCTTCTTTCTCCATCCCCTCAAGACTCAATCCATCACTCTCCGTTGAATCTAATCTACGCGCTAACAGTGGCGCCATCAACTCCGAAGAGGACATCATCAAACAAAGGTGGTGGAAACACCCAATTTGATTAAATTTAGGTAAGTTAGTTAGTATTGTATCCAATCTAACTCAATGCAGGTCCCATATCAGTGTGACCCGGCCGGATAACAGACATGGATATTTGTGTGGTAACTCAGAGGAACGCCAAAATCGGACATAACCTGATGTTACAGTTGTATGAAGTGCGTACCGGGCTGTAGTAGCCATGGTCGCTTGTGGAGTGTGATATCCCTTTGGTATAGTTAGGAGAACGTGTCGGCCAGAAACCTTTCCTGAGATAGTCTCGCCACATATGGATGTGGGTCAACAACTAAACCTTATTCAGCTCTGTGACACGCAACCATCGCTAAACAACCTTGGGAGATTCTAAGATAGGTGTGGCAGTCCCACACCTTTGTACAGAGTATAATGTATGTATAATATCCACAAATGTCTCGACCAGCGAACAACAGCAAACATGAGAGTTCATTAGTAGTAAAACTGGATACTAGATTATGTTATTTGTATGAAATTAATAAAATCAATACAATTAGGTGCTTCCGAGAAGGCAAGAACCATGGATTGGCAACTAGTTTATCATGAAATGAGAAACATACAATTGCCACTTCATGACTCATTTGTGTAGTCCTGTACCAAAGGATGAGCTACAAGGTACTTTCAGGTATTTGGGTATGTATCCAACATGCGGTTATAGGATTATAGGACACAAGGGGGTTTGGCTTCGCCTTGGTTTACCAAGTGATTTAGGAATCAAAAGGTACCGCAAAATGAGGCTCTAATTCGGTTAGAGTTAACTGGTGTAGCCTTGGCCAGCCAGACTTGGCCTCAATCAAAAGCTGGATTACCGGAATCATGAGCTGCGAAACTTTTCTCAGTGTGTGTTGATGGAGTATACCCCCTAACCCAACTAAAGGAAAAGACACAGGTTCAATACCGATTTGGCCCTTCCTTGATCAAGTTACGACCGTCAAGACTCTTAACAAACAATCTCCTTCGATTATTGTTTAACAGGCTTAGACAGTATAATATCTTCTGCACGATTATCCTCACACCAACCATCATAAGGATGATGTGACAACAAGGTGAGACGATACAAGTTGCAAGTACTCTAGTCCAGGGGGGGCAGGTGCCTAAAATGAAACTCGGTGGTTATAATCGCAAATTGGACAATAAACCAAATCTCCATCGATTGAAATGTCCCAAAAGCCAATGAGCTCTGCATCCTCTCTCCCAAGTTACCTCGTTCTGGACTTTTATAGTTAACAAGTTAGCTGCTATATCCATCCCGAACTACAGTAGATGTTATGTCATGTGTAATATAATAAATAATCTATGTTTGTACATAATACTCTAATAATATAGTAAACAAAGATGATGAGATAAGTTGAATGTTAGGTGGGACACATAATATATCTTTTGTAGATACGTAGATATTTACAATATGAGCTTATATGATATTTAATGCCTGGATTTGATCGCCACATAACATTTACGACTTTAACTTTTAATAGAAAAGAATTAACTAGGTAGTTTAGTTTATGCCAGGCTTGGCTCCTGAACTTTCAAGATAGATACGTGACTTTTCTTTGATCAAACTAATTCGCACAGCTGACCTCGAGGGTCCCTACGAGAGTATATTCAATTCGCACGATAATACCCACTGTTTGACTGAGAGACTGCAAAATTAGCAGCTATTTGTTATGAAAATAAGAACAACCTCAGAGAGTAGTCTCTGCCAGGGGGTTTCCCTGGGCTGAGATAAATAGTTTCTCTTCAGCCAAACACTAGGTTATAAGAAGTAGCCCAGAGCTAGCCCAGAGCTTTCCCCAAGCTACGAGCACACAAAAGAAAGCAAGGAACATCGTACTAGAGACACCTTAACATTTTCCTATCAATTACTGCCAGATTCTAGTAATCCCGTCCCCGGGCTCTAATTAGAAAAGTTGGTACCATTTAAATTGGAAGAAAATGGCCCGACGAGGAGACAGAATTCCCCAGAACCTGGCTGCAATTCCTATCAAAGAAAACATGCTTGCTTACCTCGTTGTCTTTCTAGGTAGAAGGACGATCAGTTTTCCAATGAGGACCCTATCACCTAAAATAAATCACTTCACTCACAAGACAGGCCATGAACAATAATAATAAATAGGTATCACCTTTTATTCACTTCTCTACCAGTAGACCTCTCACTTTCTGGCTATGCTGAACCTAACTAAACTGGGCTAAGCTGTTAAAATAAAACTGTTCGTATTTGGGCAGAGGTCTCACTTTACTTGTGATTTATTTTATTGGAGCACTGTTGGTTTGCGAACGGCCAGGGATTTTCCTTTTTAGGAGTTCCTGTTTCTCGGGAAAAACTTTTCTGCTATACTGAAACTAATTGAACTAAACTGGGCTATACTGTTAAAATTAAACGGTTTCGCGTTTGGGTAGCGGTTCCCATCACTTGGAGATTGTTAGTTTGAATTCTTTTAGTTCGCGACCCGGCAGGGAATTTCCTTTTCAGGAGCTGTTTGTTATAGCAAAACTTCCCTTAGTTCGCGACTCGGCAGGGATTCTTTTTTAGGAGCTGTTCGTTATAGCAAAACTTTTTTTAGTTCGCGACTCGGCAGGGATTCTTTTCAGGAGCTGTTCGTTATAGCAAAACTTCTTTTAGTTCGCGACTCGGCAGGGATTCTTTTCAGGAGCTGTTCGTTATAGCAAAACTTCCCTTAGTTCGCGACTCGGCAGGGATTCTTTTTTAGGAGCTGTTCGTTATAGCAAAACTTCCTTTTAAATGAACGCGGCAGGGCCTTATAAAGCCTCAAAATCTTCCCCTTCTCCCAAAATTCGCTTTTTGAGTTTCGGGATACCAGTTTTTCTTTCCAAAATCGCATTTCTCAATTAGCCAATTTTCCCAAAACTAATCTGCTTTTTTCTTTGGTCTAAAGTATATTTTTTTCTATTTGACCTACCATTGCTTGATTATTGCTTAGGTTTAAGACGTGACCTGCAGTATAAACCTCAATCGACCTATTTTCCCAATTTTAGTTTCTTTTTAATCGGCCATATTTTCTCCAAAACTCCCCTAATCTCCTGACTATGGCCACATTTCCTTAAAGATGTTACGTTTGTTGATTGGACTCCCTTCCCTTCGGCTTATTAACCAATAAGGAACCTTGAAAAAGTTCTTTCTGAAATTTAGGTTATTCACAACGCATGCTTTGGCCTTCATTTATCCAACAACCAATGGGGTACCTTGAAAAAGTTCTTCCTGAAAAACCTTCTAAAATGGGCGTGAAAGGGGTTTATTCATAAACCATGCTTTATACCTTCATTTCCTCAGTAGCCAATGGGGAAGCTTGAAAACGTTCCCCTGAAAACGGACTATTCATAAATGCATAGAGAGAGTTCCCATGAACTTCCGGCGGAAACGCGGCGCTGTATGTACTTTGAGGTGGCCAATGTCAACAGCCTTTGTTGTGGCTTAGAAAGAAGAATTCCTTAATCAGCCGTTCCTTGTCCTCCTCCCGGGTTCGGTTACATGTTTATCCCTACGCTATAATTATTTACAACTATATTTCCATGTACAAACTACAAAAAGATCGAAGATTTAATAGATTTTGAAGATAACCTTGTTTTCTTTACCTCCCTTATCTATTACAGCGCCATCTATTATCAAGTAGTGGGACGATAGACCCCACTTTACCTGGTTCTTTTCAACGCGACTCCTACTCTCTCAGAGATGTCGTTATATTAAATATCTTTCGTAGCACAACCTAGGGTTAACCTATTTTTACCGCTTATCAGAGAGGTAATTAATCACCTAATCTTAATCTTGGTTAATGTATTTAATCACCTAAAGAATTTTAGTTAGGTTAATTATACCGATTGATTTCTTACTTGAGGTATTTCTATGTTGCTATTCTATTTTAGCAAGGCGTTGCGTCCCAAAAGAGATTAGATTTAGGCACGACTAAGAGGTTGGATTGTTACATCTTAAAACAACACATAATAGACTGGCTGGTGTTATTACTTTTTATAGAATGTCAATAAAAAATGCTAGGATCGTGTGTATAATGGGTCGCGGATATGCTGGGAGCATCATTCGATCGGGCTACCGATACGGAGCGTGCCCGGAGCGCGCCATTAGCGAGCTGACTCGCTCCCGATATTACTACTGGTGACACCATGATTTGTGCTATTCTGAGGAAAATTTATCTGATAACTCAAGAACGGCTGAACCGATTTAACTGAAAATTGGTGGTGAGGTAGCTCAAAACCACGAGATGGACATAGGACCAGCTTCTCGTTTTTTTGCCTCATAGGCGGAACAAAGTTTGCAGGGTCGGCATTCGGTCTATGTTAAATTGAAATTAAATTACTAAGATAGCAATTAGAACCGGGGAAACTATTTAATTCCTACATCGCGTATAAACAAAAGAAAAATCTAAGGTCTACCCGACTGCCAAAAGAGGGTTTTCTGGCTTTAAGTTCACTCAATCAGTTATTGACTTAGAAAATAAAAGTTTATGTGAAACTGTTTAATTTGGCCAAATAACACATAAATTGTACAAGGTTTGGCATAAACTGGTCACCGGTTTTTTTCTGGCTACTCTACGTTTAAATGCACAATTCCGTCTTGGTTAATACAATTTGAAATAGTAATAATCAGACGACTTTACGTTGATAAAATAACCTAAACCTATGACTTGAATTCAAGTCCAGTCAAGTTATTTAATCCAGTAATTCCAGTAAAATAAATTGTCTCGATAAAAGCATACCATGGCCCTCCTACCCGTACATTATGATTGCACCAAGAATCGACACAAAAAAACTACAGCTCCCTTGATTACCTCACAACTCATGCGCCGGATGATATTGTTAATTCCATTCGACAAGTCCATGATTTGTGTTTTTTGGAATGCCATTATTCCTTTTAATTTTCGAATATATTTATTTTTTATTAATTTGGGTGTATGATACATTATTTTCTTGTGGAGGGAGGGTTTTAATTTCCATGTTTGAATTGCATTTACTTTGATGATTCGTTAGTTTATTTTTCGGCCGGCGGCATTTTATGACCAAAATGAAAGTAATTAGTTTAGAAAAATAAGATTTTAGAATTAACCAATAACAATCACAATGCGTATCCATCAAACAGTGTGCCAGTAAAAAGAATTCGGGAAACAGTCTACCGGATAAATTTGAAAAACTTTACATTTTGGGCTCTACCTACCTAAGTTTTTGTTTAAGGTTTTTAGAAAATAGAATTGGTGTTTAGATATTACTATTTTGTGAAGGTATCTACTTTATTTTGTTTATTAAAATTATAATAACCTGTTTACGAGCACTTCGAGAAACTTAAATAGATCGATTTCTGCTGATTTTCGTTCGATGTAGGTAATTTTTCTACGTGAATCGCACTACCGCAACGAGTGGTTTCAACCACACGCCACAGGAGTCCGACATCGAACGAAAATCAGCAAAAATCGACATATTTAAAACGCCCGAAATAAGGCTTCTGGCTAGAATAAAATCAAAAGAGAATAATCACAAACGGACAAGCCGTCTTCGAGAAGTCGGTGTACATAGATACATAAAAAATATGATGATACTATTAAGCAAATAAAACGAAATTGAGAACCACCTCTTTCCCGTTTTTGAAAGTCGGTTAAATACATTGATTTACTGAACTGGCTTCAATGAAATAAACATCGACGCTGACTGGCCCCATAACTACGTCTCAATAGAATAGTCAGACAATAAAATATCCATCTTCTCTAAATCCAACTCAATTTTCAAAATATGACAACCAATTTGAAGACGGTGATGTTAAGACTAAAAAAGCTACGTATAATTCCACACAGTAGCTCTCAACTCTTAACTAGCCTGAGGGGAGCAAGGCTTCTGGATCCAAGACTGTTGTAAGCAAAAGGCTTTTTATTATATTGATTTAATTACAAGAAACCAAATTGCACCCCCAGTTTCTACAGTATAAGTGAAAACCTATATAGATGGGGCTTAAAAGTGGTGGGTTCGTGTAGTCTCCGTCAAGAACGTAAATCTTAAAAACTTTGGTCTACGTACTTTATCAAAATCTAACCGATCTCGTCGCTTGCATAGCATACAAGTTTCTACACTTTATTTCAAAACCTTAGATCAAACACGTAAACAAAGAACGTCAATATCAGAGGAAAAAGTAAATAAAGAAAGAAAGAAAGAAAAGAAAGAAAGAAAATTGATTTATTCAGACAAGCACACAATTACTTAACGATAAAAAATAAATGAAAAAAAATAGAAATAAAGAGCTGTCACTTTTAAAAAAATGTATGAGTTTTTTGTTTACATTTTTGATCTGAGATTCTGAAACAGAGTAAAGCTACGTAGGCTAAAGAGGCGTGTAAACATTACAAACAGATAATTAGTATTACTAATTGCATTCGGATATGCAAAAGATAATTAAATAACAAACTATAGCAGTGCCCTACGGTTACACCCGCGTAACATAAGGCTTCGTAGCCTAGATCATTGCAAGGCAAATTTGTCGATATTCTAGCTGACTCGGTAAAAAAAAATAAGGTCTATATTTAATGTAAGGTTTCTAGACAAATAAACAACGTTGCTGCACATTACAAAGTAGCAAAAATCCAGTAGCCATACCTGGACAGTCCACCACAAAAACATAAACCAAACATTCTACCAAATACCACCTAAGTATACTTTTCCACGCAAGTGTAGCACAATGTACTGTGATTATTACCAGTTTTTATGCGGTCGAGACGGCAGACACGTGGAGCGATGAAATTATGGTAATCACAGTCGGTTTCATTGCAAGACTTGTGTTTTGGAGATCCTTGGTAAATCTCCGCAGGATCTCTTTCTAACATGATAACTGGAACACACTTTATAAACTTACATGATTTCCGACCATCATTATTATTAGACACGGGTCTAGATCGCGTTGTAGATAATCATTGTTATTAATTAATAAAAAACGGGTTCCCGTGGTCCCGTCTTCTCGGGACCACGACCAGTGTAACCCGTTTGCCAAAACGTCGAGACAATTTATTTAGACCCATGACCACACATTTATTATTTTTACAGATTGGTGACCATTGTCAAACATCCTACTATGCTACTATATCCCACTAGAGTATATCCAGAACCTATGTTGGCTTATTGGTAACTTGTTGGTCATGAGTGAAAAATGGAAAACGGCAAAGCAAAAAGTTCCGACCCATGTTCCCTAAGGTTCGGAGACAGTGCAAGCGGGGCGAGCAGCAGAATCCGCCAAGTGGGTGCCGTACCTATATAGCTTCTTTTGCGTGCGAACATAGAAGGAATGGGGTGCTATAGTTTTTATTTTTTGCATCACATCATGGTAGAGAGAGCCACTACCCGATTTGCTCGCACTGTGCCTGAACCCAGTACAGTAACATTCTACGTTATAGAATATTCCAAGCAAGCTCCGATTTTACTTAAATTTTTTAGGACCATCCGTAACAATATTGTACGGAACCAAAAGCACCTGTTAGGAAAGGCGTGCTTTTTTATTATTTTTTCGTTCAATAATAATTGTCGTCTGCATTCATCAACATCTGGTCTATTCAGATTGCTGGTATCACGCTACATTTCAGTTAGTTATGTAGCACGTACTAGTTTAGCAGTTGGGGTGAAATATGGTGATAGGCATCAGCGATTTATACCTGAGATTTAGACGATTCGATACTAACCCGTATTAATCTGTGTTCACAAAGCAAAAGATTACACGAAACATTGCAACAATTATTTTTCTAAGCGCGAAAGTGTCTTATGACTATAAAACCATCGATATTATGTTGTTTCATTTCCCATTCCCCTTTGGGGTGAAAACACGACTTTGGAATTGAGGTTCTATTATTGTTCTCTATGCCTAATTAAGTGCTTTGGTTCCGATTTCTGAAAACTATTTACTGATAAATTTAAATATTTGTCACTGGATACTGGATTTGAACAAATTTTCTGATTGACATGCCAGTTCTCCCTATGATACTCCTTAACTGATTTTCCGTACCTCAGCATATTTATTATGTACCGTGTCGTATAATCCTCGGTCGCAGAATAATCAAAGATCAGCTACTTGTAATTGCTTCTCCAGCTATTTTATATGCTTAGCTCTATCCGTAGCTAAGCATATAAAATCGCTATATTTTTATCACTTTAACAGCACCCTAACTAAATATTCGGTAGAAAACAACCGGGCACCTTCTCATACATTATTATCTACATAATTACTGCTAGAAATTGACTGGCCAACATTTAATGTTACCAAAATAATTTTGACGTGACATAAAGATGAGAAATTCGTCTAATATTATACTTTTATTTTAAAACCGTCGTCATTACTATTGTATGTAAAATGTTTCTGCTACTCTTGAAATGTAGTTTTACTATTTCTTCGAGTGGAAGTTGGTTTGCGTTTACCGTTACTTAAAATGTTGTAGTTCTAGTGTTACTTAATGAGACCTGAATTATTTATTTTACATCTAAACGCAAAATAATTGTTGCAAACAATTTAGATACCTACACATGACAAATGATAAACATAGTAGGTAGGTATACGGAAATTATTTGAGACTTGTCGGTTTAAGATCGATTATTTATGTATTGAGGTCTTAGCGTTTAATAATTATGGAATTTTCAAATAATTCTTTTTTTCGTCGTATCGATGGCACATTTTTTGATCATGTTAAATCGTCCACTCCAGCATACTGCGAGGCTCCTAGCTTTGCTGTTGGCTGTCATCAAATCAGTCAGCGTACAGTTGTTAGGGCTAGAGGGGCAAATCAAAAGATGTTGCATGGTTCAAGTAAGTAAATTATTAGCTTAAGCTTCTGGTGACAAAGGGCTGGCTGTTACTTTGGTCGACGAGTTGGTATTGCTTTCTAAAGAGGCAATGCAGCCAGCTTTAACGGTAGGTACATTATACCTATATGGACTCATGCGGGTAAAACCTCGGGGCACAGTGTATCATAATATCTCAAAAAGGTAGACCTTCAGTTTTGGATCATTGACATCCATTAATCTTTTATTCGTCGAATCCATCAAAAAATTCCTATCTTTGGGTCCAGTTCCTATCACGGTAATTAAAAAATCACCATTATTACGCCATCAAATAGAAAGCCGTAACTTTAATGGCTGATACATGACCGTAAGCTACTGTTCATTTTAAATAAAACCCGCTTGCATAGCGAAAAGTGATTTAACATTAATGAACTATTAGACTGCACAGATACATAGTTTTACCATTTACCTACTCTTCCATCACGTTCCATGTCTATTATCAATTAATATGAAAGTAACATAATATGTTACTTTATATTATAACGGCCTTATATTGAAACACTACTCAAAATTTGAGGACTCCTTAAACACGCAGCTTCTGAAATCTAAAATTTGTATAGGTACTAATCTTGGATTTTGCTTAATTACCTATGTGGAATAACAGTTTTTTCATGTTAATTAACAAAATAGTGAGCTTTCCACCTCTGTCATTGTCTTATCCGGATTTAGACATTGTACCCAATGTTTATGTTATTCGCTGCATCTCCAAATGTTCCGTCCGTAAGAAGTGCTAAAATGTCAACAACAACAATGTATGTATATCAGGAGTTTTTGAAGACGCGTGATCCTGAACTTATTTAGTTTAGTAAATGACCCTCAATTTGGCCACTCTACGACGCTACGAGCAGTAATGCTGTTCGCGGCGCGTCGGAGCGGAGGCGAGCCTCAGTGCGAATGTCCTTTGATAGGCGGCAGCCAAGACTTCGCTCTACCACCTTTTATATTCTGTTAGTTCCTATCTGTGGTGCGAATGGTCAGCGGCTTTTTGGGGCACTTGGGCATGAGGCAGCTCTCCTTAAGAGAACCGAACACTAGCATCACGGGTTGCGCGTTATATGTTAAAATTTAAATTGTCTATGTGCAAGAGCCCAATAATTATGTTTTATGATCAATTAGAGGCTGTTGTTTTGTGTACGGTTCAGTTTCCCATAAACGGTCTGTATTCGTCAATTCGGCTAACGTTTGATTAGTTTTACTGCCTATTCATAAAGTTGGGCCATTCAATTCGCGTTTTAAGGAACAAAATGAATAAAATATATTTTGTAAACGGATATTATACTCTGTGCCTACTCATTATGAAAAGCCATAGATATAGTTTTTTTTTTGTTTTCTCGATGTTGAATTGAAATAAACTAATTTTTATTGGTTTTAGTTTATTACTTTTAGAATTTTATTGTTTCCATGTTCAACATTTCGAGACCTGTGCAGTCTCTTCTTCAGAATTGACAAAGGCGGTCAATAGATATTATAGGTATCTAAATTAATATTATAAATCAGATAGTAATACAATGTATGTTTGAGGAGTTACTAAAGGGGTTACTGCTTAACCTCTCTACAGTGGGATAATTAATTACCTACATTAGTCAAATAAAGCGTAAAAGTGTATTTTGCATTAAGCGTACATTGTTCGCTAAATTCTTTTTACGCTTTATACTTTACGCTTACCTTAGTTCCATAGCCACATTCAAGACTTAGCAACGTTACAGTCAAGGCCCCGTATTTATTGAGCTAATTGGCTGTAAATCAAAGTCGGATTGTTCGAAATGGCATCCAACGATTTTGTGTAGTAAAACTTATACATTACTTTAATAAAGCGTAAATATCGTATATTGCACCAAGCGTACAATATACGCTAATTGCTTTTTACGCTTACGCTTATCGCTAGATCCATAGCCACATTCGTGACTTAGCATTGTTACAGTCAAGCCCCCGTATTTATTGAGCTAAAAACTCATACATTATTTTAATAAAGCGTAAATATCGTATATATTGCACCAAGCGTACAATATACGCTAAATTATTTTTACGCTTACATTACACTCTACGCTTACCGCTAGTTCCATAGCCACATTTAAGACTTAGCAACGTTACAGTCAAGCCCCCGTATTTATTGAGCTAATTGGCTGTAAATCGAAGTCGGATTGTTCGAAATGGCCTCCAACGATTTTGTGTAGTAAAACTCATAAACCTCCCTTAGCGTTGGTTGTCGGTTAATGACTTCATGATAAGGCTCTGTTTATGGTCTAATTGGGGATTTGAATGGTTTTAGGCGTATAACGCATATATGACGTGAATTAGAGGCTGTTTGTAAGTCATGAGTGGATATAGGGTTCTCTTAGGCAAGCATGTTACAGTCGACATCATCGTTGCTTTCCATCAGGTGAGATGAGGTCAAATGCTAGCCTTTCCCATGTAAAAAAATGAATCAGTAGGTATCATGTTAAAAACGACTTATAGATTATGTCGACATTTTGAGTTACATCATGGTATTAGCAGAGGTGGTCAAAAATAATTTTATATTTTTTTTATTTTTTTTTTTTTATTTATTTTATATTTTTTTTATTTTTTTTTTTTTATTTTTATTTTTTTTTTTAATAATTTTTTTTTTTATTTTTTTTTTGTGTCTGGTCTGGGTGTTCCTCTATGTATAATATGTATGTATTTACAAAAGAAAAATAAATATAAGTATTATATCCGTTGTCTAGTCACCGTAACACAAGCTTAGTCGCTTACCACGGGGCTAGATGGCGCTGTGTGTTGTTGACACAATTTATTTATTTATTTATATTAATAAATGACAAGAGTGCTAAAGTATTACTTTTAGGTATACGATTTTAAAACTAACATGGTTAATTTTCACTACAAAATAAAAAATAGAGAAGGATTGTATATTCTTCTCTATTTTCATATTGGTGCCAACTGCGCCCGCCGATCTTGAATACTCTTGCTGGTAAAGCAACGCCTGGCGCGGTCATTACTTGGATGGGTGACCGATAATGTGTGTGGCAAAAAATCATTTTCTCGAGCTCTTCTGTGCTTCGGGGGGCACGTTAAGCAGTTGGTCCCCGTTGTTATCTATGATAGCAGTTGTTAGGTCAAGTTAGAGGCCTTAGCGACATGACAACTCTAACACTAGGTGAGCCACGTCACTACACGAAAAGAAGACGACTACAAAATAACCTTTTAAAACGGGATATATCTACTAGGTATGTTCTTCACCTTCTATTGTGTTTTTTTATTTAAGAAATTCAAAAATAAAAACTTTTCTGCACACAACTTCAAAATGCAGTCTTCAATATAATTCTAAATCTTTTTTCTGCTATATCCAATTTTTTTGCCTTTTATGTGTGTTTCGCCTTATTCAAGACATAAAAACCTTAAAAAGACTGTTTAAACTCAATCATTATTTGTTTATACGGCAATTAATGACTTTTATTTACTTTTGTGTAGAGATATGACGAATTGAGTACTTAAAGTTATCAACTTATCATACCTACTATATTTTGGTTATTTTATGCAATATTTTGCTATGCATCATAATTGTGGGGTGTCATAATTAGGACAGACATTAAAAAATAAAACTGTTTTATCAGATTTTTTCTGAACTTTTAATTTTAGAATCTCTATTCAAAATCAAAATCAAGTTCATTTATTCATGTTAGACCACTGTTAGTATTACATTTTAAAATTACAAAATTACTTGATCATTTTGATATGTCGACTTATGACTATGATCTTAGTGTGGTTTCGGAATGCGCTCTCTGGTGAGCAGAAACCACAAGAAACTCATGAGGGTTTTTCTTTTCTGTGATCATGTGTTAAATTATAATCGTCAAAATACAGATATCTGTAATTTGAACAGAAGCAGTTAACAATTTGTGTCCATGGATTCTTTTAATTGAAATATGACGACGATCCTGTTTAGACACCCCACAATTATGATTTAAACGATTTTGGTTTTGACCTTAGGATGTCCTGTATACCTTAGGAGGACCGGACCTTAGGTAGCTATATATCTATGTTTCAAAAGAATAATATTAATTATGGCTTAGAATGATAAAGAAAACAAAATTAAACATCTAAGTACCTAACATCCCAACTTTTTATAGAAAAATAATAATACAAACCTACCTAAAATAATTAATTAATAGATACGTATAGGTATACCAACGTTGTTGCCTATTTTATAAACTTAGGTAGTATGAAAACCTAACCATAATTATACCCTATATCAATTTAATTTGCCATTATATTTATACAAAAACTTTGCACAGCAATTTTTCGGTGGTTATGATATGATAATGTTTCGTGATCGATTCGACAGAGTTATAAAATGATTTTAAAATGATAAGAATTACATATTTTACTAAACAGAAAATTGTGGTTCCATATAAAATTGTTTAATATTTAGGTATAGAGTACGTAGGGGAGAGAGGGGCAAGACGGGGTTGCGGGCAAGACGGGGACTTGGCCTTAGAGCACAAACCAATTGACCAATAACAGTCGTAAAAACGCAAAAAGGTGCGACGGGTAGGGGGTCATAGTATGACGCAGTGATTGAATGATAAAACCACGAGCATTTAATTTTTTTTAGAAAAAACTGATTTTCGTCGATCACCTTGTGATTTTCACATTTTCATTAGATCGTGGCAGCATGAGACACAAGAGCATTTCAGATTAGGTTTAAAGTGATTTGTTTGTGGCAATGACTACTACAACAGGTAGGAACTTGCTTATCTTCGTATTGCATGGCAGTTTTTTTCTGTACGATTTTTAATTAAAAATGACCGGAGTGGGCATGATGGGGTATAGGGTACCACATCTAAAATAGTTTTGAAAAAAATATAAAGATGAAGAAACTGGCAAAGGAAAATAAGCACAAGAAAAGAACAATGAGAACTTAAGAAAATTGAGATTACTATAAACCAAAACAACAATCACTAAAAAGAAAAGGTCCAAAAAAGTATTGGTTGAGTCATCATTATACAAAAGTGACTCTACGAGCCTCGGTATTTGAACTACGATAAAGTTTATGCTGCTTTTGCTGTATGCAGCAAATGGGCTCACTGTAGCTGTGTTGGTATGATCAATAAAGACAATGAAGCACCTGTAACTTGTTGTATCCCATTATACCCCTAGGGGGTACCCCATTTTACCCCGAGGGTAGGGCAAGACGGGGTGTTAGGCACTTTCCTAGTTTTTCACTGTTTTTTATTAAATCCATATTATAATGAGGTTATAAGTACTTAATTATTAAATACTGATTGCCAACGAAGATTAAGTGGATAAAAAAAGTTATGAAAACACAATACTGTCAATGTTATTGAGCTTCAAACCTTAAGGTCCCCATCATGCCCCCCTCTCCCCTAACCTAATCATTTTTTTAAATAATCAATGAGCGTTTGACTACTATTTCACATTATATTTTTTAGTATTTCTATGAAAGCCTAGGGCAGGCTTAAGCACTTAAAAAAATAGAAAATTAAGTGAGGATATTGTCTAAGTAGCACGCACATCTAGACGAAAAAAGACGATAGTGACAGATCGCTACACCGTTCTTATTATCAAAATATGGACACCATATTGAACATGACGCTATGCTACTGCCAGACTCTGCTTTATTTTATTACATTTCGCTTCTGGTTGCCTGGAAGAAATCGTTTTCAGCGATAAGGCTGCACATTTGTGCAACTTACATTTTAAGCTTTGTCGTTAAGAGTAACGATGTATTTGTGTTTTGTTTTCTTGTCAACATAAGACACAATTAAAGTGATATTCTATCTGTCAATCTTCTATTGCTACATTTTTTTGAACGTACTGCGATTAAACGCAAGCGGTTTACGAATAGCTAAAAACGCAGAACCGCATATCAAGACGCAAAATCAGTGATTGAAATAAATGCGTGGGCTTGTCTAGAAAGCTATGTGTCGCCTTTTTTGGGGTTTCAGATCTACGGAAAAACAAGCGTTTAATCGCAGTGCTTTCAAAGCCGAATACGGTTCGAATACGGTTCTATGATTAAGTAATTTGCTTTTTTCGAAAATTCAAGTTGAACCCTAAAAATATAAAAATAAGAAACAAAGAACCCACCTACCTACTTCATTTAATATTGACATCATTACCATAATGCACGAGAATTTAGAACGTAAAGTAATTCACCAATTTGAATGTATAAGCAGAAGGTAAATTATTTTGCTCTTGCGAACCACATTGGACCTTATTCCAAAATAATATTTAATATGATGATTTCTGCGGATAACTACAAATACCATCCTTAGTTAAGGTCTGAAAAATTGTCTTATTCTGAACAGATTTAACCTTCGTAGGTTAAATTATAATTATTAGCTTTAGGTAGTAGGTACATATAATAAAATAAAGGTAATTAACTCATTTAGTTAGTTAAAGACGATTCGACCGAATAAGATGAACCCAATTCATCCCATAATGATCCATTGATCATACCTAGATGGAACCACTGATCCCATAATAAAGATTGGAGTGATGTTTTTTTTTATTTCTACTTATTTTCTATTTAGTTTTGATTTACCTACCAACTTTTTTTCTACAATATCCGAACTAGTGCCCACTTGCCGAGGCGTGGCGGGCGTCTTAATAAACTTGCCAACACGGTCTACTATACGTGCTGAAATTTCATATAAGTACCTACCTATGTGTTCACATTTTCAAGGGCGGGCTCAAGCACTTAAAATAATAATTGGAATAAAAAGCAATTATTTTAATAAATAGTTAAAAGAACTTACAAACGAAACATTCGCAAGATATTACTAATCACAAATCAATCTATCGATACCATCTATTCAATATCGGGCCTTATATGAATGGGAACTTGATGACAGAACCAGTTCTTGGGAAACCAGGGACGGATTAAGGGAAATATTTAAAAAGATTTAGACTGACTTGCGGAGATATTGCCGTCGGACTCAAGAATCAAGAAAATTTATTGAATAACTGTGTACATGGAAATGTGTTATTAGTATCAACAGTTTGTCCATCCCGGACATACAATTTAATAAACTTAATCTAAGCATTTCTTCTAAAAAAAATTAAACATACCTAATTAGAGTCAACAAATAAAATTAATCTTATGTAAAGTAAACATCTAAATATAAATCGAAATCTAAAGTAAACATCTAAATCTAAACTAACTACATGGTCGATAACATAGGCGGTGAAGATTACCAGCGGTTAGCTAATCACTAGAATTAGCTAGTCTAGACAATTAGCTAATCACCAGGATAAACTAGCATCTTCATGGGTGGTTTAGACTAGCTTCTAGCTAAAGCATCCATAGAATACGGCATTTAGATAATCCGTCGTCTAGTTAATCTGACGACGATAGTTCCTCAAGTCAATCTTATGGGTCTTGTTAGGAAGCGTACTATATTGTGACTTCGGTTCCAGCTACCAATCTATGAACATCGTTAGTTTGAGGCCTCACTGAATTAGTTTGACGTAGTTTATCCATTGACTCTAAGACATTCAGTGCGTTTGCGTACCCAAGCATTAAATAGTACGTTCCAACACCCAATGGAGCTTTGAGCAGCAAAATAAAAGTGGAAACATCAAGTCATTCTCCCAAAAGCCTGGGTTTTAAGGTTACACATAAATACTTAATCTATTCTAAATCGGAACTATATTAAATACCTTGTAGATTTATGCGGATGGTTAAGAATTACTCATTTAATATAAGCTCAAAGTCTGAGTTCGTAATTTTTGATTTTATAAAGAACCATCAAGTATATCACACCCTGCATCCTAACTCCGTCCCTGTCCAAAATATTACCCGGGTGTAATTATTGGGAGGGCTTCATTATGACGTTACGTGACAGCCACTGAGGTTTCGTCATCGTATGCAATTTGCTGGGTACATTAAATTATAAGATTGGTCTGCCTTTCAAACACCTTCCGCCCGCCCTGTTGCGCCATTTTATATCCCAGTTAAAGGAAATAAGGTTTATTATTCAAGTACAGGTATGGAACTAGTTATTAGTGGCCAATACAGCTCCTGTTCAGTGTGGTATTAAATTGAAATATATTTAGTTTAATCGAATGCGAATTCTGCTGTTTGTTGCTTAGAGAAGACTCAACCACTAGAGTTTGATTATTGGCTTGAATATTAAAATAATTTCATTTTATTTGCACAACAAACAATTACAATAATTAGTATATAAAACAAGTTAAGACAAACACACAGGAAGCTTAAAAGTAAAACGTTACATAAATGAGAGGCCTTATCGCTAAAAGCGATTTTTTCCAGGCAACCTTTGGATGGAAAAGCTCAGTAAAGTTAGGGTGGTAATTAGAGAGAAGGTGAGAGACGGAATTGAATTGAAGAGTCGTAGAGGTAGAAGTCGTAGAGTCGTAGAGGCTGAATAAGAAAGTCTAGCAAGCCTGGAGTTCGTGGTGGCGAGTAAACTGCTTGATCCCAAGAAGGGATATAGTGTCAGACATGCGGCTTGACGTATTTGCAGTATACGCATGGGCGGGCAATGAAGACTTACCTAATGTGCCGACCCCAAATAATTTGAGATAAGGGCAGGAAGAAGAAAATTCTAGACCAGTTTAATCACAATATTTTATTACACACCTTTAAATCTCTATTTTAGGTACTTGTGCACACCTCGACAACTAGGGCGAGAATGGAATATAAAGGTTGACGGTCCAAGTCCTGACGAGTACCTACAAATTTTTGGGAAGAATTTATTCAAAAAGTCATTAGTATTTTAATTAAAACCTCTGTATTAGGATCTGTCACAGTAGTTCTGTAGAACGCAAGTGTTGATTACAAATACAAACACTTATAATTGAAAATGCCTGGAATTCAATTTGTGAAAGATTTTCAATTTAGATTCTATGCAAGTCTGATCTTGGTTCTGGTTGGGTGTTAGTTATTCTGATGACGCCATCAGTCTATTCATAAGGCTACTGTAAGTTTAGTGGGAGGAAGAGGGTTCGATTCTAGGTCTGAAACATAATTTTAAACTATGAATAAATTAAATTTCTTTTAATTTTTGTATGTAGCTCAAGGCTAATTTATTTAGAAAATTTATTTTCAAGGAAAAATAGCATTCCAAAATTTCGATAAATAGATGGCGCTTTAACGAGCATTAATCGTAAACAATCAAAGGAGAATATAGCATTGGAAGTTTTCGCGGCACAGAGCGTGGACTTGCGTAGTCTAGTTGGAATAGACGTTGGGGTACTGACCCAAAGACGCGAGTTCAAGCCTCGCCGCAAGCGAAAATTTTGGAATGCTATTTTTCCTTGAAAATAAATTTTCTATGAATAAATTTTCAATGTTTCTTAAAATTTACTTTGGTGTGTGACTTTTTTACAATCTAGGATATCACGATACAACACTCGCGAATAAGTCACCTGTCAACCAAAAAAATACTAATATCGAAATGGCGTCATCAGTTCGTGAGGTACGATGCTACAGACGGATACACAGACTCACAGACAGACACCTTAAACTTACAACATCTATCTTTTTCCGTCGCGGGTTTAAAATACTACTCCTCCTAGGCTATCATGACAGCACGAGAAACATTATGTCGAGTCAACACAAAGGTTCCGTCTCTTACTCTCAAACAACGAGAAAAAGAGTGGAAACTCTTGAGTGGATTCGACAAAATGTATCTCGTGCTGTCATGCTAGGAGAGCATCAGAGTGAAAATTCACTAAGCGTCTTTTTACCCGACTGCGCGACGCAAAGAAGGGTTATGTGTTTATCAGTCTATGTATGTATGTATGTTTGTTCCTATGTGGCGCTCCAGAGGCCAAACGGCTAGACCGATTTTGATGATTCGCACGTCGATCGATTTGTCTTAATCCTGGGAGTGTCACTGAAGACATGACATTTATCAAAACTTTAAATAAAAACATATACATGATAAAAACTGAAAAGAAAATAAAACAAGTCCAGTAGTCACAGAACATAGCGACTTTAACAGTCGGGACCCATTACTGAAAAGGTATATTATGAGCTAGATTTTAGGTAGTCAATGGGTCCCGACTGTTAAAGTCGCTATGTTCTGTGACTACTGGACTTGTTTTATTTTCTTTTCAGTTTTTATTATGTATATGTTTTTATTTAAAGTTTTTTTAAGCAGGCGGGTTTTTTTTTCGTTTCTTCAAGAATACGATGGAAGCAATCGTCTAAGGATATAAAGTAAATAAAAGGAAATGGGAATCTGGATTACCAGTTATGCTACTTTATATCTCGATATTTCATCGAGATCGGGACTTATGCGGGTGTAACCGCGGGGCGTTGCTAATGTTAAAATACAATACGCCAGAAATACGTCAGAAAGATAAGATACTCAATGAAAGAAGTGTATAAATTCAAATATTGCCAGCAGCAAATCGTTTGTTCTTACGAATTACAATATTCGAGGAAGCACCAATTTAATGAACAAGACTCATACTTACCTCTAGGCGCCAAAGTTATTGCTCTCTATGGTTTAAAACTACTTTAATTCTAGTCGATGGGTTTTAGAATGCAAATCATTGATATGTGTAGAGAAAGAATAATCATTATTTTCTATTAAAGTAGAGGTTACATCAAATATGACCTATATTAAATCACTTTATAACGTGAACGCTAAGTGACGCGACAGGTTATTTGATTGAAGTTTTTTTGGCAATGTAAAAATGGCTTAAATTTTTTTATTGCATTAATGGCACATTTATTCTACCTATGAATATAAATAACTAATCATATGTATGTTTCGTCGTAACAGACTATACAGGAGCATTCATACACAAATATGCTGTTTTTAATAACACTCTAATAAGTCAATCCCGTACAAAAACGTCACTAAACTGCCTTAATTGATAACCTATATTCCTATATTAGAATTTGATTCGTTGACTACCTAGGCTTAGTGGGGTGGCTTAGAGGTTCATAAACCAAAATATGGATCCAAATTGTTGCACAAAAGAACTTCCTGTTACAAATTTGTCTGTCTGTTATAGTTTACATAAATATTATATCTCTAAGATTGTACCACAGACAAAATTACATCCTACAGTAACAAGATTAAAGATAAAAATCGATCGATAAGCCCCGAAATATCGTACAATATCCGGTCACTTAGTATAGCTTTAGGCAGATATTTATTAATGCTTACAAAACAACGGTTTGCTAGCTCAAATTAGGCAAAGGTTCATAGTAAGGGGGCTTGAAAATATTTGTCATACGGAGTGGTGAACTTGATAGGTGTACTAATTTAAATTAAACAAAAAAGATACTGTGGTACATAACTCACATACAACAAACAATTTATGTTAACAGAAACTTTACTCTTACCTACCTTTAAGTTTATTATACAAATGTATACAATTTACATTTGCTACACTACAGTGTAGGCAAGCCAAAATAAGTAAAAACTTGTACTTGCTTAGCCTTATTAATAAACGTGGAGTAAGGTCGGAGTGGTGAGAATATGCTTTGTCTTTTTCCGTGACAAGAACTTTCAAAGTTGACAGACAGAAACAAAAAGTGGTAAAATTACTCTGACCTTATTCCTCATTTATTAATAAGGCTAGCTATGTTTTATATTTCAGTAATGCTTCTTCAATTGAATGTTCGATTTTTTACAATATAGCACAACATAAAGTCCTTCGTAATGCCCATCAATTTTTCAAATCATTGTAGGTATATCGTCTTCGCTACAAAAATTTAGAAGTACCGAAAATGGTGCTCAGTACCAAGCTCAAAGATTTTAAGCCCCTTAGGCAAAAGGCCATAGTTTCACCACAAAATGAAGACTTTATTTTTTCTTTTATTTACGACGTTGGTAACCAATAAAGACGTGAGTGATAGTTCAGAAAATAACTAAGGACCACAGATACACAAATAGTTAGTATTGATTATTTGGATGAATCAATTTGACACAGTCAATTAATGTTCGTATACATTTTTTGTAGAGATTTTAACAGAAGTAAAACATATTTACATTTTCCCGGGTCTTTATCGCGTATTATTTATTTTCTTACCTCGACGTTTCAACCATGTTACAATGGTCTTGGTCGCGAGGGGACTGGAGCAGTGGCGGGCGACGTCTTCTTATATACTACTGGATGTGGACCGTTGGTGAAACTACCCACATTTTTACTGTCCGCGGGTAGGTCAACTACCCACATTTTTTTCCGTCATAGTTCGTAAACAAGTCTAAGGGGTGCGATACACCACGCGCAACACGTTACACAAATCCTGTGAATTTAAAAAGTTTATTAGAAGTAAAACAATTGAACAGAGCAATAATATTGTATCGTTTTTGTTGTAAGTTGATTGTAATTAGTAGGCGCTAACTTTGAACAATAAATATTGCTTCCAATAACATTTATTAAATAAATTAATGTAACGTTTTGCTAAATACGAGTGTGACTAAAATATTTTTCTTTATTATCTTCCAATATTTGTTACCTACTTGAATTATTTTGAGAATGAGACTAGGGTCCCAAGTCTGCTCTATCGACACGAATCGAAGTTGTTGTATTATAGTTGTTCGCCCAGACCTCTAGAACAACCCCCTTCCCCCTTAATACTTACTCCACGGAACATCCTGTATACGTTGCAAAAGTAGCCACAACATTGGAGGAATTTGACGACCTCTGTGGCGCGTCGTGCGAAAGCACGACTGCAATGCAGAAGGTTACGGGTTCGATTCCCGACGGGTGCGAGTATTTATGCTTAAAAAATAAATATTTGTGACTGGTCTGGGTGTCCATTTATGTATAATATGAATGAATTTACAAAAGAAAAATAAATATAAGTATTATATCCGTTGCCTAGTCACCGTAACACAAGCTTAGTCGCTTACCACGGGGCTAAATGGTGATGTGTGTTGTTCATAGAGTTTATTTATTTATTTTATTAATTGCTGCGCTCGCACCTTATGGGATTGGCATTTGTGCCAGTTAAACTATTAGGTATTTAAATCTTCTTCGAAACAGGTGGAATGCTACCTACATATATTTTTTACCTCAAATAAAACTTTTAAATCGATTAAAATCGTCTGTAAAAGTTATCATAAAAAGATATAGCCAACGATTTAAGCTCGAAGCTATTACGGTAAATCAGCAATTCGATCGATTTTTTTATTATACACAATGAATAGTTATTAAAGTAATATGCAGGGATTGAGCAGACTGCAGATTTTCTACAATATCCTAATCACTTCTTTCAGTCAGTGTTTAGCTGTAGTGTCAGAAATGTAGGCGAACTTTAAAAGTTACATTTTTACTTAGGCTAAGTTGTAATTAAACTGTTTTTTCGATTTTAATCGCGTGGTGTCTCGAAACGTTGAGCATTAATAATGCTAAATCTATACTAATATTATAAAGCGGAAGAGTTTGTTTGTTTGAACGCGCTAATCTCTGGAACCACTGGTCTGATTTGAAAAATTCTTTCGGTGTTGGATAGTCCATTTATTAAGGAAGGCTATAGGCTATTTTTGATCCCGATATTCCCACGGGATCGGGACTTATGCGGGTGAAACCGCGTGTAATATAATAAGGACACGCGATTAAAACCGAAAAAATAGTTTAATTTCAATTGCGAAAACAGGAGAAAGATTTGAGCTAATTGTCCTTTTAATTTGCCCTATTCTGAAAATCGGTGAAATGGTCATAGAGTGATCTATAATAGCTATTTTAAATAATACTAAATACATTCTAAATACCTTCAACTAATGGACAAACTTGGTTAAGGCCGCGGGTTCACGGTGGATGCAGGCCGCTTATGACCGAAGCATGTGGAGATCTATGAGGGAGGCTTATGTCCAGCAGTGGACTTCTTACAGCTGAAATGATGATGATAAATGGACAAAACCTACAAGCGGTGCATTTACCCACCAGAAAACCGAGCGGGGTGGATGATGCGGTAAAGACTAAGGTAGAGAAAAGACATTATTGTTCTCCTGTCTTCCATTTTCTCTGTCTCAACAGTGGGTGAACAAAGGGCTAGAATGAAGATGAATGGACTACAAAATTTGAAACGTAACACAACTAGGATCTATTCTCAACCTAAAGGAACATTCATCATATTTGCATATAACACTCTTCCCTCCACCCTATGATAGTGTTTTTATTAAAACTGATCACTAGGCATAGGCCCAGTGATCACTTTTCACACAAATGAAGAAATATATCGAACCAATCGACCGACACAATGTTTTTAGTTTGAAATAATTCAAACGAAAGCCGATATTCTTTATTTCGATATTTGCGTCTGCGCACGCGTCTTACCGAACGTTACAATTATTTTGGTATGTTACGAACAGATGGTCAGATCGTATCTATTGATGTCTAGGTAGATGTTTAGATATGTTATTGAATGATGTCTCTTATTTATGGTTTTAGTATTATATCATAAATGAAATTTTAATATTCAGTATGTGCGATAAGAGTTGGTAATATTTTTGATTAGTACCAATTTTATTTGAATAAAAATGTAAATGGTATGATAAATGAACTCTCCTTCAACCTCGGAGTAAGTTCAGGACAATTAGAACATGCTGTGTCTTTTTCAGTGACAAGAACTTTTAAAGTTGACAGACAGAAACAAAAAGTGTTAAAATTACTTCGACTTTACTTCACGTTTATTAATAAAGCTATGAGATTTCATACACAATATGTTTCAATTCGATACCAAGCCAATGAGTTTGTCTATTTATCTTCCTTTAAAGCGAAGTTACTTGGACGCGAAGTTTGATTTTTTTCTATAAATTTTCAAAAATAATCAAGTAAAACACTTCGGGCCCTATTCTGAAAAACTGAAAATCCATGTCGGGCGCATCGAAAATTGTTGATTATTTCATGACGGAATGTCGTAGAACTTTTTTTTGTGTACAGATTGTAGGCGACATTGTATCCGATATTTTAGTGCAGTTTCCATACAAATATGTCGAAGCGTATTGAAGCCTATCGACATTTTATCCAAATCAGACATTTTTTGTTTAAAATTTGGATAGGCTTTGCACCAATAAGAGGTTGTTGTCTTAAAACTACACCAAATGTAGGAAACAATGTCACCTACAATCTGTGCCCAAAAAAAAGTTCTACGACATTCCGTCATGAAATAATCAACAATTTTCGATGAGCCCGACAGGGATTTTCAGTTTCAAGGTCGTTGGCGTATAAATAAATAAATAAATAAAAATAAAAAAGCCTTTTATTTCCTACTAGGTAAAAATCACAATAACATTACATTTAATTCTCAATTATTTATATTGTAAGAACCCCTCTCAGTGGAAGGTAAAGGCCTCCTCCAGAGATAGCCAATTTTTTCTATCTTCTGCTACTCGTATCCAGTGGTCGCCGGCTATTTTTATAATATCATCTGTCCATCGTGTATTTGGTCTACCTTGTCTCCTTTTGCCTGATGGTCCTCGCCATGATGTAGTTTCTTTGGTCCAGCGATTGTCTCTAAGTCTGGCCACATGTCCTGCCCATCGCCATTTTAGTTTTTGTGAATAGCTGAGAGCGTCAATGACTTTAGTTTTTTGTTGGGGAGACCCAATCTCCCCAACAATCTTTATAGCCGTACTAGAGTCCGTCTTCCGCAACCTCAGCTGGAAAAAAGTTGGCATAAACATAAACGGAAGTTACCTGAACCATCTCCGTTTTGCTGATGATATAGTTTTGTTATCAGAAAACACAAACCAACTACAGATGATGATAAACTCTTTACACGAAGAAAGCCGTAAAGTGGGACTAGAAATCAACCTAAATAAAACAAATGTCATGACAAACCATACTAAAGTACCTATATACCTTGATAATCTACCTTTAACTTATGTTGATACCTACATCTACCTAGGAAAACAAATTTCATTCAACCGAGACAACAACCTACAAGAAGTAGAGAGAAGAGTCAACATCACCTGGAAAAAATTTTGGAGTCTAAAAGAAATTCTAAAAAGCGACATGACCATCAAGTTGAAAAGCAAAGTCATGAATACCTGCCTACTCCCCTCACTAACATATGCCTGCCAAACCTGGAAATTTACTAGGAAAGTGAAAAACAAGATTATAACATGTCAAAGGAGCATGGAAAGAAGCATTTTGAAGATTAGAAAGATCGAAAAAGTCCGCCATACCGAAATAAGACAAAAACTAAAGTCATTGACGTTGGCGTATATACTCCTCTTAATCGTAGACTCCGATTTAACACATCATTCCGAAGCAAAAATACCAACTCAAAAAAACCAAAACGTAAGATCGAAGACTCGAATCAAAAAACGGTGTAAAGGACATTATTATTTGGTACATTATAAGGGTTCTGTACCGATATCACAATTGGGTACGGAACCCTAAACGAAAACTGAACCAACCAATCCGTGTACGACAGCGGAGTCTTAGTGATAGGTTCCCGTTTTTTACCCTTTGGGTACGGAACCCTAAAAAATCAGTCCTATAGGCTTCCTTCCATACGTATAATTTGTACTAAAACATTGCAAATAATAATTTGGTTCGCATTACCGTTGTACATAGATCAGTTCAGGTGTCGTTTGCCTAAGGGTGTTGTGTGGTACAAGTGATAGACTTGAAATAAATCTTATTTTGTTGAATTTTATAGCGTTGCTTTTATTCAACATCGCGAATACCAAAGAAAAATCTTTTTGAACTTTTACGCTAAGAAATCCTACAAATATTACATTAAAAAGTCCCTGTATAAAAATACACGTTAGATTAGCGTTTGACCAGTATCTCATCTGATGGTTAGTAATTATATGTGGTACAAGATGTAGCATGCAGATGTACGTGAAGCGTGAGCAAGAAAAAAAAACCCAGGCAAGTGCGAGATTCGCGCACGAAGGGTTCCGTACCACTATCGCAATTGTTGCGTGTTTCCTGATGAAATGAAATTTAGTAAAGTTATTCCATTATTTAAATCCGGTAGTACATCGGACCCCTCTAATTTTAGCCCCATATCAGTACTACCTACATCAAGCAAAATTTTTGAAAAAAATATATTGAATCAGCTACTAAAGCATTTTGATGACAACAATATTTTACACAACAAACAGTTCGGTTTTAGTAAGGGTCGCTCGACTACTGATGCGGGCATTGCATTAATTGAAAACATATTTGATGCTTGGGAGGAGTCGCATGATGCATATGGCGTATTCTGTGACCTCTCCAAAGCGTTCGATTGTGTTCGACATGTTACTTTGATCATGAAGCTACGACACTACGGTATCGGGGACGGCGCATTGGATCTTCTTTCTTCTTACCTGAGTGATAGGATTCAGTGTGTCGACATTAACGGTAAACGTTCCCCTGGATCACCTGTAACTTTAGGAGTTCCTTAAGGATCCATATTGGGACCTTTTTTATTTCTAGTATATATTAACGACTTACCTTTACTCGTAAAGGAAAATCATGGGATAGTATTGTTTGCAGATGATACCTCATTGGTATTTAAAGTAAAAAGACGACAATCTAATATTGACGACGTGAACAATGCTCTCTCTAGATTAGTATATTGGTTTAATGTTAATAATAAGCTACTAAATGGATCTAAAACTAAATGTATTCGATTCATACTACAAAATGTAAAACAAGTTAAAACCACTGTAAAAATTGATAATGAGGAGATAGAAATAGTCGATAAAGCTGTCTTTCTGGGTATAACTTTAGACGCTAAGCTTCAATGGGGCCCACACGTGGAAGCTCTGTCCAAAAGGCTTAGTTCCGCAGCTTATGCAGTTAAAAAAATCCGGGAATACACAGATGTTGAGACGGCCCGCCTAGTCTACTTCAGTTACTTTCACAGCATCATGTCATATGGTATCCTGCTGTGGGGGTGTGCTGCTGACATAGAAACCATTTTTGTTTTGCAAAAGAGAGCGGTGCGAGCTATCTACAAAATGGGCCCCAGGGAATCGCTTGAAGAAAAGTTTAAAGAGATAAACATTTTAACTGTTTACTCTCAATACATTTATGAAAATCTGCTATACGTACATAAGAATAAATCAAGTAATTTTCACAAATACAGTGATGTCCGTCAGGTTAATTTGAGACACAAGGATGATCTGAATGTGCCCTATAGTAGGCTCCAGAAAATAAGTAAGTCGTTCTGTAGCACTAGTGTACTTTATTATAATAAACTACCTGAAGACGTATGTGACATGTCCATTACAAGATTCAAAAAATATATTAAACTTGAATTGTGCAATAAGGCGTACTATAGCACGTCTAAATATTTTGTTGAAAAGAATCAATGGACATGATTGTTAACTGCTCCTGTTCAAATTACAGATATCTGTATTATGACGATAGTAATATAAAACATGATAAAAAAAAAATTATTGAAAAAAAAACCCCATGAGTTTCTTGTGGTTTCTTCTCATCGGAGGGCGCGTTCCGAAACCTCGGTAAAATAAAATATCGACGTTTCAAAACGTACGTATGTGTATTTAATATACGTTCTAAATGAATAAAAAAAATTGAGTTTTGAGTTTTACAGAACCCTAAAATGGTTGACAACAACCAATTTTTACATTTGATAGGAGAATGTGAAATATGTATTAAGCTTCGATTCTAACTTCCATCAATTCCCACCAAACGACGCATCACTCAAAAAAAAAACCTTTGGCACAAAGAAAATCTGAAACTTATAAGAAACTCGTTGATAAGTGAAGGCAGACTGGTATATTTGACAGACACGGCAGCCATTTTGAATTACATGACCTACTCGATTTGACTCTGACAAGAAGCGACCACACATTGTACTAAAATTCCCTTGTAGTTTTTGAAACAGGTTTGTTGTATGGGAGCCCCTCTTAAATATTTGGTTATTTTGTTTTTAGTTTGTTGTTGTAGCAGCTACCGAAATACATCTTCTGTGAAAATTTCAACCTTCTAGCTATTATGGTTCATTAGATACAGCCTGGTGACAGACAGACAGACTGACGGACAGCGAAGTCTCAGTAATAGGGTCCCGTATTTACCCTTTGGGTACGGAACCCTAAAAAAACGCCAGTGGAACAAGATGCAAACATAAAGCATAAGCTCTACCCACCTACACTAAACACGGGCATGGTTGCCACAATAATTTTGTTGTGCGGTGATGACACCGTACAACAACCACCGTATGCCGTGTAGTCCCAGCATAGAATAGGGCACCTCCTTTCGCGGGTGTCGTAAAAGGCGACTAAGGGATCTGAGGGAGACTAGCCAACCTTAATTTAGTTCTCTCCGCGCCGTGGCGGATAAACTGCTTGGCTCCTAGGAGGGTTGGTGTCAGGTAAGCGGCCGGCCATAAAGATATTGCCAAATCTACTGCAAAAGGTATGGTCAATGATGGATGACTTAGCTACTAACTGACAAATAAAAAAAACAATTTGATAATAAGCGGGCCCGGGTTCCGGATGCAATCGTTCACCCACCAAAAAAAACCTTTAGAGTTTCTTGTGTCTTCTTCTCATTCCGAAGACACAGTAGATTAAATATAAAACCGGGCAAGTGCGACACTCGCGCACGAAGGGTTCCGTACCACTATGACATTTGGGTACGGAACCCTAAAATGATTTACATCCAATTTTTAAATTTGATAGGAAAATGTGAAATATTTAGCTTCGATCCTTACTCCCTTCATACGACCACACCACTCAAAAAAAAAAAAAAAACTTTGGCACAAAGAAAATCTGAAACTTATAAGAAACTCTTTGGTAAGTCAAGCCAGACTGGTATATTTGACAGACAGGGCGGCCATTTTGAATTCCATACGACCTACTCGATTCCTTTGTAGTTTTTGAAACACGTTTGTTGTATGGGAGCCCCTCTTAAATATTTGTTTTATTTTGTTTTTAGTATTTGTTGTTGTAGCGGCAACCGAAATACATCTTCTGTGAAAATTTCAACCGTCTAGCTATTACGGTTCATGAGATACAGCCTGGTGACAGACGGACGGACGGACGGACAGACGGACAGACAGACAGACAGACAGACAGACAGACAGACAGACAGACAGACAGACAGACAGACAGACAGACAGACAGACAGACAGACAGCGAAGTCTCAGTAATAGGGTCCCGTTTTTACCCTTTGGGTACGGAACCCTAAAAACTGACATTTCAAAGAGATATCTTGCTAATATCCGAATGAATAAACGTACTTTGATTTGATTTGATTTGCACATCGCTCGGATGAGAAGGAGAGATGAAGGTGATGCCACTGTCAAATATTAATTAATTAATCTTCCAAATATCCTCTGTCTTGTACCAAGAGCTAACCCAATGGCAGGTGAAATTCAACAATATTGTGGCCACCACGCCCGTGTTCGTCCACTTACCTGACTGTCCGTATCTGTTTGTAAAATATTACTGTTTCATATTTACGACTCAACTGTCAACAGTTACCTACTGCTATTTGATTTTACATTTTTACTGTAGTTTTATTAAAATTTAATTTAATTTAACTATGAACTTTAGTAATGCTGTGCTCATACTATTATGTACTTACTCTATGTATTCATGTTCACGGGTCTTGTGCGAGAAAGTTGGTTACTTTAGCCACAAGAAAGTTGATGGGCATCTCTTACGCTCTGCGACCCGCGGGAATATCAGGATAAAAAATTGCCTATGTCTTATTTCAGGTCTCCAACTATCTACATACGTAATCGGTTTTTACGTGATTAAGTAAAAAACACACACACTTACATACTCACAAACTTTCAGCTTGATAATATTAGTAGGATAGCGGTCGTTTGGTCAAGTTAGAGGCTTTAGGGTACCTGTAAACTCTAATACTAGGTGAGTCACACTACTACACAAAAAAAGTAAATGATCTGATTTTAAAAATTCGACGTTCTGATGGAAAAATCGCGTAGTGTAATGGTTAGGAAGCTATCCCTATAAGCGAGATACGTGAGTTCTACTTTCTTTGTAATTCTAAATATGAATTATTCTAGGTCTAATAATTATTTTAATATAAATTAACCAATCTTCATTAACTGAATTCTTTTCTAATTTTGTAGACATTATAAAGGTGCTTAAGGTAAATAGCCATAAAATGTGGGTATTGATTTGAATTTGACGTTGCTTTAATTGTTCAAGATGGATTTATATTGTAGACGGGAAACTTTTATCGGGCGATACTATTTGGGCTTAAAATGGAGTAAGCATCGCTTGTAATTTGAACGTTAATGGTATGGATTCATGCTAAAAAAAATCGTTTAGTTTCATGCACATAAAAGTAATTCAAAGAAAATATATTAAATAATCCAGAAACAATAATAATACTTGTGATATTTGAAAATGACTCTGTCTGTTTAAGTTTTCAATAGTCAATATATGAAAACTAGCTGTGTCCCGTTGTGACACCCAAGGCGTGATTATTTACAAAATTCCTTTCTCTCTTTCTCTCTCAGCTCTCTACTATCATTGGTTGAGGCTGTGTGTTTATCCATCATTTACGTACGTATGTCATAGATGATCCGATATTATGTAGTTGTGCAATCCAGCCTAAGAGGGCTAAGTGGGTTTTAACAAAAAATCACGAGTTGTAATATGTAATATCTACGTAGGTAACTTGTCGGCCGATCAAAAAGCTTCAGATCTGAGTATTTCTTAAAAAGTGATCAATTCCCTATGAAAATAACTTTAATTACCCACTGAAGTAAGTCGCCTACGCGTAATAAAACCGGTGTTCTAAATTCTCTGGTTATCTTACTTCCAGATAATGATTTATGGGTTTACTTTTAAAATTGTTAAGAAAATCGAGGGTTTTGATTGGATTTTAGTTGGACTAGTTACGCCTAGCGGTATCGCTCAAGTGATTATATGTTTTTTTCGTTTCGAAATACCTAATTGTTTTATCATACCTAGTTATATAACAACTTAATAAAAATAGCCGTGTTGCACTAGTATAGAATAGGGTTTACCCGTATCTTTCCGTGGGTGTCGTAAAAGGCGACTAAGGGATTTGAGGGGAAACCTGGAACCTGGAGTTCTCGGACGGACTTCTTTCGGCGAGTAAACTGCTTGGTCCTAAGGAGAGTTGGTGTCAGGTAGGTAGCCGGCCTTCCTGGTTTGATAGTTTGAGAAGAAAAAAATATAATAAAATAACTTAAAAAACAGAAGCAGTCAATAATAATAAGTCAATTTGCATTGACTAATAGACTTAAAACAAATGAGCAAAAAATAACTTGCATTTATTTTTGGTGCATTTGTTTTTGGTAATGCAATCAGTTAAATTTGGACTGAGATCGTGTTTTTCCAATAAGTAGGTCCAAGTGTTATTTAAAAATAATTTATTTTCACGTTTTAAGTTACTTCCACCCAACCCAAGATGTATCATCACAACAAGCTAAATCAAAATATATTACTAATAAATTCAAATTAAATTAAGCTGATTAATTATTTAATTATAAAAGGCTTAGAAGAAAATCAAAGTGAATTAAAATTTCTAAACAAAATTAAAAAATAAATCAATTTGTAGGTAGAATCTATCGATCTTGTTACAACCGAGTCAATTATTGTAACGGAATGCAAGACCACCCAATTTAATAAATTAAGACAACTCTAAACTGTTCAAGATGAAACATTGATGCAATAAATCATTTAATATGTAAGTATAGAGAAACATGTATTCGTCCATTTCGCGTCGTATGTTATAACTGGGCGACTTGAGCTCGTTTTGTGTTTCTACAACGTCTCATCAATGCCTCAGCGTTGTTAGATTGTTCTCAAAAAACGGTTTAACAATTTTTAACAATAACAAAGAAATAACTTGCAAGATTCCACCCGGACAAACATTCATTGCAAGTTAAATACACAGTTAAATATTAGGTTTAAAAAAAAGAATAATATCCCTGGATCCAATTGTATCTTATAATCCTTGTATTACATAAAAACCTAGTCGATTTTGAAACTAATTCTTATAATGCTATGGGCAAAGATCAGTTTTATTTGGGAAATTGTTCACATGTATACAATGTAGATTTTAAATTAAACGTGGCTTCTAAACTAGGATTACAATGAATAAAAAATACGAATACTAAGAAAAAAGTAAGTGTAGACAAACGTACAAATCCATCGCCTAGCTTTTTCTAAATTCAGGTAAAAATAAGCATTTAATTTGCAATGAACACATCGCACGCACTGGTATTCATCTAATATAAAATGAAAAGATGTAGGTATGTATGTATGTAGTAATAGCCAGCAAAAATTTCACGTAACAAATAAAATGATTTATCTAAATAAAATGAATGATTATTCCAATTAATATCACTAAATAATACTGATTCATCAAAGCCGGCCGATATTCAATTAATTAACAATGATTTTATATCACTCGGGCATTTATCGATAATAACCTGTGAATTAAAAGTGAATTATTTCGGCTCGTGTCTATCGTAAAATAGTTAACCGTTTAATTGGTTTAGATTTTAATTTAGTAGAAATTGGATACAGCACCAATCAGAAGAATTATTTCTAGATGAAAAGGAAACTTACATCAATTATTATATTATTATTGTAAATAGTCATTTTAACCGTTAAACTATTTTACTACACTAGCAGAGTCCAGCGGTTTCACCCGCGTAAGACCCATTCTCGCGGGATTTTCCAAAAACCTTTTCTTAGTGGATACCTACACACAACAAAGAACCCACTCTCTAAATTTGTATGTCTCTGGGACCATCCATTTGGGCTCTGCGTTGATATTTAGTTGAGTCAATCAGTCAGGACATTTAATTGAATACGTACCTATAGTAGTCGTACCTGCTAGTACGACTCGTAGAAACGATCGGACGATCCCGTAGAAACGATCGGACGATCCCGTAGAAAATTTGAAAAAGCTATTTATAATCTAAGTACCTACAGGTGTGAGTGCATTTTATTATTTTTTAATTTTTTATTATTATTTTAATTAAAAAATAAAAATAAAATAAAAAGGTAGATGCATTGTCATGACAGATATAGGTTTTATGGCATAAACATATTTGCTCTAATGTCTTTATCCAGGGAGGAAAATTTAAATACGTTTGTATGGAGAAAGAGAATGGAGACTATCCTCTTAAGTCAAGACAATGTCATGTCCCTAGGACCAGCGATCATTATTTCTTTGTACCTGGTAGAATTAAAGTAACAACCTCTGACCTACACGCTTTATTTTCCGCTTTACTACCTTATTGATACTTACTAACACCCGCTTGATATTCCTATTCATACAATACTAACATAAAGAAACAACAAATCCTTCAACTACACAAAAGAACTAATTGACGCTGCCATCAGAAAGGGTTAAGCAAAAAAAATTATACAAAAGGTGCTATACGTAAAAATTATAGGTAGGACTCTACGTGCAAGAGTCAATAGACTGTGAACCAGTGTCTAGTAAACTTACGTTAAAACTACGCGGATAAATTTACATTTTCCAACTGACGTTTTTAACCGACTTCCAAAAAAAGGAGGAGGTTCTCAATTCGTCGGGATATTTTTTTTTTATGTATGTTCCCCGATTACTCGAAGATGCCTGGATCGATTTGGATAATTCTTTTTTTGTTTGAAAGGAGATATATCACAGTTGGTCCCATAAAAAATTGGTGAAGATCGGATGAGGATCTTCGGAGTGATGAACAGGATTGCACCTCGAGAGTGCAGCAAAGTGCTCAGTTTTTGATTTTCACCAGTGGAATAAGGCCATAAAGAATAGATACCGATGAATAAGAATATGGTTTCAGAGTCTCCACATCTGAAACTACCTTCTCATCACAGAACTCCTCAATGGTTAAAGTTATGGATACGATTTTAATGATTTTAGTGGTAGTTGAAAGTAGGTATACTAAAAAGGATGAAATAAAAAAATAATTTAAAAAATTAAAAACCGACTTCAAAAAAAAAAAAATTAAAAAAAAACCGACTTAAAAAAAACATAAAATAACCTCGCCTACGTACAGTAGGCGTAAGCAGTAGTATTTTTTTAAGTCGGTTTTTGTTTTAATTTTTTTTTTTTGAAGTCGGTTTTTAATTTTTTAAATTATTTTTTTTGTTCTTTGTATTTGTATTTTTTCGGCATCGTAGTCTTCAATTAGAAAACTTAGTCATACGTTGCTATATAACACAAGCTTAGTCGCTTATCACGGGGCTAGATGGCGCTGTGTGTTGTTGACACAATTTATTTATTTATTTATTCAGTAAAATACATTTTAGTTGTGTGGAAAATAACAAAACAAATATTTTATTCTTTACCTATTCGATGAAAAAAATATGACCGTTCTGTCAATATGAACTAAGGAATAGTAACACGGCTGTTTTATTTACACTATGATATGGTATTTTAAATCTTAAATTTATTAAAAAAACTTGGGATTTCCAATTCTTTGGTATTGGTATAATTTGAAGGAATTGATTATTTTGATTACCAATTCTTTCGAATTGGTTGCTTGGAAGGTGCCACCTTAGTTTTTTTTTTTTTAAGTTTTTTTTCTATTATTTCTTGTCATTTGAATTTTTTTGGTGATATAAAACGTTAATCTATCTATCTATTTTTGCCATTTTATCTGAGTAGATAATCCCTCAAACTGTAATGTATTAAATCTAAGCATTACATTTTAACGTAGGGCTGCGCATCTTGAACTTACGAATAACAAGTGGAATTAAGGAAGGTAGCATATGGACAACACATGTTCGATGAAGCATAAGGTGTATTGATACCTACCATTGATTACTTTACGATAAGAATTATATTTTTTGTGGCAATTAAAGAAATGATTCTAATTTTTATGCGGCTTTTTAACATATTGTCTGATGAAGGGCAGGTGTTAGGGACCTATTTATTTAGGAACTGTTTACGTGATCAGTGGAGTTTTTGCAAGGGAAAAAAAGCGGTGAATGAAAACATCGCGAGAGAAGGTAGGATGTTTCGGCGATTTATGGCCATTATCAGAATGGGCAGCTTTTACAATAATTTCGGACGTCTAAACAATTTGACCATATATCATCAATTTGACGAATTGCCTACATATCGAAGATGACCCTTTCTTTGAATGGTCTATCTGGAGTGAAGAATTATCATTTTTATAAGCATTTAAATACTACTTTTGAAGAAAACTGATTGATGAAGTAAGCTTCTGGAAATAAACAAAACAAATTGCCTTAATGATTCCAAAGGATAGTACACAATTACTCATACCCATAAATATTGAAATCGGTTCATAGATAGGCATCGTAAGCGTATTTCAGGTTCACATAACGTTTAATATACTTGTATACGTTGGGACATTCTGGGAAATACTAGCGAACAAAAATTCTTCCCGGACGGTGGCGGGTAAACTGCTTGGTCCCAAGAAGGATTGATGTCTGGCAAGCGGCCGCCCGTAAAAATATTGCCAAATATATTTGCGGTAGGTGTTGTCAGTTATGACTAGGCTACTGTGCCGACCCTAAAGTAGGGATTCAACCGAGAAAATTGCTCAGATAATAGAGGATGAAAACAAAGGTACATTTTTAAGTTAATCACTGTATGTGGTATACTGAAGGAGCCAGTATACATTGTTCTCTAAAAAATCAAATTACGTTGAAGCCACGATCTTTTAGTGTCGGAAATGCAGCGTAACTATTTTTTCCATCGTCGCTCGTGCCAGGACCACGATAATTTAAGTTCGTCACTGTTCAATGGGTGATCGCATTTATAGGGTTCCTTAGGTTCCTCCTGCATGAATCGTAAGAGCTATTTAAATTTTTTTGTGAAGAAACTTACTTACGTTCGAATTCGCGCGACAGTTGTCATGTTAATGAAAGTCTCAATGAGATCATAAGGAACCCGTGTCAGTAACTAGTGACGACCCATTTATGAAATGACCTTCCATGAAACTACTTTGCAGTTATAAGTTAATAAGCGTCGCAGAAACGTTGATGCAGTAAAGTATAAAACCCAGTTGCTGCACCCGAGTTAAGGTACGAGTTGGCAACGGGCGACATAAGCCGGCAGCGGACGACGTGTTGCGGCAACACTACTGGGTTTCTATGTATTTCTATAAAACTCCCCACGTAGTCAGCGACACGAAGCTAGCGAAGCGTCGTTGAGCGAGCGTACAGCGCGTACAGCGAGCGAGCGTAAAAACAGTGTACAGTCTAATGTGAGTCAGTGATAAAAGAAAATATAAATTACTTAAAACAAACTTTATCAAACTCGCTTCATCCGTCCGTGACCTATAATGCTACAGACAGATACACAGAAAAACACCACAAACTTAAACATGTTTTTCCCTGACCCTGTTTGGACCCTGGAAAAACAGTCAAACCCTGTTTTTCCATAGGGGTTTAAAAAATATAGTTTTTCTACAGAACCATTCAACCAAAATAAGATAAAAATAGCACTGTGCGTTCGTTCGACCGAGATGAATCTGACCACGCGACACCGTGACGGCCAAACGCAACGGGTGCACGATTCCAGTAAATCATACTCAACAAAAAACTGAGCTTTGTTAGGAAATTCCGAGACGTAATTGAAGGTGCTTTGAAAAGGTAACAAATTAAATATTTTTGTAGGTTCATTTAGTATACGATTGGCTCTTAGATTACCTAGATGGTAGGTATTTTAACAACGACGTTCGAATTGTGAACCATCTTTTTTAAAGGTGTGTGAGTAATTTCCCGAACAGTTTGAATTTGGAACTGGTGAAGCTCGCCCGTCAGAGACCAGTTTAAAATGGGTCACTCACTATCAGGCGACCATCCTCCTAGTCTCTAAAAGAGACTATCGATACTGTCATACGATGATTCTACTGTCACATTCTGATAGTAGGGTGACAGTAGAACCATCGTTATGACAGTATCGTTGTCGTATCGAAACGAACCGAAGTAACTCTCCTGTTTAGGATTGGCTTCTTTAAAATTTGTATTAAGTAAGGTTAAAATAAATAAACTTTTATTTCAGATCAAATGATCCCTAAGGAGTTAGGAAAAGACGATCATGTACACTAATGTTAGTAATCCTAAAATCTAATGGACTCAACATGAAGGCGGTCGCTACTATTCATATATGTATGAATAATCCAGTCTGCCGCCTATCATCTTCAGTATTCTGTTCAAACGAGCCCGGACTCTAAGCACCAGTTAAACTTCGATATTGTGATTTATTCTAGCCGTTCTGTAATGCCAAACAGATGCGGGTATAAGGGATATCCGCCATTAAAATTGTTGGGGAAGGAAGTGGTGAACCGTTGGACCAACGGTCTTGGAGGTACTCTTTGTTCTAAAAACTTAATGTTACCCTTTAAGTTCTTTACAATTTGGTTCATTTTGTGAAACAAAAATATACTGTTTACTTTTTTATGATAGTACTACCTAAGTTACTGTATGGCTTAAATTTTAAGTTACTCAAACAATTGAGCAGCTTCTAAATTCAAAATTAGTAGGGGATTTTTTTGAACTTGTGAGCTGCTTAATTGTTTGAATAGCTGTCAAATTTTGAGTAGCGTTTCTGTATTCGGCCCTTAACTACTTTATCTTCGTACTTTTATACGTATATACCTATCTATATCCTACGTCTGGTCTTCTCATCCGAGCAATGTTCCCGGATGCATCCCTCTCGGGAGCCCGGAGTCCGCTAAACCCTGAATTGTTTTTTTTATTTGGGGTCGACGCAGTCGGTAAGTCATCATTGACTATACCTTCTGCAATTAGATTAGGCAATCTTTTTACGGCCGGCCGGCTGCCTGACACCAACACTTCGAGAATCCGATCCCTTGTCAGTGATTTTAACGTCAGCGAAAATGTGACAGACACGACTAAGTTAGGTTAAGACCCAATGTAAAGACCCAAAGTAAGAAATGACTTATGATTAATCTGTAGATAAAATATAATATGGCCAATAAACTATAACACCATAGAACAAAAACGTCGTGCAATCTTTTGAAAAGAAATAAACCCTTCGAAAGGTTTTTAAATTTGGAAGTGTTTAACTTAATTCGACTGACATCTTTTATTTTGTAGATTGAAAAAAAAAAGTCGGTTGTAAGTTGCATGCAGCGTAACATAGTAAGACAAGTAACTTGGTACACAGCATCATAATGTGTCTAACATTAGTTACTGCTCTACTTAGGTACTGATGGTACAAAAAACGCGAAGGCGTGCGGTTAAGTAGATAGAACAACAGCAGCCATCAAATTTCCTTAAGACATTAATCACCGTGAATATGTTTGGTAAGCTCGTGATGTGGCCATGGTTTTATGGTTAAATGAGATATTTTCAAAATTAAGATATCAATTTAAGTATCTTGATTTTGAAAATATCTGCAGCAGCATTATGATAGCATTATGATGGAAATTTTGCAGCAGCAATAAGTAATTCTGCAATTCATTGTGATTGTAGATATACCTATTCTGTGATGCGATGACTCTACTTCTGTAGAGTTAGTACATTATAGCTGTTGTGTGTGGTCTCTTGGCCATTTTCGGAAAAATATAATGAGATATATCGTGCTACAATATACCTACATCTTTACATTATAGCCAGGTCGTATGTAAAGTGAAGTCTACGATGAAGCACGCTGACCTAAAAGTTCCCTGTTCATTCGCGATTTAAAAGTCCCCAACACTTGCCACCGTTAATTGAAAATATGCTTAAATTATCAAAACGTATAGTCACCCCATTCGCGTGCCGAAGCGGTCGCGCACTTTCTACCGCTAACGGTCGGACGCGTGCGCAAAGCACCTGTCTCGCGACGCCTGCGACCCCACTTACCTCGCCTTGATCATTGTGAAATTAACGTTTTATGGTTTAATTATTACCATTAAACATTCTTTTTTAATTTATTCTGCCTGAATAGACTGAACGACCAAGTAGGTGTATAGCTAGTCGAAATATGCGGTTAAAATCGGTTTGTATATTTGTTCCAAAATTCAATGCTCCGCGGGACTTAACAAAACATACATTAGTAGGTATACAGTGGGTGCGACCACGGCTCTACCTTAACCATTATTGTACCTATGCGAAATGCATTGATTATTTTCGCCTATTTTTAGTTTTTCGCCCTTTTTAGATTCCCTTTTTAGGGTTTAGGATAGTCAACAAGAAATCCTTTTAGTTTTTGTTATAAAGTTGTCTACAGTTTTATACACTTTCTTTTGTAAACTAACTAACATTAATAACTAATAATTAATTTTAGTCAAAAAATATTTCAGTGTATTGTTTTCAAAATTAGATACCTAAGTTAAACAGTACCTAGCTGACAAATATGCGTAATGTATGATCGTAAGGGAATTACGCTCGCGCTGGTCCGATTTGAAAAATTATTTCAGTGTTGGATAGTCTATTTATTGACGAAGACTATAATAGGCTATATTATATTTTCTAAAAAATAGGCGGACGAAGTCGTGGGCACTGCTAGTCGTTTATATTATAAGTAAGAGAGTATAAATTTTTATATTTTCGATTAGCTAAGTCACATTTTTTTGTACAATGTAAAATGTAAACTAACTAACAATAATACCTACCTACTCTTGGTGCCCTATCCCAAGAAAACAATTTAAAAAATTCATTCTAACGTAATAGGACAAAGGAAATGTCGGTTGCGCAGGCGCAGGCGCGGGCGCTGCGCAGGTGCTTTTTCACCTGTTACCTTACGACCGTTACAACGGAGGCTCTGACGTAACGACAACGATGGGTGGCGAAGGTTAAGAAGGCTTTAGGGGTAACAATGAATGGGGAACTTGAAGGTGTTTTTTTAATGTCTACTTGAAAACTTTTTGTTGTATGTTTGATAAGTAAGCACTCTAATCTGAACTTAATTTATAAAGTTATTTTTAAGTTTACCTACCGTCAAAAGAGCACCGAAATCTTTTTAATACTATAAAATAATAGTCATAGTCGATGGATTTTAGGTTAACGTCGCTTTAATTCCCGCTTAATAATAAAATAAGTTATGTAACGTTTGTCTTTTACTGTGACATGAACCCTCTTACTTATAAACGACGACTAACTTTATGTAACGTTCGTCCTTCTCTGTGACATGAAGTTTCAAAGCTGACAGGCGGTTACTAACGTTACATAAACTTAGTCATCGTCTATAAGTAAGAGGGTATATACCTACCTATTTAGTACAAATCTTAGTGATTTTGCTATAACGATAGATAAGACAAGTTTCAAATTGTTTTTAACTAAGTATTTTGGTATTGTTAGTTACAAAACAGTTTTGTTGCAGTCATTATCAACTTTAAAATATAATTTAACGGTGCAAGACCAACCAATGAAAATTCTTTATGAACATAGCATATAATATTCTCTCAGTGTTTCTATTTTAAATAAATAACTAGGTAAATAATTTAACTAAGTACTAACAGATCAATATCTAAACGCAAACAATGGTTTAGCAAATCATCACTTCGAACAAACAACAATAATACAAATACGTGAGGTGATCTTTACAACAATTTCGCTGTGTTTCTTCTTGATTTTAAACTTTATTTCCTAGGGCTTAAGAGTTGTATTTAAATAGAGGAAAAGATTTTTGATTACGGCAAAATTGGTTTCGCTATGAACTATAGCACGCGCCCCTTTAGCCTAGTTTGTTTTATCATAAAATATTGATAGGGATGAGTCTACTATTGGCTTTTCGGTTTTAGTAACCGTAAACATAATAAGTAAATGATTAGAGAATGTTAGGTCAACCGATAGAACCCTACAATTTTTGGGTCTAAATGGTAGTTCCCGTTGACCTGGAACCACGAAATTTGGCAAAAAGCAAGGTCTTGTTATACTTACAAATAAAGAAACAATTACTAAAAAATTAAAAAGCAAAGTGTGTTCCCTCACAAAATTTAATAAACCAGTGTATTTAAGTAGGCCTCTGGGTAGAATGAGCGCCCATACAACAGGAGGGTCTTTGATTGCCGGTCATCAATTACAAATATAATATATACAGTCGTACCTATATGAGAACGGAACCCGCGGCGCGCGAGTTCGACTCGCACTTGACTGTTTTTTTTACATCATCAATTAGTCGCAAATATGCCAATCCGCAGTAGGCTCCCGTGGCATCTTACTGCCTAACCCGTCTAAGAGGTAGCCCTTTCCCTGGGAAAATTGGCTGGCTAACAAAAAAACAGGTTTGTTTCTACTATCGTCGACGCCGTTACGGACAACCCTAAACTCCGAACAAATTATGGAAACCATTCTATTGGCACTCGCTGGTGATAGCTATTGAAATAGTTTTTGCTTTAAGATCGAACCTATTTGATGCTGTTTGCTTGTGGTTTACAATTTCCTTCATTGAGTACGTGTTGTGGTATATCGATAGAGTTATTTTTTTTCTAAATTCTATGTTTTTTTTATAAATACAGCGATTTTTGCCGAAAGGAGATTGTTCTAGGCGTCTTGGCGATCAACTTTTATTCTACGACTTTTGGAAATTTCAAGTCGTTTCAAGTTTACGTTTTGAGTGTTTTGTGGTTTTTAAGTTGTAGCAAAATATAAATGTAGTTATATAAATAAATTAAATAATATATTATGTAGTTCACTTGTAAATAAGATATTTCTTAGAGTAGGAGATCATTGACCATAAGTTTTCCTTATATTTAGTTTAGACTACTAGAATCTATGCATTAATTATTTACCTTTAGGTATTTTCAAAGACAGCTATTGCTTAATTGAAACGAAACCTCGAACTTTGCACCCGACTGCGCGAGGCAAAGAAGGGTTATGTGTTTGAATAAATGTTTCAATACCCAAAAGACGTATACCAAAAGTTATTTGTTTTTACGTGGAAAACTACCCCTTGCCAATGACTTAGGAGTATTTATTAGTCATAGTTTACGTTTCGAGTGTTTTGTGGCATTTAAATTGAAACATGTTGACTCCTTACTTTGCCTGTTGCACGTTTTTTTACATCCAAACCGATAATCCTGAATAATACGCGAATTGCCCATCTGATTGAGATAACAGCATATTTCTATTCCATTCTCAACAGTTCAACTAACTACACCACTAAAATTAATATCTCTTATCCACAGCACAAAGCAAATTACAGGTTCTATAATAAATCGCAAAGATCCAATACTTTCGCACCGTCCCGTAATAAGTTACACAATTAAGCACACCTACCGATCTCGCTCTGGCAATCATAAACTCAGATTGCGAACCGAGTTATGTACCTTAAGCACGCTACCTTATGCTATTATGTCGAGTCTTAATGAAAATAAGTATATATGGACGTTTATTTCGCTACCTAGAAAATGCGCTACGAAATTGCGCACTAAGTGCTTACGCATTTTAACCGATCTTCCAAAAAAGAAGGAGGTTATTAATTCGCGGATGTATTTTTAAAACTCCGACGGAAAATATGGGTATTATAAGTTTGAAGTCTGTGTATCAGCCTATTTTGTAGCTCTCAGACGGATGAAGCGAAAGTGATAAAGTTTTTTATTTGATAGGTTAATTACTTATGCAGTGTTCTTAGCCAATATGTTTTTTTGATTTTTAACCGGATATCTTAGCTATTTGAAGTTATAGTATAAAGTATTGCAAGGACAAAGAATAGTAGGTACCTATTCTTTGTCCTTGCATTTAAATAGTATAAGGGTTCGATTCTTTCCTGGTTGCAACTATTTGTAAAACTTAAAAACTGGACATAAGTTACTTATACTTTTTTGTATCAGACTTTCTTCGTTGCATTGGAATTAAGGAAATGGGTTCGATTTCTGCTTTGAAACAATTGTTGATATTTAAAATTTCAGATGCCAGATTATGGGGGTGTTTTGTATTTTTGAGTTTTAATGTAATATCTACAAAAAGTATACATTTTAAAACAGATATACCTAAGACAGATCTATTTTTCTCATATTGTGCCTTCATATTCCAAGCATTTTTAAACAGAACGTCACTTGTCTATTCTAAAATCTGGTGTCCATATCACAAGTTTAGTTACCTAGATGGCTTTGTAGGAAATGCCTTGCTATATTTTTCAAACTCCTATTTGCAATCTCGATGTAGTTGCACTCTCAATTCGAAATTGCAGATCTCCAGAGGTAGCATGCACCGATAATGTTGATCCAATAAATTTCGCACTTCGCACCCAGGTACTGCTTTGTGTAAAATTGCAAATCGAACATCGATGATTTATGAACAATTATCGATTAATTCAAGCAGCGATCGTAATTTTAATCGAGATTATTAAAGAGATGAAACGAGTGCGAGAATCGAGAGTGTTTAAATCTTATGTGTTTTCTTGTTAATGAATAGTCGGCTAATAGACTTGGCTTCGGTTTGGAGTACCTGCTTAGTTTATGGAACCGTTCTATTTCATGGGAAATTTATTTCAGATTCCTATTCGATTTAATATCTAAGGTACGGTATGTTGGGTTCCATACTCTAGGTATTTTACGGTAGGTATATTGGGTTCTGTACTCTAGGGTACCATACTCTACGTATTATTACGATGAATTTCCGAAGAACTTCATTTTTAATACAAAAATTACCCCCTTACTTATGAACTATGATATACAGATGCCTAAACTATGAATCGTTTGTCTTTTAATGTGACATGAAGTTTTAAAGTTGACAGATAGAGACAAACGTTACGTAACTTAGTCATCTGTTAATCATCGTTTATAAGTAAGGGGGTTTCATTTTTAATTATTTATTTGTTAGATACTAGCTGCGTCCCGCGGTTTCACCCGCGTAAGTGCTGATCCTGTGGGAATATCGGAATAAAAAGTAGCCTATGTTACTCAGGGTGAATGTAGCTTTCTAATGGATTTTTTTATTTGTTTATTTATAACAAACATACCCACACACACACACAAATACAAATCTTTCCTCTTTATAATATTAGTATAGGTAGACTATTGAGCTGGTTCTGCACTCAGCGGAGTATGTGGTCTCAGAACCCTATTTTGTAATTAATATTTAACTAGGAATTTGTAGTACTTATACCTACATAGTTTGTTCTCCATAAACTCTACGGTCAAACAAAACACTGTTCAAATGGTCACTCGTCTGACTTTCTACCGGCACACTATTAAAAGTAAAATGAGAGCAATATTCATCAGATAACATAACAAAAAACCCGTTGACTGTCGAACACAAAAGGCGCCACCGTCTCTCGATTACGCCCTATGACAATGCAATTCTCAACTCCATATTGATCCACACAACTCCCATTTAATTTGTGATAATAATCTTAAGTGATTACTATTAGAGCGTGCGGCAGTCGGCTTGCAGTTTTATGTTCCGTGTTGTCAGGCAGCTGTGTTCATTCGTCATTAAATTAAACCCCTTGTTTTAGTCCAGGCAGTGGAGGTACCAACCAGAGTTAGCTTTTGAATCAGGCGATTTAAATACAACAAATGACAAGTGTTTGCAAATCCTGTGAGTTAAGTTTTAAGTTTGGCAAGAGCCACTCTAATTATTAAGATAATTATCCAGATTGTTCTTGAATGGAATGAAAATTTGTATTATATGCAAGAAATTAAAAATTGCTATCCTCAATCAAATCCCAATTTTAAATTGGCAAACGCGGTCGAATACTTAGGTAAAAAGTAAACAATAGGTATTAGTAGAAAGTAAAGACTTTACTTCTCATTATAACTTCTATCCTTTGTTTGTACTCTATTAGATTTTTTGTCCGTTCCGATTTTGATAACTCTTTGTAAACGACTAATATAATTTGATCTGTCCGACGAACCGGCAACCTTTTCAGTGAGAGATCTTATTCGATTGGTAGTGTTTTGTAACAGACACACTATAACTCCTGTGGCGCGATCTATGGCATTGTATGCCGCCTCTTTCTTATTGTTGGTTTAATCGAGCGTTTTTATAGGCACCATTTGAATTGTGAATGTGAAGCTATTCAGTTGATCCAGTGTTACTAGTGAAATTGTAAGTGTAAAAAAATGTGGCTATTAAAATGGTAGGCGACGACGTTTGATGGGTTACCGTATTCCATTTATAGTTTAAGATTCTTATTTTGACGTGGTGGTATGTGGCTCACCAACTATATAAGAGTTTTCAGGTCGCCCTTAAGGCCTCTAACTTGACCTAATGACTGGCTATCAAAGATGAACCCTTTGATGTCGGAAACACACACGTTGTGTTTGCGATTTTGATTCAGCGATTCGAGGTTTTACGGTTATGCGTATGATTTTGCGATTTGCGATGATTTGCGTTTTCAACGCGTGGACTTGTCAATGTCGCCTACAATCCATACATAACAAAAAAACAACAACATTCCGTCATGAGATAATCAACAATTTTCGATGAACCTAACATGGATTTTGAGTTTAGACTACATACGAAAAACGCCCAGAAAAACTTTTAACCCCGTTTTTACAACAATAGTGGGTTGGGATAGCCTATTAAATAATGTAGGCGTAGTAAACTACTTAAATTAATTTGTTTCTAAGTAAGTGATCAGAACATCGTGATCCCATCTACTCTGAAACGTTTACGTGAACCAAATTAAGCCATAGGACCACCCATTGACTGTAATAATTACAATTATTGTACAATTGTTTTGTTGTTTATTGTAAAACTAGCTATGCCTCGCGGTTTCACCCGCATAAGTCGCGATCCCGCAAAGTTTCGCAATAAAAAGTAACTAAGGTCATAATCCGGATCTACAGTTTTCTGCATATTAAGTTTCATTGTAATAGGTTCAGTAGTTTTTACGCGAAGAAATTACAAACATACTTGTTTAGAATTGCGATATAGAAATGAGCCGATTATAAAATGACTAGCTGCGTCCCGCGGTTTAAAAAAAAACAAATAAAAGTAGAGTATGTATCTGTAATAATTGACATATAAATGGAAAATTACGAGCCGAGTTGAACTGCAAAGTTCGCAAGTAGATGTCGCTACGAGGCCTTAATCGCAAGAACACGAGGAGGTGCTTTCTTAATTTCGGCTTGGCAGTAGGCTTACCAGTAGCGAAGCGGCAATCAAGCGGACACGGAACACCAGTAGTCGCTAATTCAAGTCCCGCCGTGTAGGTACTAAAATTCATGAAAGCATTTTTTCATAAAAGCTTTCCCCGTCCCATGTCTTCGGATCGTGGTGAGTAAGAAAACTTCGTTCAGAGTATGTCCTTAACACAGTAAGAGCGATGTTTGTCTATACTACACATATTTTTATTCCTAAAAAAAAAGACGTTGTTGCGCGGTGCGCTGATTTAGTTTTAGATATTTGCGATGCGGGTTCGTTGTCTCTGGCATCCAACTAATATTATAAAGGTGTAAGTTTTCGTGTAAGTATGTACGTTTTTACTTTTAAAAGCTTTCCATGTAGGCATCTGTCTTACTTGCATGTATTTCTTTGATTGTATTTGTTTTGTTGTACAAATAAAGTATTAATCTATCTATCTATCTATGTTTGTTTGCGTAAAAGAGGTACCTCTTTTACGCTAAATTTACTAAACCGATTGCTGTGAAACCCTTGACCCACTTTTTATCCCGTTATTCGACTTACGCGCAAGAAATCTAAGTACCGAAAAGACTTTACCAACTTCCTAACAAATTAATTTCACTTAAATACCTCTTTAACAAACTTAAATACCCAATAAAGTTCTAAACCAATAAATAACCCACAATCTTAATTCCAAAAGAAAATCAAGAATAAATTGCACAATAAAATGTTTGAATTACTTTTATCTCTGCAAGGGAGCATGTAGCGTCCTACGAACAGCTTCGCCGGGTACAATTAAGACTTAATACTTGACGCTAGACTTGTTTTATGCAAATCGGTTCAGCATTTGCGTGTACTACGCCTACTGGATGGTGAGGTTGTTTATATTTATGTATGGGGTTACACGGGATAGAATTAGTTGCAGGCGTAACGATTCTAGTAGCCTGATGATTAATGGAGATGTATGGGTAAATTATAACGCTTTGCTCATATTTGTAGATAGCTACATTTTTTTAGCCTATTTTGTCTCAGTGCAGGGCAAAGGCCTCCCTTATCTTCACTCTTCCCTGTCTAGTGCTAGTTGGGTCCAGTTCATATTGTGCTAGTCAATTTTAAAAAAATGCATTTCTTCATATTCAGTTGGTACGAAGTTCTTGATATTCGCCTATTTCGCCCATTTTCTTTATCATACATTGGTTATACTGTACATAATGAAGCATATCTAATATATAAAATTTCCATGTCACAGTGTTAGTTACCGTACTCCTCCGAAACGGCTTCACCGATCTCCACCAAACTCCACATGCGCATTCAGTAGGTCTGAGAATCGGCTACTATCTATAATTTATAAGGCAAGGCAACGGCAACGTTTGCCGGGTCAGCTAGTACTTATATAATAACAATCAAAACCTACTAGAGATGTTTTTGAAATAAATGTTTATATATAAAAAAAGAATTTACATTTTCTCGGCTTATTTTTGAGGGGTTAGTATTGAAACCCTTATGACATCAAAAGAAAGACACGTTACCACAAATTCAATGTTACTTTTGACATCATTATCATCAGCCGATGAACTACGTTCTAATCGTTATTCATCGGCTTCACCTTAACGCCCGCAGTGATGATCATATATTTTTAACAGTAGGTAACATTGTTGTCAACGCTGCAGCCGTGGCTTTTTTTTTATTTCGCGTAAAAGGAAAATGGAATGTGTTTGAGACATTTATCACCTCTTAGTACCTACTAGGACATCATATCTCATTGAGGGTGATCACTATCTAGTTAATTAGTATGTTAGTTAAATGTAAATGATTATTAGATGTTTCACGAACTGCGCCCGCGGTTTTATTCGCGTAAGTCAAAATCCCATCGGATTAAAAAATATCTTGTGTTATTCTACTCTCCAGCTGTCTACATTTGAGTCTCAGTGCAATCGGTTCATTTGTTTGCGATTCAAATATTATGATGATTTTATCGCCTTGCCGCAAATATAACACGTTAATACTTAAATGTCGATGTCGTTCCAAACAGAATGGGTAACGTTATTTAAAAGAAAACAACGATTTTCTTAAATAATTTTATTAAATTCACCATAAAAAGGTATAAATAGTATTATTATAATTTATGTAAAAATAGATAAATGCTTAAAAATACAAAAATATACAAAAATTTGGACGGAAACAGAAATCACAATATACATACACAATGTAAGTATATAGGAGACCTTTTATGTAGAGTTTTCTACATAATGCTATGTAGATCTTATATTAATACTTATTCTTATATCAAAAATATAAGTCAGTATCTAACTTAATTTATACCTACCTTACTTAATTATAAAGTTGTCATTTTATTTTGTATTTACAAATAAGATTGAAATGTAATAGTTCAAAATTTGGAATCCAATTTCAAATAATGAAAAGAAGTGAAAAACAATTAGTATTTTAGCTTTTAGAAAATTGATATACATAATAACATGGTCAAAATGCACATCAATATCATTATATAACACATTTTTTGTCACTTAGCGCATTAAACGTTGGTGTGCGACTATTCGGGCTGGTTTGTGCAAGGCTTAACTTTACTAAAAAACCTTAATCGTTTTTGTAAACTAAAGGAAAATAATTTAACACTTAAATAAAATATTAACCCAAATAACTTAGAACTAATATCACACTTTTATAATAAATATTTGATGTACATCTAAAATTAGAAATATTTTCAACACTTATCTTTTACAGATAGATCTGTATTACTACTGTTTATATTACTAGCAAAGTCCCGCGTTTTACATGTATAAGTCCCAATCCCGTGGGAATTTCGAGAAACCCTTTCTTATCGGATGCCTATACATACAAAGAACACACTGTTCAAATTTCAGCTCTTTAGAGTCAGCGGTTTGGGCTGTGCGTCGATCCATTAGTCGGTTTATAGATATAGATAGATCAATTTCACAAAAGAGTTGCTTGGGCCGGACATGCCGTGGACATGGAATATGAAATTGGAAATTAATAAGTCATATACCTAACTATATTTAGGTATTGTTTTTTAAAGAAAATTCAGTTCCTTTCAAGTAGCATCCCGTGCACTGTTCTTTTGATGTTTTGCTGTAACAAAAAATAAATAAAATTAGGGCAACTAGTCACGAATTAAGCTATTTCATAATTCAGAAACTTAGATCACATAAAATGTAAACAATTATCAAAAAACAAAAATTTATTCGAAAGTGACAGCTCTTTATTTCCTTTTTCCTTTAAAATGGACAGTTCTTTGTTTACACTTTTGATCTAAGTTTCTGAAACAGGGTCTTATAGTTTTGTTGTGCGTCCGCGCACGTTCATTTTTATTGGTTTGTACAAAGCTTAAGCATATTTCTGTTTTGAAATTTTATGAAAATATTTAACTCCATTAGTGTAGAACGATCGTCTGCTATTTTAGTCGTCTTCTTTCATTTCCATTTCGATCTTTTGTTTATTTTTTTCAATTTGGTAACAATTCTTCAAATCGTTTCTGAGGCAGGAGCAAAGTTTGCTGACGTGATTTTTTAATTTTAAACTTTAAAGTCTGAAATTAAACATTGTTTTGTTAGATTATTCTTACGTTTTGATTTCTTGTATTTAACATTTTTTCTTTTAAAAGATGTGTCAAATCGTAGTCTACATTTAAAAAAATGGAGTAGATACCTACACATTCAACATCTATCGTACATCTAGCGTACATCTATCTATCTATGTAGGTATGGATATAAACTTACCAGAATGCAAGAACAGATGATTCTTCAGATTGGTGTGCTTTGAGAAGCCTCGGGAACAAATGTGGCATTTGTACGGCCAGGAGCCGCTGTGGACGTACATGTGAGACTTCAGGTCCCCTGGAGTGGGGAACGACTTCGAGCAGAGATTGCATTTGTGAGGTTTTTCCTGTGAACAAACAATAATTGGGGTTAAAATGGAAACTAAATTTAGATATTTCGTCGGTTTTCGCGATGCTGATATGAAATTAAACTCATTTCCCGGTTATAAATTCGATCTCCTTCTATTCTTGTAGTGGTGTGGTGAACCACGCCACTACGTGAAGAGTGGGGCTCACCCTAACACTAGGGCAAAAAATAAGCCCCAGTGATAGGGTGAGCCCTAGTGTTTGTGTTGTCAGGTAGCCCTAAGGCCTCATACTAGACCTAACGGCCTATCAGAGATAACAACCGGGTCCAACTGCCTAAAGTGCCTTCCGAAGCACGAAGGCCTTCCGCAAACCAGCCCGAATAGCTCGACAAAGTTTTTTTTTTGCCAAACAAATTATCGGTACTATTATACCAATCCAAGTAATGATCGGCACATGCAGCTAGGCCAATGAGCTCCTTGATAAAAAGCATTTTTAAACAGAAAAATAATTTTAACTCAATTAAGAGAAAGAGTCTTGATTACACAGAAGCGAGGTAGGTAAAGTTTGAAAAAAAAAACAAGAGAAATAACAATAAAAAAAACACGGGAAGCCACAGTCAAATGACAGTAGTTTAAAACCATTTCAATTTGTTCTACATCACTGTTTCGTGATCCATTCATTGCTTATTTTTATTACATTTTTAAACAATTCCTTCGTAGATTTGGTAGCTAATATTGTCTTTGGTTCTACCCTAACATACCATAGAGACCAAAGCTAATTTGATGTTTCTTAATGGTTTCATACATTTTGGGTCTTTGGCTCTGGTCAGGTATTTAACTGTGTAACTGCAGTAACACAAAAAAATACCGAAAAAGTAGAAAAATAATACTTTCCACTTTTCCAGTATTCTCTCAGTTTGTTCTACAATAGCGGAACGAAAAAAGTAAATTAATAAATAATGCTGCAAGTTTTTCTGTGTTGAAAGAATTAGCCTGGCCGCAGAATTCGTTTTCAGTATTCGGGATTCCTGAATGCTTCAAATCCATATAAAATGTCTTGATTACCGCACACGTTCGTTTTGTTTTCGAACGGAAAAAATACTGGCTGTAAACATTCCAAATAAATAAAAACGTATTCGGAAAACGTATACGGAACACGTACGTCTGCGGCCAGGCTTATAATGATCGTTTTGTTCAGATATAACAGAAACAAAAGACGATCGTAATGAAAACAGAAAACAATTCAGTATATTTTTATCCCTGTTAAAAGTACTAAATCATCATCATCTCAACTGATCAAACGTTCATTCGCGCATGTGCAATGTCATCGGAACAATTTCGTACGTGCCCATCATTATTGGGTTCATTGTTTTTAAGATTGATTTTTTGTCTCGGATATTATTATGTAACATTCAATTTCATAGCTCACGTTCGGGTTGATGAAAGAAAATAATTAACCGTCAATATTTGTGCTATTTGTAATAAGCTTGTGCCATTTCGAGCGATTTAAATAATTCGATTTCTACCGATTAACGTTTGATGTAATTATCTTTTCTATGTAGGTAAATCGCACGACCGCAACGAGTGATCTGAACCACTCGCCGCAGGAGTCCGAAATCGAAACCGAAATCGCCCAAAGTGGTAAGAGCGATTCAAAAAAATAAATTATTTTTAAATTTACAAATTTAGTAGGTAGGTAAAGCTACCTACTAGAGCGGCACTTTAATTTTATTCTAAAGTTATTAACACCTAAAAATAAAATAGAATAGGTAATAGCGATCCAATTGAAATGGTAATTCATAAAATGACTACCGAATTATGGGTTCTATTCAATAATATTACGGTTCTTTATTATTTCGTAATTTTTATCGACATAAAATTTAGTGTCGGGTTATAAATACTCACTCAATATATATCCGTCCAGCTATAAATGTTTATAATGAAACTATTATCATAATGAAACTAGGTGTTTTTCTTGATGCCACTCGCGTCTAGTTCTGTATTGGTAAGAATCGAATACTTTCACTTTATTATTAACCCTACTTTAAGAGGATAGTCTCCATTCTCCTTCTCCATACAAACGTAGTTTAAATTTTCTTCCCTGGATAAAGACATTAGAGCAAATATGATTATGCCATAAAAGTTATATCTGTCATGGTCATGACTATGCATCTACCTTTTTATTTTTTTCATTTTATTATTTTTTTTATTTTTTATTATTATTTTAATTAGAAAATAAAAATAAATAAAAAGGAGGTGCATTGTCATGACAGATATAAGTTTTATGGCATAAACATATTTGCTATAATGTCTTTATCCAGGGAGGAAAATTTAAACTACGTTTGTATGGAGAAAGAGAATGGAGACTATCCTCTTAAGTTAGATGAGCGTTCGACTACCATGCTACCTGATGGTAAGTCTTAGAAGATAGAAATGCGACAGTGGAACTATATGACCCGTCTTCCTCAGTGGCTGCACGGTCTACATATCAGATGACGGACTTAGTGTGTTTGGTGCTATGACCTACGCAGCGTCTTACGTGGACGATTGGATGCGAACGCGATTGCGAAGCGATCCGATCCGGTGCGGTGCGGAAACAAGGAACAGTCGAGAATGGCGCCGCATCGCACTTAACGTGCATTTGGTCACGTAGGACACTTCAATAGCTATCGACTGTTTGTTGTTTCCGCACCGCACAGGATCGAATCGCTTCGCAATCGCGTTCGCATCCAATCGTCCACGTAGTACGCTGCGTTAGGCCGGTGAGTGTTAAGACGACCAAAGGCAACCGAAAGGGGTTTCTTTGTTGGTAGGTACCATGTAAGTCTCGATCTCTTGGGAAACATTGAATGATTCCTATCGAATGCCTATATAAAGAACACACACTCTAAATGTCAGCTTTCTGCTATCATCAGTTTAGGCTGTGCATTAATCCATCAATCAGTTAGTCAAGACAAAGCATTTAATAGGTATAGATTTAATAACTAGACTTACTATACAAGATCTATGCAGTCTCTATCGAGTAACTTAACTGATTTATTCTCAACAAAAAAATATTAAACATCATACTCAGTAAGACAGTACTACAGAAACAGACACAAATCCTTTACCATTTACATTACAAATCATCTCACATTATTTACCGCACGATCTCCCAACATTCACCTGTGCCAGTTTTTACCCGTGATTTACTCGAAGGAAATTGTCAAACTAATAGTTCTTTGTTTATTGATTTATAACGTTGCAATATTCAGAAGCCGGCATCGGAATGAGATCAAGATCCTTCCTTTTTTGCTGTCCCAATTGAGCTACTGCGTTGAAACCGGTGGTCTTGTCCACAGTGGAGCGAGCGACAAAAGAATTTGCGTTGTTGTTATGCTGTTATTTACTCTTATTATAATCGTGAAAGTTTAGAGCTTAAGTCTCCTTAAAATTAAATGATGATGATATTTTTTTTTACCGTTATATTTAACTAAAATGTAAATAGTATTATATTAATAGATACCATAACTATCGTCACAACGCAACATGTAATGTATAAACTCATGTGATTTTGGTGTCAAATTACCATTTAGATTCTTTATTGTGTAATATTCTGTAATATGCTTTTAGCGATAAGTCCGCCCATTTGTGCAACGTTTTAGTTTTAAGCTTTCTGTGTATTTTTCTTACATATGTATGTTGTTTTGTATATTGTTTGTTGTGCAAATACAGCGTAAATCTATCTATCTATTCTATTTGGTGATTATTTACTTGTGACGGTAAGATAACCTTTATATAACCTAACCCTCACCAGTCAGATTATTTAGGCACGAATTGACGAAGACACAAAGAGTCGCGTATGTCTCTATTGTGTCTTGTTTTTGACTTGTTTCTGATCAAAACAGAAGGCGTTAATATATTTCAAATTGATCGTAGTGAAAAGGTATAGTTAATTGTGGGTGGAGGCAGAAGCTAAGCGAAAATGAATGGGTGTTCCCTTACGTAATAAAAATATATGTGCTTTGATTAAGATTTTTTAATAGCCAATATGGTTTACAGGAAATTAATTTAAAAAATCTAATTAATGGATTAGAAACTGACACTTTATCAGTGGTAATTGCTGTTTTTAGAATGGTATACAGTTGTAAGTATTAACTGTAATGAATGATGTAGAATAATAAATTAATGTAGGTACGACTATGACATCTATGCAGTTATTGATTTATTTATTGATGTTTGTATGGTGGTCATTAAATTTTAAAATCATGAACGTTTAATAAATCTTTGCAAATCAAAGGCGATATCTGTTTTTCAGGACTTCAGAACATTACAAGTTTAATCGCAATCGGATCAGCAGTTTTTGCATGAAGGACAAAGTCAACACACACAAATAAAATTAAGGACGGTATTTTTTATTAAATTTTAATCAATATAATAAAGTTGGTTGTTTCTTTTGCGCGATTCTACCATCGCAATCTGTTCATTAGCAACAGTGGTATTGCGTTTCTTACACGATAAAATGCTTAGTATTTAAGATCGCGTGCCACGACGAGCGAGTTGCGCTTGATTTACAAATAATAGCACATTACAAGCAATCATAATTCATTTTAATCAACTAGTGATGTGACTTTTCCCTTTACTTATAAACGCTGAACATATGAGTGATGGGAAACGGAAAATTTAGTTCAGAAGTTAAGTTTTAAATAAAAAAGATAATTTTAAAGATTTTAATTTTTTAAACGAGCAAACTCGAATTTATAATGATGATATCTAAATATAAGTGATGGCGGACGGAATTTACTGTATCATGACAACTTTTGTTCAAGAGGGATTCAAAGATTTTCCTTTTTTCACCACTGATGGAAAAAGGATTATAATTTTTTAATTAAAGTGTTATAATTTTGAGGTGTTATTGTCTATTTGTGTTTGTGACATTGTAGTACATGAACGGATGAAGCGATTATAAATATTTTTTTGTTATCAGATGACTTTAAACCAGGAAAACTAGATCGAATGGCAGGATCATTGTTTTTTCTCTCCATTTATATTAGATGGATTATGATGGTGGAGCTATTTAAAGATGGAAAGTCCCGAAACTATAAATAACTGTTATTTTATAATTTTTTCACTCGATGCTTGCTTTGTTATTACAAAATTTGAATCCAAACACTGACATTGTTTTTCAATGTGTGCAGAACTGGTGGAATCCGTTTCGAAATTTTCCGTATATATGTGGAAGCTCTAATAATTACTCCTTGCACATGCGACGCTATTAAATATTATAGAAGCATAGAATAGGATACGCGTGCAGATAATACCCTTTTCCGCGTCTATACCATTGTAATAAAAACTCAAACAGATGTGTCAATTATGGCTATTGTGTTGCTTTGATTATGGTTTCTTTACATAAATACCTACTGGTATTGTTAAAGGACTTTGTCACGGTATGTTTTAATAAATGCAATCATTGTTCTAATGACTAACAGATAATATACCTACTGAAAATGTATGTTGTAAAAATGTATTTTTTTATTAATTTCTTTTCTCTAACCATGACCACACCAAGTTCTCGTCCTGGGAAACGACACTGGAGCTGTATACTGCATCTACAGCGACTTATTTAACCTCAGTTTTTCAAAGTTTTGATACAGACAAAAACTTAAGTGGTCACATATTAAAAAATTATTTAAAAAGTTTGTAAACTCCGCAGCGATTCAAATCGACATGGCCCGAATAATTCTATAATAGAGCAAGAGCCCGTGAACCCCAGACCTTCGTTATTTTATAAAAGCTGAAAGTTTGTCAGGGCATGCTCCTATACACACACTGGGAAAAAAGTTAGGTAATTACAAACCTAATCTAGTAGGTTAATGTCAAAAGTAGGTAAAATGTACCTAATTTAGGTTAAATGTACCTAAAAACATATTAGGTACGTAGGCTAATTCTACCTAGTGCGCTTGGTAATGCAAAAAGTCGGTAGATTAAACCTACTTTTTGGTAAAACCGTGTTTTAACCAATAGTAGGTACACATTAACGTATTGAGTCGGTAAATGCAACCTACTTATTAAGGTTAAAATAATCTACTAATTGGGTTTATCACCTTGCTCTTTAAGTAGGTAGAATTAGCCTATTGATTTGGTAATAATTACACAATAGCTTGGTACAATCAACCTATTATTTAGGTTAAAAATACTTACTTTATAAAGACCCAAAATAACCGACTTAGTAGGTATCGGCAACCGACTATTTTGGTATGTTTACCAAAAAAGTAGGTTAATTAAACCTAATTTAGGTATTTTTAGTTTCGACATTCACCCAATAAGTAGGTTGGTAGTAACTAACAATTAGGTTAGTTGGGGGCTACATAGCGCTTAGGTTATTACTAACAAATTAGTTGGTTAATACAACCTACTAAGTTGGTATATACATTACCTAGTCATTTTGCTAATATTACCCATTAAGTAGGTATTATTAACCTACTGAGTTGGTGAGAAATACAAAGTGATAGATGATGATGATAGATGGCGGGACAACATAAACACTCGTATCTCTGAATCGCGGTATCGTTATTCACATCTATCGATAGACTACCGCTCGTACATTTTACTACAGTATCGCTTCTGGCCTTTTGGCTAAGATCAAAGTGTAGTATCTGTTCTTTTCAGCTTAATATCTGAAAGTTCCTCCATTGGAGGACCAGTATATTAAACTGATTTTTGTAAAGCGACGGGATGTTCGGAGCTCGCTCCACTCCCGTCACGGGTCGGCCCGGCATTGCAGTGCCGCCGGGATCAAAGAAAAACAAAGGTAGTTCTAACCTACTCACTGGGTATATCCACCCTACTATAAAGGTATTACTAACCTACTTGATAGGTAATATACACCTACCCGCTAGGTAGTTCTAGCCTACTAAATAGGTACCATTAACCTACTCACTGGGTATATCCACCCTACTATGAGGGTATTACTAACCTACTTTATAGGTAATATACACCTACTCGCTGGGCAGTTCTAACCTACTTACGCGGTACTGTTACCCTACTTTCTAGGTAGTTCTAACCTACTTAATAGGTATCATTAACATGTTCTCACCAAGTGAGTAGGTTAATGGTACCTATTTAGTAGGCTAGAACTACCTAGCGAGTAGGTGTATATTACCTATCAAGTAGGTTAGTAATACCTTTATAGTAGGGTCGATATACCCAGTGAGTAGGTTGATTTTACCATGTATAATGAATATGAATATGAATATTCCATTACCTAATAAGTAGGTTAATTACCAAATCATAGTGTTTACCTAATAAGTTGGTTAATAGTGGACTAGGTAAATTTTACCGACTTTTGCTTTACCAAGTGCACTAGGTAGAATTAGTCTACTTAGTCGAATGTCTGCGTTTCACCTAATAAGTCGGCAAAATTAACCTAAAAATCACCTGTTTTTTTTCCCAGTGCAGGTAAGAACGCTGGACTATTATGAAGTTTGGCTTGTAGTGGCTTTGGCAGGTACCGACTTTCCTTTGTCTGGCAAGGGATTGGAACTGTCAAAAATGTCTGGCTAATGAGGAAACATCATCTACTTATTACCCAAGTATTATATATAAAAATCAGCTTTTATACTATAACGTAAGTAGAATTATAATAAACGGGTATAAACGGGTGTTCATGGAATTATAATTCTCCTTACGTTATAGTATAAAAGCTGATTTTTATATATAATACTTGGGTAATAAGTAGATGATGTTTCCTCATTAGCCAGACATTTTTGACAGTTCCAATCCCTTGCCAGACAAAGGAAAGTCTGTACCTGCCAAAGCCACTACAAGCCAAACTTCATAATAGTCCAGCGTTCTTACCTGTGTATAGGAGCATGCCCTGACAAACTTTCAGCTTTTATAAAATAACGAAGGTCTGGGGTTCACGGGCTCTTGGTCTATAAGTATAGGGAGCCTACAGTTCGTTCCAAAATGGAGTTATAATATGGTAGCATAGCAGAAATTTCAGTCGTCCTTTCATTGATTTTTCATCGTTACAGAACGGTTATCAGTTAATTACTTTGAATTTGAAACAAGAGCGAGATGTAAGTACCTACTAATCTGAGATGTAAATATAATGTTAACTGAGAGCAAAGAAGATAGCTGTCGAATAAAAATGACAAATTTGTAATGGTTGTTGTAGTTAAATTTCTCTAGTAAGCCCGCAGTAGATAATGTACCTAGCTCCTTTACTCATGAATGGCGTTTACCAACCAACCACATAAATAGCAAGAAAATATCTTTTACCTACAGATAACACACGACACAACTTCGGTACGGTCAGCAAAACACGATCAATCATGCTTTATCGTCCTTTTGCCGACCGTACTGATTAAATTATTCTTCACCAGGTGACTTAATGAAACCAGTTCGGATATGGTACTGAAATTGATTCGCGATTGGATAGCGTATTTTTAGATTGTTATTTTTTATCGGTTTTAAGAAAAGTTTTCTTGAGATCTACGACGGGTTTATTGGATTTTTTAACCCGAAATTTTGAGAAAAGTCTAAGAGAGTTATGCCAAGGGTACCTACTCGATACCGGAGATCGATACAGTCAAAAGTCTAGTTAAAGCTTTAGAGCTTAGGATATGAAAATACCTGGTCAGTGGAAACTTGAAGACAAAGCAAAACGTTTTGTGAGGGTCTCGAGAACTCTACCGTGAACTGTTATAAGTTTTTATAACTATTTAGTTTTATCAGAAAGCTGTGTCCCGCGCCTGTGATAATTTAAAAAAACCCTTTTATTTTCAAATGTCTTCATAGTATTATAAAGAACACACTCTCCAAACTCTAACTCTGTACCTACTATCAGCGGTTTACGCTGTGCGTTTATTCATCAGTGAGTCAGTCAGAACAAATCATTAAATTGATATTTTAAAGATAGTTATGATTATATTGTTGTGTTTAGTATGATGTTTTTGGTTTAAATTCAGTGTAAAATTCATCAATTGGTAATGTTTTTTATTTAATTAATGAAAATACAAAAGTCTAAACAAACAATATCAAACCACATTCCGTCAAATAAATTAAGTCTGAAAATATACATTTCCATTAGCCTAATGAACTAATACGTTGTCAAATTGCCCTCTAACAATCTGCACCGGTAGTGCAAGTTGATGTCTTTAAAAAAAGCAAAATTCGTCATCTCGCCCACTACCTTTTTTCCTCACAACCACCTACCCAATGAGGTTGTAATCATAACAAGACTATCACATGATATATGGGCACCAATTAAAATGCTTCTTGTTTTTGACATTACGGCAACGAACCGACGGACGTATTGATTAAGTGAACGTATAGATAATTGGGAGTCGGTTATTAATTAGTTTCCTTTTGAATATTTTATTATTGATAGTGATTGGATGTAAGGTGATAGTGGGCTATAATTTTTAATATGTTTATTAGGTCGTACGGCTAGTGGCTACTATGCGGTGTTGGAATTTGATTTGGGTTAACTGATCTGTTAGTTGGGGACTTTGATGTTGACGCCTGTTTTATTTTATAACTTACTAGCTGTGCCCCGCGGTTTCACCCGCGTAAGTCACGATCCCGCAAGATGTATGGTATCAAAAGTAGGCTTTTCCAAGGTCCAATCTATCTCTATAGCAAAATTCATCAATATCGGTAACAGACAGACAGACGGACAGTGTTACTTACGCATTTATAATATTAGTATGTAGGTACCTCAGATATTTTTTATCAACTATCTGAGAAAAACCGGGGTAGCCACCGAGCAAGATATTCATACTCTTTGCATTATACTGGACATTTAATAAAACTACAATATAAAAAAAATAACTACTAATATTTCGATATTCAATTGCTATTTGAAGAACACAATACATGATATTTTATGACAATTGTCAATAATCACTGACTAATCATACCACTGGTAATTATTTTCACCTAATGGGAAGGATCTGTCACTTGTAGTACAGCTTACGCTCGTTTAAGTGAGAGGCCTATCAAATTTATATAAAACTAATTGTTACAATAAATGATTTTGTATTTGTATAAATAGAAACCGGATACAACCTCTCTTCTTAAATCGTCTTGTTCTGCCTCTCAGTACAAAAGCCTTTCAATCACATAAATCGATAAATTCACGATAAAAATCACTAATCTCCCACACATCCCGATTGAGAATAAAACGTTAACAAGCAATACCGATACTCGACTCGCATGCGGACCCTCGATTTATTTAGTTTAATCGAAGCACATCACATTAAAGCCATTATTTTGAAAAAAAAAAAAAATCGAGGCTCAATTGCTAATTGAAGAACACAATGCATGTTAGGTCAATAATCACTGTACTAATCATACCATATAATATAATCTGGTAATTATTTCACCTAATGGGAAGGATCTGTCACTTGTACAGCTTACGCTCGTTCTAGTGACAGGCCTATCAAATTCATGTAAAACTAAATGTTGCAATAAATGATTTCGTCTTTATATTTGTATGAATAGAAACCGGATATAACCTCTCTTCTTAAATCATCTTGTTCTGCCTCTCAGTACAAAAGCCTTTCAATCATGTAAATCGATAAATCTATTACTATTATAAAGCGGAAGAGTTTGTTTTTTTGTTTGAACGCGCTCATCTCAAGAACTGCTGGTCCGATTTGAAAAATTCTTTCGGTGTTGGATAGTCCATTTATTGGGGGAGGCTATAGGCTACTTTTGATCCCGATATTCCCACGGGATCGGGACTTATGCGGGTGAAATCGCGGGGAGCTGCTAGTTCGCGATAAAAATCACTAATCTCCCACACATCCCGATTGAGAATAAATCGTTAACGAGCAATACCGATACTCGACTCGCATGCGGACCCTCGATTTATTTAGTTTAACCGAAGCACATCACATTTGCATACGATTTCCATAACGTGGTACGGGGTGCTTGTATAGTGAAGGAAAGAAAAGCAATTAGTCACAAGAAAACAGTGTGGTTATGGACTACCTAAATAAAATATACAAAATAAAATAAAAGCAGACAGTATAACAACAGATTTATAAAGATCTTTAGCTTATCTAAACTTTACCATAAAGAGATATGAATTTTAGATGCACAGATAGTTGTTGAGTTAACTAAAAAACACCTTATCAAATGACCCGACCCTAATCATTAAATTGCCAAATTGAATGGCGATGGAAAACCTATTTAAAAAAATGACTTCCAAAAATTTGCACCTGACAGAACTTGAACCTGCAACTCTAATATACTGAATATTAGAGTTGCAGGTAGAGTCATGCGCTCGCCAATTGGGCCACAGGTGCCCGTTCTGTCGTGATGAAATTCTGAACTGAATCTCTTCCTTATCATAAAGCTAATTAAGTCTTGAAGTTTATTCGCTGTACAAACACCCAATCTGTACAAGCGTATCGGTTGACCATACGTCACTGCAGAGATACGGAACGCATCGGTGATCGAGTGCGTAATTTCGCAAGATCCGAAACGATATTGAAAATTTTTACGGTAATAAGTTCCTTTTAACTTTAAAATCAAGCCTAACGGATAGATTGCCAATATTATATTCCTGATTTATTTTCCTACCATAAACAGCTGAGCGATTGACCATTACTCTATATCACTACATGGTAACTACAGGAATCTTATTTTTGAATCGTTCGTGCCATTTTTACAATTTAAATAGCTCTATTTCTGCTGATTTTCTTCTGCAAATGATAAAGACAACTCGTTGCGGTCGTGCGATTCACATATAGAAAGGACAGACAGCGAAGTCTCAGTAATAGGGTCCCGTTTTTACCCTTTGGGTCGGAACCCTAAAAATGCCGATATCGAACGAAATTCAGAAGGATTCAAGCTATTCGAATCACTCAAAGTGGCACAAGCGATTCAAAAATAGAACCCCAGGTCGATTAACAACAGCTAAAACGGACACCCATCAACAAGATGTGTTTATGATGTGTTTATGTTGTGTCTGTAAATGAAGTTTGACGTTACATCCGAGTGCTTATTCACAGACACCACAAAAGCGCAACATGTAAATGTGTGTGAAGTAGATTACCTACTAATGCAAAGTTTTGCATACTGTTGGTACATACCTACATGATTTGAATTTTACATTTTTACTAGCTGACCCGGCAGACGTTGTTTTGCCTTATAAATTATAGATAGTAGCCGATTCTCAGACCTACTGAATACGTATACAAAATCTCATTAAAATCGATCAAGCCGTTTCGGAGGAGTACGGTAACTAACACTGTGACATGGAAATTTTATATATTAGAAGATAGTCGAAATTATTTATAATTCATTAGGTAGGCACTAGTAGTTAGAAATTATTCAAAGATTTAAACCGTATTTTGAGTAAGTTCGTGTCAAAGTTGTAAATCAACTCTCATCAATTTGGTTTACATTTTATAACTTATAATAATATTCTCATTACATAATTACCAAATGATTATGTATTAACTACTTGGTAAATACGAGTCTTATATGAGAAAAAAAAATCTAAAGATATCTTTTTAGAACAAAGGCATATTCTTCTAAATACAGACTTTGATAATTTAATACCTATATCCAATATAATATTTTATTAATAGACTCCAGTCGACCGAAAGTCGATTGTTATGTCTGAAGTCTGCATTGAAATCATTTAGACCGTAAACAATAAATTCATAGAGACCTTTCATTTATGCTCACAACAGAGAAATATCACTTATTGTATTTGCATGATGAAGTATCTATATTGTACGGTTAGAATATGCAAAGAATGGCATAACTAATATATTAATATAGGGCAATGTTGCTTTGAATATATCTTTATGGGTAAGTATTGGAACTTTAAAGTAAGTGCTTATTGTAACCGCGATTTGAGGTCAAAGATTGCATGTTTACCTATAACATACTCGTGTGTTTGATAATATAAATAGATAGCCATTGTGGCGCATCGGGGAAATCCTGACTGCAATGCAGAAGGTTGCGGGTTCGATTCCTGCCGGTAACAAATATTTATGCTCACCATAAATGTTTGTTACTAGTTCTGGGTGCTTTCTATATATCAAAAGTTTAATATCTATTATATCCATTGTCGCTGGCGCTAGCATAGATGGCGCTATGTAACGGTGTAACGTCGTGTAATATGCACGACGTCGTGGTAGATGAAAGATAAAAATAATCATGATTTAAAATCATTAACCAAAACATGGTTTAGCTTGTAGTTACGGAATTAGTAACCCTTAAATTTAAAAAACATGTGAACATCACACAGCGCCATCTAGCCATACATACATGTAATGTATGGCTTGATGGCACATAGAGGGACACCCAGACCAGAAACAAATATTTATTTTTATGTTCACAAGCATCATGAACGATATAGACAATTTAGTTTTACAATCGAATCTACGGTTAAGTATTTGATACCGTAGTTTCAACGTAGATCATTACAAACTAATGACTCCTCATTAAATTAACCCATGAACAGTTAAATTGTCAACTTTGTTTAAATTCGAGTTAACCACGATTACCTACAAGTAATTACGTATCCAAATTTATAACCGGTAATCATGAAAGAAATCTTTTATACCGTCGGATGTGGGCATAATAAACAAGCTGCATTTACCGCTCTTTATTTGAAAGTTGTTATACGACTAACAAATACTGATTGATTTCCTGTTTGGGGTCTGGTAGACCACGGACTTTTGTCCGTCCAAGTAGGTGCGAATACGTGAACGCTACTTTTGTCATGCAGGGTAATGTAAACTTCTCGCTCGACTACTGATGCGGGCATTGCATTAATTGAAAACATATTTGATGCTTGGGAGAAGTCGCATGATGCATATGGCGTATTCTGTGACCTCTCCAAAGCGTTCGATTGTGTTCGACATGATACTTTGATCATGAAGCTACGACACTACGGTATCGGGGACAGCGCATTGGATCTTCTTTCTTAATACCTGAGTGATAGGATTCAGTGTGTCGACATTAACGGTAAACGTTCCCCTGGATCACCTGTAACTTTAGGAGTTCCTCAAGGATCCATATTGGGACCTTTTTTATTTCTGGTGTATATTAACGACTTACCTTTCCTCGTAAAGGAAAATCATGGGATAGTATTGTTTGCAGATGATACCTTATTGGTATTTAAAGTAAAAAGACGACAATCTAATATTGACGACATGAACAATGCTGTCTCTAGATTAGTATATTGGTTTAATGTTAATAATATGCTACTAAATGGATCTAAAACTAAATGTATTCGATTCACACTACCAAATGTAAAACAAATTAAAACCACTGTTAAAATTGATATTGAGGAAATCGAAATAGTCGATAAAGCTGTCTTTCTGGGTATAACTTTAGACGCTAAGCTTCAATGGGGCCCACACGTGGAAGCTCTGTCCAAAAGGCTTAGTTCCGCAGCTTATGCAGTTAAGAAAATCCGGGAATACACAGATGTTGAGACGGCCCGCCTAGTCTACTTCAGTTACTTTCACAGCATCATGTCATATGGTATCCTGCTGTGGGGGTGTGCTGCTGACATAGAAACCATTTTTGTTTTGCAAAAGAGAGCGGTGCGAGCTATCTACAAAATGGGCCCCAGGGAATCGCTTGAAGAAAAGTTTAAAGAGATAAACATTTTAACTGTGTACTCTCAATACATATATGAAAATCTGCTATACGTACATAAGAATAAATCAAGTAAATTTCACAAAAACAGTGATGTCCGTCAGGTTAATTTGAGACATAAGGATGTTCTGACTGTGCCCTATAGTAGGCTCCAGAAAATAAGTAAGTCGTTCTGTAGTACTAGTGTACTTTATTATAATAAACTACCAGATGACGTATGTAACATGTCCATTACAAGATTCAAAAAATATATTAAGCTTAAATTGTGTAATAAGGCGTACTATAGCACGTCTAAATATTTTGTTGAAAAGAATCCATGGACATGATTGTTAACTGCTCCTGTTCAAATTACAGATATCTGTATTATGACGATTGTAATATAAAACATGTTAAAAAAAAATTGATAAAAAAACCCCATGAGTTTCTTGTGGTTTCTTCTCATCGGAGGGCGCGTTCCGAAACCTCGGTAAAATAAAATCTCGACGTTTCAAAACGTACGTATGTGTGTTTAATATACGTTCTAAATGAATAAATAATTTTGAGTTGAGTTTTTTCGTTCCCCGCTGAGCAAAAACGTTATCGACATTTCTAAACGTTCATGCAATTTATACATCGTTCTTAATGAATGAAATATATTTGACTTTGACTTTATTAACTTTTCTTTCTTCTCTATAGACACCGGTAGTGGGGTACCTACTCTAAGATCTTTTTTAGTCAGACATCCTAGCATCCTAGACCATAGACTCCTCGAACCTTGACGAACGGGACGGGGCATAATATAGAAAGATAGTTCAAATGTCTAAATAATAGTAGTTTTAAATAATTTTGAGCTTTGTAGTGGGGAACCACTTTTGAACCTATATATTTTTTTTTGTAGATGTTCATCAATTCAGCAGTGCAGTCTGCGGAGTGACATATTATGATCGATCTGGAATCTGTATCGGTCGCTCTCTATCTATGAAATTTGTCATACGAATTGTTGGTTTTTAATGAATTATGTTAAGGGCCAGTTCCTTCAAAGTTTTTTAATTTGTTAATACACATATGTGTCCAAAGTGCAAACGGCCTAACATGGAACTGTCCGACGACTTCGAAAGTTGGTTATATAAGTCCGTCGTCTGTAATCTAAAGTTACGTACTTTTTAGCAGGTCGATTGCAGGTGACGAAATTTAGAGTTTTTTAATATCCATTTTAGTTTCTAAAGAATTTTATCTAAATATGAATGTTTCTAGATATTCCAGTCATAAAAGAGTAGAGATAATAAATAAGTACCTACCTCACAAAATAGTTTTCAAATTTGTGTCCGCCTGTTTTTTTGTCTGTTTTTCTATTAGATAATATAAAGTAAAATATATAAATATAAATCGTGAACGTTTAAAAACTCCATTTGCATGCAGCTAATTCTTAGACGAAAAAGATAAGTTGCCTATAATGCAACTACTATAAGACGTTTGAAGTGCCGCACTTATGAAAATCGATTTCAAATTCTCAGAAAAGTTTCTAACATTAACCTATGCGGCAAAGAATCTCTTAGGGCGTGCACAGACTAAATTTTCCCTCGCTTTAAAGAGAAGGAGATTTAGTCAAAAACTAAAAAAAAATGTTACAAGTAGGTATTATCGTTTACGTTTTTATTTGTTTACTAGCAGCTCCCCGCGGTTTTACCCGCATAAGTCTCGATCCAGTGGGAATATCGGGATCAAAAGTAGCCTTTAGCCTTCCTCAATGAATGGACTATCCAACACCGAAAGAATTTTTCAAATCGGACCAGTGGTTCCTGAGATTAGCGCGTTCAAACAAACAAACAAACAAACAAACTCTTCCGCTTTATAATAGTAAAAATAGATACACAGTAGCTTAGAGACTAGTTTGCTGTAGAGCCCCAGCGTAGGGCTACCCTATATCTCACAAAGGTATCGTAAAAGGCGATTAATGGAGCTGAGGGAGACCAGTCTGGAGTTCTCTATACGCGTTGGCTTCTAAACAGCTTGTCCCCAAGAAGCGTTATGTCAGGTTAAAAAAAACATTAACGGAATCGAACCCGCAACCTTCTGCTTTGCAAAATTTACGCAAGTGAAACCGCGCTTATTTACAATACTTTAGTGAATACAGTCCCCCGTATACGATCATCTTAAAGGACAGGTGCAGAAACACCCGTCTCATAATGAAATTATAAAAGCAATATGGTATTGGTCGTAAAAGATCCCTTTTGAAATACCTAATGAAAGGTACCGCGGTGAACGTGTTATTTCTTGTAGCTTTAAAGAAAATTTCCTTTTTGATGTTTATTAAGTATCTTGCTTCTGGACTTCTAATATAGAAAACGATTAACCTGAGCTAGTTGATTACGTAACTCTGTTGCTAACAAATCTCGATTGAAATAATTGAAATTGTAGATTTTTGCATTTACGGATATACAATTTGACCGTTACAGTCGCCAGTTTTCATTGCAGTGATAATTTGTTAAAACAATTGAATGACGTCAAAAATGATCAACAATTTCAATTCTTTCAATCGAAATTTGTTGCCAAAATAGTTACTTACGTAATCAGGGAATAGGCCACTAGTTCTTTTGCAGAAGTGGTAATGATAGTAAACTGTTAGTAGACACACAGACTACTTTTATCCTGTGGGCTTATTTTGTAAAATTGTTGCTTACCTTTCCTGTTTCAAAACAGTTGCTAATTCATTAAAATTGACCGTCGAATCGGGAACACAAAATCGGAAAATGATGAAACATTAAACATTTCAATTGTTTCAATCCTAATGACATTTGCATCATTTTAACGGAATCAACTAGCTGATCCCGAATCTGGAAAATGAGTAAAATCACAGACCTAGTAAAAATAGGATTGAGAATAGCCGTAAAGGCAAAGATAAAACTGAGGTGTTTGTAGTGTGAGCAATAAACAACGGATACTGACAATATGTCAATGTAAATCCAGAATGCAAACGCAAATCGCATTCTGATTGTGACTTGTCTAACCAATTTTCTTAGCTTCTCGTTATTCAAATTTTGTGGTACGAGTTACATGTGATAAGCGTTTGTCGCGACAGAAATTCTCAAGTACCACAAATGTCGAAATAGAATTATGACTAAATAATCTGTCTATTCGTCTTCTTAATAAGAGCTTAGAATAAACTTAATCGTAATGACCAAAGTCTGTAAATTATCTATATTGGTACAATTATTATGTCTTTAGAATTCTAAAATGACCCGGCTGGAGGGTCATTTTAGAATTCTATGACCCGGCTGGAGGGCTACCCGTGGCGAAGCGGTTTAACGCGTTGGTTCGGATTACCAATAGTCGCGGGTTCGAATCCCGCCGGGTACTAAAGTTTTTGAAAGCATTTTTTCAAAAAGCAGTATTCCTAAGTGTGGATTAACACTAAGAAATAATGTTTACATGTTTGGAATGTGTCATCTTATATTGTAATCATTTCCATGTAATATGGGAAGTTACAAGCCGAGTCGATCTGCAAAGTTCGCCGGTAGATGCCACTACGAGGCCTTACTCGCAAGAACACACGAAGAGGTACTTTCTTAAATTCGACCCGGCTGGAGGGCTACCCGTGGCGAAGCGGTTTAACGCGTTGGTTCGGATTACCAATAGTCGCGGGTTCGAATCCCGCCGGGTACTAAAGTTTTTGAAAGCATTTTTTCAAAAAGTAGTTAGGTTTGTTTTTGATTACCTTGCTTTTATTTTTTGACGACCTCGGTGGCGCGTCGTGCGAAAGCGCGACTGCAATGCAGGAGGTTGCGGGTTCGATTCCCGCCGGGTGCAAGTATTTATGCTTAAAAATAAATATTTGTGTCTGGTCTGGGTGTCCCTCTATGTATAATATGTATGTATTTACAAAAGAAAAATAAATATAAGTATTATATCCGTTGTCTAGTCACCGTAACACAAGCTTAGTCGCTTACCACGGGGCTAGATGGCGCTGTGTGTTGTTCACAGAATTTATTTATTTATTTATTTATAAAATATTTAATTTTTAAGATTTCGTATCTCAAAAGGTATAAAAAGGAACTCTTATAACATCACTTTGTTGTCCGTCTCTCCGTCCCTCTGTCAAGTTTCATATTTTAATGATATTATTACTTTTTATTTGTACCATAAACAATAATATAAATTCTTATAACTTACACCACACACCAGGGTTTGTGTGACCACCAATTGTGAATAGTGAACTAGTGTCCGGACAAAAAGACAGACTGACAACAAACAAATAACAAGCCTCTAACGAGTCGAAAAGTGTCAATAGAATAGGGATTAACTGTCCACTGATAGGTGTTTTTGTTCAACTCTATGCAGCGATATCTAATAATAAAGCCTACTGTGCACGAGAGTTAGCGGTAGAGTAGCACGGTAGAGTATACGAAATAGTAGAATACCTAGTACTATACCTTCTCTATGGTAGAGTACTACTTTACGATGTTATTCTACTATGGTAATAGTAGGGTAAAGATAACCTTATCGAAAACTTTGTCCATTTTGAAACAGTAACGCCGCGTTTTGTTTTTTTTTTTCAAATTTACAATATTACTAGCTGACCCGGCAAACGTTGTTTTGCCTTATGAATTATAGATAGTAGCCGATTCTCAGACCTACTGAGCGGTGTTGGTCTAGTGGTAGATACCCCGGCTTTCATTCTGAGAGTCGTGGGTTCGAATCCAGGCCGACCGCGCACCAATGTCTTTTTCTTTAAGAAAAAGGTATGTGCGCTAATAAAATCGCTCTTACGGTGAAGGAAAACATCGTGAGGAAACCAACATGTCCTAGGACTCACCACGGTCCGAAGACATGGGATATTCAGTGTTTTCTATGTATCATAATAGTATCATATGTATGTATTTACAAAAAAAAAGTATAATAAATCCGTTGTCTAGTACCCATAGTACAAGCCTAGTGCTTAGTTTGGGGCTAGATTGCGCTGTGTGTAACGTCGTGCAATATTTATTATTTATTTACTGAATACGTATACAAATTCTCATAAAAATCGGTCAAGCCGTTTCGGCGGAGTACGGTAACTAACACTGTGACATGGAAATTTTATATATTAGATTTTGACAATACAATTTTGAAACATTTTAAGAAAATAAAAAAAACCCTTATTAAGAACAAAGACGAGAAAGAAGCTTTAACATAAAAATAGATAATATTTTGTTTATGATATAATAATATAACTTTTGGTGTTAATTGTAGGTATAATATGCCTACATAGGTATATAAAACAAACAAAAAAAATCCTAATTTAAAAACAAAGATGAGCAAGACAATCCAACACAAAAACAAAAATATAAAAATAAATCTTTTGTTTATATAATCAACCTATTTGTATTATATGTAGCTACAAAATACATAGGTATATAATAAAAATATTTTGTTTTAAGGGCGATCACGTAGACCATAAACTAAACGGTCGTCCGATAGTTTGAAAACTAACAAATCTGTTTTATAAAGAAAAATGTAAAACTAATAATGCTGTTACAAAACATGTAAAAGATTATTTCCTCGTAATTTATGAGTTTTTTTTGTTAGCGTGCTAATTTGTCTTACTGTACGGCATGGGTAGTAAAACGCCACGGGAGCCTACTCAGGATTGGCGAATGCCCTGTGCTTTCGGATCACAGTGAGTCCTAAAACATGTTAATAGTGCACATATTTTTTCTTGATTAGATCCTGGGAATGAAAGTCGGGGTATCTACCACTAGACCAATGTATGACATAACATTTTTCCTAGTTAAGAAGTTTTACTGCCTAACCCCTCTTAGTCTCCCCTCTAAGACAAATTAACTAGCTAACCAAATTCACGTTCCCATGAAAGACATAAGATCGAGAACCGTATCGCAAGACGTTACCGGCGATCACCAGACCGTATATTCACACGATAAACCTATGTGAATAAGATGACCGTACTTTTTATATGTTGTGTTTTTTTAAGCTATTTATTAGCCGGGTTTTCACTAATACCTACGAGTATAATGTTACTTTTTAGTCTGTTAAAGATGATTGTTTCATCACTATCTTAATGACGATGGATATCAAAAAAAGGTTTTGAACTTTTGCTGGGGTGTCCTTCTGTGTATAAATATGTATGTATGTATTTATAAAAGAAAAAATAATAAAAGTAGGTATTATATCTGTTATTTAGTCACCGTCCCACAAGCTTAGTAGCATATTACGGGGCTAGATGTCACTGTGTGTTGTTCATAGAATTTATTCATATATTTATACGTAGCCTTTTTCAGGCCTTTGTACCTACATGATTTTAAGACGCTGGTTTTTTCGCGATGTTTTACTTCACCGTAAGAACGATACTATGTTTTTATATCTTCCCACCCAAAAGATACATCGTCAAAATAGTTTGGGTCTTTAGTTGTCTAATAAATAAATAGATCAGCGACTAAACGTTATTTTTTTATAAATTTTAGAATTAGGCGTTCGTATCGTTTTTTTAATTTAATTATTTTAAATTTAAGGTTAGGAAATAATGCGTGATGATAATTAACTCTTTTATGAATAGGTAGGTACTTAATACCAAGATATTTTTTGTTACTAAAGTAACGTAGGCATTCATAGCTACGTAAAAATAATATTAATTTAGAATAATATTTTTGCATGGATATGAATAACGTCATATTTATCAAAATTATTTATAATCACATTGTTTCAAAAGGCTTTTAAAACATTAAATTAGGATTAAACTTTAATTGTTTTAAATTATTTTTATGGTAGGTAATTAATATTTTTTTAGGATTCATTATCTATTTTAAAAGCAAATACGAGGTACGAATTGTTTATACCTACTATTTTAAAATTTGAAATAAAAATATTATTACGAGAAATGTACCAATGTGTAAAATTACCTAAATTGCAATCGCAATGAGATTCTAAGATGTACCTATTGAAACAATTTAAATCGTTAATTACGTCATTAATCACGTCATTCAGTCGCTAACAAATTGTAATTGCAATTAGAACTAGCGACTGTAACTGTCAAATTGTATATCCGTTGACCCAAAAATCAACAATTTCAATTGTTCCAATCGAGTTTTGTTAGCAACAGAGTTCCATAATCAGGGGCCGGGAAAAGCACCCAGCCGAATAGTACCTGTCAATATCTCACATTTATTAACGTCCTGTTAAACAAATATATCCCAGCATTAAGCTGCTTAGTTGTAAGTGCTCTTCATTGCCAAGAATAAATGCATTTTTATTTTGCTTAGAAATACTTCTTCTCATCTGAGCGAGGTTCTCGGTTGCATCCCTCTCGGAAACCCGGGATTCGCTAAACCGCCAAATTGTTTAGGGTCGGCACAGTAGGTAAGTCATTATTGAGTTTACCTTCTGCAAATAGATTTAGCAATATTTTTACAGCCGGTCGCCTGCCTGACACCGGATAAACTGCAACCGTGCGTTTATCCGCAACTGCTCGGAACAAACTTAAGGTTTTCTAGTCTCCCTTAGTCACATTTTGCTACACTCATGGGAAGAGATGGGGTAACTCTATTTTACGACGGGGCTACAAGGCCATTTCCTTATTTTTATTTTCCCTAAAAATTCATTCATTATTTTCCTTTCACACGCCATTATGGTGAAAATAAACATAAGTTATGGTTATGTACCATTATCTAAGATGTAGACCTTTATATTCTGTTTGTAAACGTATGGCATAAGGTTCTCATATTACCTAAAGTTACATTAAGAGATGAGAGAGAAACTAAATTGCATTTTTGGATGTGTAATTGTGGGATTCTATTGTTCTTATGAAATTGTTATGTAGTTTAGCGGAAACGTTAATTATGAAATGAACACTTAAATGTCTGTTTCTATGGCTGTTCTGAGACTGGCCCTTACCGGTATGTCTATGATGGAGTTTAGCACGTTTGAACTGGATGCTTTAATAACTGAAAGGGTATTTTATTTCTACGAACGAACGAAAGAAATAAAATATGTCATCAGTCTTTCAAAACCGTCAGAAAATATTTTATTTTGGACCGATGAATGACAGATTTTCTTCTGAAATTTTCGTTTCGTTTGTCGTTCCTAGATTTAAAGTAGATACCCTGGAGGGTTACTGCGGTTCGTTTTGATACGACATCGATACGATAATACGATGATTCTACTGTCACATTCTGATAGTAGGGTAGTACTGATAGTAGGGTTACTGCGGTTCGTTTCGATACGACATCGATACGATAATACGATGATTCTACTGTCACATTCTGATAGTAGGGTGACAGTAGAACCATCGTATTATCGTATCGTTGTCGTATCGAAACGAACCGAAGTCACCCTCCTAGATATGTTTGATGTCTTGGTATTATAACCTGGAGATTTTCATTTCGGGAAATCCAAGTCCAAAACGACAATTAAAATAGATATTTTTTTAGAATTTTCAGTCAGGCAGAAATCAAATAAAATGAGTAAGCTAACAATATAAAATAAATATTGCACAACGTTACACACAGCGCAATTTAGCCCTAAACTAAACGCTAGGCTTGTACTATGGGTACTAGACAACGGATATACTACATAGTATAATACTTGATATCTATTTCGGCCAGTGAGCGATGATCCCTCTCTCTCTCCGTATTGATTGACTATGTCTATCTCTATTTAAAAAAAGACCCATGAGTTTCCTGTGTCTTCTTCTCATTGGAGATCGCGTTCCGAAGACATACTAGATTACTGACATCAAAATGATCTGTGAATATCTTACTGAATAAACATATTTTGAGTTTTAGAGTTTTAAGTTTTACCTAACCGAAAAAATTTGGCAGATAAAGGAAAATTTATGGGTAGGATAAAACAAAATAATCAATACTGATAAATCATTCAATTGTGATTTCCAATAACTTTAAGAAAACAATCAAACTAATGAGCTAAGACGGGCCGTCTTGCCGTCACAGTCCGCGGTTCAGGACGCGTTCCCACGTTGACCTGCTGTAATTTATTGGACCCTTTACTGTAACTACCTGTGACCGCAGGTGCTCTAAGGAATCAGGGCTGTCACAAATGTCTTGACAAAAAACGATGACAGTTTTTTTTGGGTGTATTACGCGTACGTTTTTAAGTGAGCAGGTGTAAAGTGACTAGATTTTGAATTCAAAATTAGATAAGAGACGTTATTTGGGATAGCAGTTTTATCGCCTATATTATAAGTAAATCAACTTTGATCCTTCAAGTTAAGGTTATGTATATGAAATTCTAATATTGCCTACCTTTTTATTTAAAGTTTTTTTTACAAACAGTTATTGTTCTACTTTTACGAAAAACAGTATAGTCTACGATAAGCCTCGATGCTACGCCGCGTGATGTATATTTTTTGTAATTAAAAGATACTTTACAGGACCTAGGTGGTAGCTAATCTAAAATAGTAAGAAGATTATTTTTGGTTTTTATTTGGCTCCTATTTTAACTATGCCGACTTGAGCGAATACAATTTTTTTTGTTCGCAACAAAAACAATCGACAACCCTATCAAATTTCTTTCACTGTGCTCACTGGTGTGTGATTTTCTTAAGTCGCCGACATGAGGTCATAGTTAAATAAGTAAGTACCCTCGGGTCGTTATGGGAACTGCACACGGTAACATCACGAAAAATACATTTCATACGTGTGTGTGAGGCATTACCGAACGCTTACATGATTGCTTCAACGTCTTGTTCGAAACTAATTAAGATAATGTTTTGATTGTTTTTTGAGGGCTTGGAAAGTTTTATTGTTTAACTAACTAAACTAAGAAACGTGGCTATTTTACTGTTATTAAATCTAAGAGGATTTAATTTGAGTAAGTTTTTTGAAGACACGTCTACAGCACATTGATGACATGCCCATTTAAAAGTTTAAGAATTAGATAATATGAAAATCGAATATAAATTATGTAAAAAATGTGCAAAACGCCAAAAATACATGGACATTATTCACATCTGTTTTAGTACTTCTTTACAATTAATTGCTCCAGTTTCAGTTATATACCTATAGTTCTAAATTCGGTAAAGTGAACAAGATGTGAAAAATCCTTATAAATTTCCTGTGTCTTCTTTTTCTCTTCAGGTCGCAATGTGCAATGATGTCCCAAGACACAAATCCATAAATATTCAAACAATCATAAGAATGTATCAATTGAATAAAATTTATGACTATGACATCAACACAGGCACGTGGATGGTTAGACCAACTGAAAGCTGCAATTGTTTTGTAAACAATTTCTGCATCATAACTAAGTAAGGTACTATGTCACTGAACATAACTATAATTTGCTCCTATCAAAGACAATCAGTATTTTTTCTCTAATAATATCGTAAGGAGAGTTATCACGCAAGATATATTAGTTCCGTGATTACTTCTAAGCAATAAATTGCAAATAATTTTAAAAACAGCTTCTGTGGGAAGGTTTTTTAATTGTTATTAATTGAGGTTTCGATATCCTGGTTTTTATGATTTAAGCGTAGAATAAAAGTACCAGGAACTATTATCGTTCATCATAGTTCCCGGTACGATGGACGGTCATTCGGGCGGGAATTATACGGGCAGAACATGCAAATCTGACCCCATAAAAATATTGTCACGACACGACATATTTTTACCGGTATACTGACTTCTGGTCTTTAGTTTCAAGGTAAGCGGCAACTTGTGAATGGTCCATATCTAGTAGTTCTTTATTAGACCTTGCAAACATCATGTGAACACAAATGACAGTTTACCTAGAAACGCACAAACGTCTCAAAAACGCATATGCACATCATTTTTTGCAGGTAGGTAGCTAATTCCATTTTTAAATTCCAATTAAATACCTACTTTGAAAATGATCATAATATATTAAAAATTCAAAAATCTTTTGGAGTGATTTTGTGAAATTGTTGCTGATCTTTCCTGTTTCAAACCTGTCGCTGATAAGAAAAATCCAGTAAAATTAACTGTCAAATTGGGAATACAAAATCGGATATTGATGAAACATGAAACATTTCTATTGTTTCAATCCAAATGACATTTGCAACATTTTTACGGAATCAACCAGCTGGTGTGTTGTTATGACTATTTTCAATTTCAAATAACTTAACTTTTAGGGAAGAGATTTTCTATAGATGATGAAAAAGGACATAGTCCTTTTTCATCATCATCATCATCATTTCAGCTGTAAGAAGTCCATTGCTGGACTTCTTACAGATGCTTCGGTTATAAGCGGCCTGCATCCACCGTGAACCCGCGGCCTTAACCAAGTCGTCCGTCCGTCTCGTTGGTGGACGTCCAACGCTGCGCTTTTTAATCCTTTTAATGTCAGTAAAATTCCACTCGACAAAAGGTCTAGCTGAGTACCTACATACACTGTACGTTTGTTACAAAACTTTATAAAAACAAGTTATCCTTGATATTGAACAATAGACAAGACCACGTTCATTACTTTTTCAGTCGAAGCATCTATTTACTTACACTACGCGTGGAAAACTTACATATTTCTCTTTACTTTGCACGCGATTCACCTATTATGATTTCTATTGTCATCAATGAAATTGATTCTACTAACGTCCTTGGTTATTGACAATCTAACCATCGATGGTAATAAGGTCCCACCCACCTAGGGTCCATATGTATAGCCCTAGGTTGGTAGAACCTTATTACGCGCACTGATGTTTTTAACCCCCGACGGAAAAAGAGGGGTGTTATAAGTTTTACGTGTCTGTCTGTCCCCCCCCCCTGCATCTCCCGACGCGGGAACGTAAGGTACATACCTACTCAAAGTCATGAAATTTGTTTTCGGCTTATTATTTTTGCCTTTTTAAAGTTTAGTTTTTGTTTTAACTTGAAAGATTTTTTAAGTCGGGGGTTTTTTAACATTTTTAATTGATTATAAAATAGTCCTATCTTATCTGAGCGTACTACATATTAGACCACATCGTCATCTTGTGAGATGATGGTGGTCAAATGCGATTACTAATTAATTAAATATCACGATCACAAAAAAATACGCTTGTTGTATTTATTTTATTTTGTTTATCTTGTATATATATATATATCTTTATCTTATATAGTTACAACGGCTACAAAAATACATTATCTGTGAAAATTTTAACTGTCTATCTATCACGGTCCTTGAGATACAAGCTGGTAACCGACGGACTGTGGAGTCTCAGTAAAAGGGTAAAAGTGTTTAAGTTACCCTTTGTGTACGAGACTTTCAAAATGAACCTATGATCCTTTGATCTCCCAGGACACTCCTAAAACATAACCATAACGGCGCAAGAGTCTGAAACCCCGTTTACTCTGATCTCAAATATAGTACATAGCAGCGTCCCGCGGTTTCACCCGCTTCAGTCCCGATCCCGTGGGAATATCGGGATAAAAAGTAGCCTATGTTACTAAGGGTGAATGTAGCTTTCTAATGGTGAAAGAATTTTTGAAATCGGTCCAGTAGTTTCGGAGATTACCCCCAATATACATACATACATACATGTTACCAACGTTACCTCTTTATAATATTAGTATAGATAGATAGATATAGATTTATCTAGTTCTTAACTAAAAAAACTATACTTATCTCTTTCTAACTAATCAAACCACATACCTGTGGTTAACTTATTATAATTTTGATCATGATACCGTGTGATACTGATTCTCATGGAGGTAAGGTTCACGCGTCGAACGCATGCGCAACGGGGCGGAAAAGGCATGTGTCTTGGACCGTGGTGATCGTGAGAACACCCCCTCATATATGAAAATTGTATGAATTGTATTATTGTATGTATTACATTTTATAGTTTGCTTATACCTACGGACTTATAAACAGTTTTTTGCAAGTGCTTTTAGATTTAGGTGGGTGCTTACTTAATTAAATTTTATTAAAGTTGCACACAACAAAAAATAACAGATTTTATTAGGTAGGTACATAAGTACCTATCTTGTTATTTTCATCAAATACTAAAATACTGCTTTGTTGTAAATCATTTAGCACGTCATTTTATCAAAATGTACATTCTAGCTACTCACCCTCTTACTTATAAACGATGGCTAAGTTTCCCAAACCGCATGAGTCTTCTTCTTCGTTGGCGTCTTTAGCTTCAGCATACTGCGAGAACCCACTGTATTGATATTTGCTGCCAACAAATCAGGCCCGGACTAGAATGTACGACCAGTAATTAAAATAACCTACCTTTATATGCGTCATCCGATGGTAATACAAGTTGGAGCTGGCCGTGAACCTCTTCCCGCAGTGCTGGCATTGATGTGGTTTCTCACCCGAATGTATTCTTCTGTGAGTGTTGAGACTACTACTTGTACTGAACCCTTTGTTGCAGACCATACATACGTGAGGTTTTTCACCTGGAATATTGGATCATATTAGTGATAAGCTTATACGTATATCTATATAGTACGGTAGAGGTTAAGGATGAATCTTGTTAGATTTTGAGCAGCGATGATTCTTAATCTATTTTTATCTTCTAGAGTTTCAAAAAAATATAATAGCCTTTTACAGATATGAACACTTTGGACAATTTGTAATAACTAGGAACTCGAAGCATTTTTTAATTGTAAATCTAAACCTTACTTAGGCTTGTAGGTTTAGGTGTAAACATTAGGCCATGATTTGATACGTATTTGGGTATTATATAGTTTTACAAATTTTAGTTCAGGTATTTATGCCGATTTTCTGAAATCAGTCATTTATTTTTTCTATCTAGTTGAGTTACCTGTATGAGTCCGCATATGCCTTTTCAATAACGATGGTCTATCGAAAGCCTTCCCACAAACTTCACAGGGCAGCAGTGCTCTTTCAGATTTTGCTGGCCTTCTTTGGACTTTTGGTGTCATTTCTAACAGTTCATTGGATGACCCAGCGGAAGATGACGCCAACGAATCTCCAGAGACTGATTTGTGTTCGTCCTCGTTGCCGGAAGGTGGACTTATTGGTAATAATACTCTTGATAGTAGAGATGTTGATAGGTCTAGTGGTGAATCTATAGACAAACAGAAATCCTAGTTATAAATACGGAACCCTAAAAACGAGATACTTCACTGCTTCTTGGATAAATAGGTCTTAAATGAATTGTGTTACCTATCTAAATATATCATATCTGCCTCGTTTTTTATTCAATGCTAATAAATAGGTATCTATAATTTCATTTTATTAGTTAGTAATTTGAAACAACTTTTTATTTCTGAACATTCATCTCTCATATCTCATCCTCATTTTATACTTTGTATTCATTTGTTAGTTGTTTAAATTTTTGTCTAGCTGATATCTTTAGGTAATGATATTTCATCCCAATCGGTTCAGTAGGTACTTATGTCACAAACAAAAACAGTTTTGTAGTCGAAAAGTAGGTAAAATTTTTAATCCATTATTTCGAATGGGAACCATTTAACAAATATTAGCATAACAAAGTTGACAATCAGTGTCTTTAACTTATACATATTTACGACGGACCGCATATTTCAAAAGCACCGAAAATCATTAGCGGCCGATCTTTCGGTATTATCACTTAATCAAACTCGATCGCTATACTTAAGCTAACAAACTCATCGGAACAGCTTCCTCAACAGTCCAAGAATCATGATTTATGAATGTTTAAATCAACATTAAAATACTAACGCTTCGACGAAATTGAATCCTTATTTATGTGAGAAATGAAAAAAAACCATTTCATTTAGCTCGGAGCAAATTCTACCATGATCGGAATTATAAATACTGTTGTAAGGCTGATTGTCGACTAAAAACAAAACGGTCGGCCTATAGTTAATTCGTCGTCATACAAGTAGTTTGTGGTTAATCTACATGTTTATGAATCTATAGCAGAGTCCCGCAGTTTCACCCGCGTAAGTCCCAATCCCGTGGAAATATCGGGTTCAAAAGTAGCTTATGTTGAGTTACTCGTCGATAATGTAACTTTCTATTGGTGATTTTTTTGGAATCGGTACAGTACAGTGGTTCCAGAGATTATCCGGAAAATACATACATACATAAATATTACCAACGTTACCTCTTTATAATGTATCTAAGTATAGATAAAACATATATATGTATCTAGATTACAATTTCATTTTTAATTATACATATTTAGGAGTATTGACATTTTGTACTGCAGTCTATACCTACTAGAAATTAACAACACCAATACTTTACAAGCTATGTGCAATATTCTAAAGCCATAATATGATTATATGTAGTTTACTCTCAACTATCGATCGACCGAAAATATTAAGTCTATTTTAGATTGATTTAAAACCAAATTTGGTACCATGCAAGTAATCAAGCAAAAAATTAATGTACCTAATGAACTTATTTTATAGACAACCGTAAATTTCGCTATTGATCTATTTGGACGATTTATTTTTATTGCAGACTGTTGAATTGAACGCCGCGTTAATTGGTGATATGAATTTCTATGCAATTAAGTAGATTTGACCACGATCAAAATGTTTTCTTAGAATCATATTGAGCTTAGTCTTGAGAATGTGAGCATGAATTTTTATATTTGGAAGTTAAAATGAACTGCAGATTGTTGTAGAAAAAATGCACGGATGTGAGGTCAAATATTTTATATAAGTATTAGTAAATAAGTAAATAAGTATCTTAATAGTTACCACCGAACCATAAAAATAGTTTAATCTTATCTAACTTACAACTACAAACTCATAAAATATTTCGCGAAAAAGTCTGAAGTTCAAACTTTCATATTTGTGGATTTTCCATTTGGGTTTTTTTATTTGTTGTAATTTTATCTCATTCATTTTTAGCTATTTAGTGTTATTTTATTTGATTAAAAAATAAAACATATTCCCAAACTTATATTAGGGTGAATAATTTAAGAGTTTATGACCAAAAAATGGTAACAAACAAAAACGATTAGATCACAACTCTTTAACAAATTGCCTGCTCGTGTTCGATGCTCTTAAATCTCTTATTCCCGAGGCTTTTACATTTAATCAATTTTATCAAGTTTGCAATAAATCTTTTTGTTTAATACGTCGCGAGATGTAAAGTTTAATTAGTCGCGGCTGTTTCTGTTTCAAGTTAAGATGAGCGGATATTTCTATCCATTCCAAGGATAGGTATATTTCAAGATCGTAAGATAGAGACAGGATAGGATGCGACCTCTCGATATGGTCCGGTGAGTGGACAGATGGTACGCCGATACTATCTATGATCTATATAAAAGTAAATCAATTTATTTGCGATCTCGTTATGAACTATGTTTTTTAGTTATTTTTGTATTAAGGGCCCTATTCTGAAAAACTGAAAATCCATGTCGGGCGCATCGAATATTGTTGATTATTTCATGACAGAATGTCGTAGAACTTTTTTTTGTGTACAGATTGTAGGCGACATTGTTTCCGATATTTTAGTGCAGTTTCCATACAAATATGTCGAAACGTATTAAAGCCTTTCGACATTTTAGCCAAATCAGACATTTTTTGTCTAAAATTTGGATAGGCTTTGCACCAATAGGAGGTTTTGTCTTAAAACTACACTAAAATGTAGGAAATAATGTCACCTACAATCTGTGCACAAAAAAAAGTTCTACGACATTTCGTCATGAAATAATCAACAATTTTCGATGAGCCCGACAGGGATTTTCAGTTTCAAGGTCGTTGGCGTATATACTCCTCTTAAATAAACGATCTTTTATTTACTATATACTTAAAAGTAGAACATAAAGTAATAAAACTGGATCATACAAAATGTAGGTAAACAATATAAAACCTAACTTACAAAATACGTGCAATACAATACAATACAAAAGCGTGATCGTTCCCTATTATCACGAGGTTATTGAAATTTCGATTTGAAAAAAGATTTTTGAAGACCTCTTAATCGGGACAAATAAATTAAAAAAAAAAACTGTAAATAACATGCAGCGCCAGCTAAATGAATCTTAAAAGTGAAAATATTGGTAAAGAGCCACAAAATTATTTTAAAATACCTCAATAAAAACTACAAAATACACTTAAGAACACAAGTGTTAAACGTTTAAGCAGTGTAACATCGCAACACACCATTTCGACCACATGCTTGCTTTCTTTTGATAAAAATAAACATAAAGACAATCGGCTTCTGGTCAGACGCGTTTAAGCCCTTTGATGTCGCCGCCGCGGTAACCGCTTATGGGAATATCGCAATTCTGAACTGATACAGTTTTGTGTTTAAATTGAACTGATTTTAATGATAAGTATTTTACTGTATAAATGTATTAATCTCAATAAATGGTATGAGGTTTATTTTAGGTGCGTTATGTGTAGTTTACTAACCCATCAAAAACATAAATGTGAAATGAAAACCAAGATCAATATTATATTTTTATATGTCTTGATTGTTGGCTTCAACAACAAGACAAAATTGAGATCTAATTGGGTCTAACAGAAGAAATATATATCTAATTGTGTGCTAAGTTAAATGGTCAGTCCTGAAATTTAACCTTTGAAACGCCGAAGGCAACGACATATTCAACAACAACAACAATATATTTTAAAACAACTAAAAGTACCTATACATATATTTTTTAACTTGAGCATATATCAAAGCCTAAATTATAACTGACATTGCGCTGAAAAAGAAATGTCTTTTTCTTCTTTTTCTCACCTAGTGTAAGTTTGCATTCGTTCTAGGTCCTAACTTGACCTTACGACTGCTATCCTATCAGAGATAATATGTCTCACCTTCCGGTGATATATTTTTGTATTAGGTGTATTAAGAAATGTACTATTCTGAAATATGTATGTATGTATATGAACAATAATTATGTACATTGAGGATTTTAACACTGTTTGAACGAGGTTTTCTGTACCATTCTTCTATGGAAACCTTTTATGTTAAACATTAACTACTCATTACTTAATAATCCGTCAATTGATTGACATCAACATTTCAATCGTTATCAATATCCATTATCGAACAAATATTTCATCTGACAATCGTATCTTTTCAAATTAACGACTTGAAATTAAAACTTAATGAAATTCAATCGGTCCACAAAGCAGTTGCAGCAATCTGGATATTCCATACAAAGATCACGAACAGAAAAGTGATCTCTCAAAATAGTAAGCAACTAGCCTTGAAATATAATCGAGCCGTGATAATAATAAGATGCTCGCGACCAAGGTCGGTGTAACGCGTTGCCGAAACATCGGGGTAATTGAATTTTGGAATTATCTGCGACGCGATTTAGACCCGTAGTTCAAATAATAATAATCTTCTTCTAATCGCGCTTCTAACAAAATTTTGATGTAAGGAAGGTTAAGTATATTTTTTTTATAAACCAGTAGGTAACTAGCCTGAGTCTATAAGCTAAGGTATTGCCTTACAGCCGCATACAGAAACGCCACTTAAAGTTTGAGTTGTTAGAGAGAGAGAGTTAATTTAAAATCAGTAGGTATGAGAAGTTTTGAGTTTGAGAGCTGCTTTATGTTTAAGTACAACTCAAATATTAGGTAGCATTTAATTTATTGCAAAATAACAAAACAGTATCGTTTCTTCGCGCAATAATATAAAAATTTTCTCTGACATTATTATACAGTCAAGTTAAATCAGTATGGGAAGTTTTAAGTATGAGAGCTGCTTAATTGTTTAAGTATAACTCAAATTTTGAGTAATGTGTCTTTAACAAAACAGTGTCGTTTCTTCGCGCAATGATAAAAACTTTTCTCTGACATTATTATAGAGTCAAGTTGAAAACATTCAGTACGAGCTCATACGGTTAGATAAGGCGGCATCCTTTGCTCCGATCGGATCTCTTTTAACTCCATATCGATATTGCAATGGCTGTCAACTGGTACTTACTACGGCTAAATATCGAACCATTAATAAGATTTTTAAATGAATTTAAATTATTTATATTATGCTGATGTTTTAAGTGTGTAAAGTATTTGATTATGTATTTTTACAAGGCTAGTAAATACCTAGATAATATTTTGGGATAATAAAATAAATAAAGTTGGTAAATAAATAAATTCTGTGAACGTTACACAGCGCCATCTAGCCGCATGGTAAGCTACTAAGCTTGTGATACGGTCACTAGACAATGGATATAATACTTATATTATTCTTTCTTTTTTGTAAATACATATTTATTATACATAGATCTAATCAAATCATCTCATCTAAACATTACCGCGCATTAGAAAATTATATTGAAAACACTTTTTTTGTAATAATTAATTAAGCAGTAAGGTCCCTACCTAACTTAAAATGACAAATTTCAATGACGAATGTACAGTAGATGGTTCTGTAAAACAAGTTTAAAGTCTTTGCATCTAAGTAGATCAACTAGATTACTTAATTAACAGATCCTCGATAGGTCAAGTCTATAACATTTTAATTATACTAACTTTAATTGATGTGTTTCGTCTGTCACTAAATAAAGATAAGTTTCTGAGTTACTGTTTCATGAATAAAATAATTGAAAACGATAATTAAGTTATTCTAAGTTAGATACTTTAAATGTGTATGCTTTACTTGTCTTGGGGATATTTTAAGGTCTATGCAAAGGTGAAACTAAACAGGCAAATCTGTTGTTCAGTCCATCAGGTCGGGGTCTTTGACAGATGCTTCCTAAGTTCAAGATACAGTTAATGTCCAGAATAGAAGATATTTTTATATATCTTCTATTATGCGGGCCGTGAGGAGACTAATCAGACTGAGTCTCCTCGCGAACAAGACTATTGTAATATAGTCGAAATGTCGAGGTGAGAGAATTTAAAAATAACAATACGCAAATAAGACCTGGGAATGGGGAAGGTACACATCGTAAAATTTAGAAGATTTGTAAATCAAAACATACAAAAAAACACAAATAAGTAGGTATGACATAATATTATCGTTCATAAAGTAAAAAAAATCAATAAAATATCAAAAGGCGATGTCTAAACACGAATACATTAGAACGTGTGAAATTTCTTTACTTATTCGTATCAATTGAAGCTACCCGTTTATTGATGTGAAATTTTAATATAAGTATAAATTGATTGGTAATAGTTTGTTCACTCACTTTCACCGTGTTAATTGCTGTGCTTTGGTTTGGATTTTAAATAAATATAATAAACTAATACGTATTAGCAGTGTTATGAAATTGGCTATATAACTACTTATCTCGGAAGAGATCACTGAACTCTATATAATACAAGTACGCTGGAATTGCTATACCATACAAAATGACATTAAATCTTTGTGCCTATTAAATGTGCGCCAAGCTACGCTGTTTTCTATTGAAAGTGATAGTCACCGTCCAAATCAAATAGGCACAAAATTCACGCGCGCGATCTCCTGTCTAGCGTGTATTATGGAGGTCAGTGGTAGAGATGGACTCCAACACAGCATAAATATCAGGACAAGGACACTAGGTCCTCCCAGTAGAACCTCTCAGTAAATTCGGCATGTGCAATTGAGCTTGAAGTACATTGAATAGTGTTGGTAGTAAGCAGATAGCAGTAAGGTTTTGTATTATGTATACTAGAGGGTCAGTCTTTTATATATCTTTGTACATTAACCCTCTTATTTGTAAACGACAATCAAGTTTTGTAACGTTTGTTTCCGTCTCTCTACTTTAAAACTTCTTGTCACAATAAAAGACAAACGATACATAGTTTATGCAGCTGTTAACCATCATTTATAAGTAAGGGGTAACTCTGTTCTGCCAACCTGTTATAACATTGCAAATCTTTATTTCAGGTCTGTTCAAGCTAACTCAACTGGATGTTTAAATACCTTCTATCTAAAAAGGATGTCCACAGAAGGACTTGAACCATGACCTTCTACTTTTACAGTATTATCACAGCTCTTACATATTATGAGGTATACGGAACAACCATTTGTTCTCAATGCATTTCGTCACATTTCAAATAACTTGAGAGTGACGTAGGTACTTACTCTACAAAATTACCAATACTACGCACCTTCTAAAATAGAATCCATGGTCTGTCTATACAGGTTATTCCTCATCCTTACAAAGAACATTTCCTCTGGTCTTTCAGGAAGGTAGTAGACCACCAGCTCGGTGTGAGGGGATACAGGTTTGACTGCTTCGTACACTGGTTCGCCTTTGATCTTCGTACAGACCAGGTTTACCTAGGAAAATAAAATTTAGATTCTTAATGTGAATATTTTTTAATTATCTCTAGAATATTGGTTTCCTCGGTCTGTGTCTACAAGCACATCCAGTATCAAGTTACTATTCAACTAGTTCTGATTTTCAAAAATAAAGCTCTAAAGTGGTTTTAAAAAGTACCTACTATGGACTTTGGCATATATGCGATTTACTGATATAGCTTCTTTACACAGTGTGAGCTAGCATGCCGAGTAGCTGCACTGCAGTAACTCGCACTATATAGACGTAGCCTACGAGTAACTCGTACCTGTGAGCACTAACATGCTATATGTATTGTATAGACTGCTACTGAGCTACTGGCGTGCGAGTAGTGATTTACTGGCTAGGAATCTAGCTCGCATTTTGAAATTGAGCCATTTAGCCTAGTTTTTACGGTGACAGTAACTGAATCTAACTTTAAAGATATTCGAGCAACCCAGTGACTAGCATCGAAAATTCAAAGGCACTAGATTTAGTCACTGGAATCTCATATCGTGTCATATAAATTGAAATACCTACATACCTGAGGTCCGTAATTTTCTGATACTCGTAGAAATCGCACCCAGTTACAATGTCTGACTTGAAACCCTCCAGACGTGCAAACTTCGTCGAATAACCCGAATCGATGTCGGACCTGTGGGCGAAGAAAAATAATATTAATCTTAGATTTTAAGAGAGAGAGGGTTTTTTTAGTAGGTACATTAGAATGACAAATCACATCTCAGTCAACCCTGAAGAAGGGACCTGTTAAGGTCTCGAAACGTTGAGCGTTGAAACAATGCTAAAAGTAATAAACACCACCCGATTAGAACCGAAAAATGTCTTTAATTTTAATACAACAGCGTGAAAATAGGTAAAAAAACTATGAATGAATATTTTATAATAGACGAATATAATATTCACGGTTTTTAATTAAGCCTAGAAGAGGTCACGATACGGCCGATCTTTGCGCCACTGAAGGAAAATGAAATTCAGGAGCTAAGCTTGAATACTATATAGGTAACTTATTATCAAAACATTGAGAACCTATCATAAACATAATCAACAAATATAATCCAACATTATATTTGTTGATTATTTATTTTTATTACAAAACAATAAAATAAAAAAACAAGAAGTAAATATTCGTAAATCATAATTGAATTTGAATATAGCTTATATGCAAATAAATTATTTTATCAAATAAAATGCTTTATGGTCCTATGCATAGGTTTAACAAACATAAAACCTCGTTTGATTGACTACACTCGTAAACACAAATCCACTTTGAAATGTCCCGCTTAGGACTGTAAAACTGCAATATGGTTATTATATACTTCGGCTTCAATTAGGAGAGATGTATGGTATGATTATACTCGTACATAGCCGGTAATCAAAATATGCAATATACTTATTTCTAGACCACAGAAGAAATGGTGCTGGAAATGCAGTTATTCGTTAAATGTAACTGGAGCCTATCCTAGGTTAATAATAATTATTAGGTACATAAAATATAATTTCAATATTACTACAGTAAAATTTTGGCCCCTTGAGGAAAAACGATTAGGTTAGAAAATTCGAATTTTTTTTTTGCCCAAGTAGGAAAAAAGAAAGGCCCGTTTGGGCATAGGTAAGCCAAATTTTAATATCAATTTTGAGTTATGTCAAATAACATTTGACATTATATTATAGAGTTACAAAATTAAACTTATTTTTTGTTCCAATCGCACTGCTTTTTCATAATAGCATTTTACAACGGTCGAAGTTTCGAGGAATTTGCAGTGCCTAGAAGGCAGACTTGGGTAGACTGAGTAATTTGTAATTTGTCTTTCTTACTTGTTATTCTAATAAGTTACCAAAATATACCGTCCAATTTTAAATTATTTATCGTATCAAAACTTTCCGTTGTACGCAGACTGTTACATTTACACAAATGTTTATTTATTTATTATACATAAATCATATGTACTACGATATACTTTTAATTGCTCTGATTTGTGGCTTCAGACTGCCCTCATGAGAAGAAGCTACAAGTAAGCTTGCTTTGAACTCTTTTATATGAAAATTGAAATAGAATACACATTTGAAACGATAATGCTGCCATGTGTAACTAATATCTATAGAAGTATTTTATCTCTCCTTATAAATGTCACCATCACTATAATTAAAAACGAATTAAAATAAACATGAATACCACCTTAATTGATTAGTCGGTATTTCTGAAGAGTCAACACGTTATTCAATTTCTAAATATATGAGGTATCAACATTATATGGTTGGAATCGCTGTTAATAGTCACAAAATTATGTTTATACATAATAAAAATGTAAATGAAGATGGCTTCAGAATCTATTAACAGTAAAATATGTGTTTGCATTATAAAAAGGATGTTACTTGATGATCTTATTACTTTAGACCTGTGTTTGCTCTGCTGTCTTTTATTAGTCATCTGGTGTGTCAGTTTTATGTAAGTTTAATGTTAATTAATTAATTATTAATTCTAGCACAGTTTTCCTTCTTCTGAGCGATACTTTAATTCGTCACAGCGATAGTGGCAACATAAATGATGAATCGATCTCAGTGAAACTGTGGTTTTGGACATCAATTTTTTGCCCATCCTCCTGGATGGGTAAAAAATTGATGTGCCCGATTCAACGCACATATACACAAACACAGTAAATGATGGATGTTTCCCAAAGGTTCATCTTTATATCGTAAAGTGATAGAACTGACCTATAGTTTCACTTTTCAGGTCGCCCTAAAGCCTCTAACTTGGCCTAACGACTGCTATAAGAGATAACAACTGGGACAAAGTGCCTAATGTGACTGCATATATTTATCAACGCAGAGCCCCAACCGCTGGCCCTATAGACATGCAATTTGGAGAGTGTGTTCTTTGTGATGTGTAGGCATCCACTAAAAAGGGATTTTGGAAAGTCCCACGGGATCGGGACTTACGCAGGTGAAACCGCGGGATGCAGCTTGTTTTAATAATAATTGTTTAAAATTATTTTAAACCGTACGATTTGGAATCAATAAACGTGCGAATAAAAAACCTATAATTGTAAGAAAATAATAAAAAAGAAAGCTACTTCACTTCAAATACCAAACTTTTCTCACGCTTTTTGCAAGTGTATTAAAAAAAATCAGTCGTAAATTTTACCAATACACTAATGATATATTAATAAACTTCGATTGGTTTTACTTTAGAAGTGACCAACTCAATTTACTTGTTATAAAATTGTTTATTAGGTTCGAATTCTGCTCCTAAATTAGGAAATATACGGTCATTTATTGTATCTGGACACACCGGTAAGCAGTATTTTAGGTTATTTTTAATAGACAGGTCGTTTTTTTACTCGTAAATTGTAACCCGACAAGATGGTGCTTTATTTGAAATAACAACAAGGATAAACTTGGGGCACTAGAGCGTCTACTCGCCCGGCAAATGAGAGGGCCGGGTACTAACCCCGTCATGGTGGAATTTTTGATGATCGATTTTTCTACGTAGAATATCTTGAGGAATTAAAGTAAAAAATATTAGTTCGCCTTCATTAAATAATTCACTTTTTTGTCAAAACTCCAAATTTGATCGTTTATAAGGGAATTTTCCCCCCTATTAACGATGACTAACTTTATGGAACGTTTGTGTCTGCCTGTTAACTTTGAAACTTCATGTCACAGTAAAAGACAAACGTTAGGTAGGTTCATAAAGTTAGTCATCATAAGGGGGTTCATGTCTAAAAAAACGTAATAATATCATGTTTTGGGAAGGAATAAAATTTGCTAAATTTTACTAACTTCTTTAATAAAAAGTTCTGTACTGTTCAGTTCGCCAAACAAAAACTCTACCCGTATGTTTACTACCTAAAAACCAGTGACTAAACTGATTCGTTGAAACTTTTTCATTTAAAAAGACCCATAAATTTAAAGGTACCGTTACAATGCGAAGACAGTCGGTGACTTTTTGCGACTTTTGTCTTAGCTTGGGGGTTTGGGAATTTATTGTTTCCTAATAGGGCACTTTCACCTGTTAGGGCAAACAGGAATGGGGGTATTTTTTGTGAAAATAAAAACGTTATTGTTCTAACGGTTTCGGCTTCTATTGTCTTTTGGTTTCGAAGTCAGTTTGCAGTGGTGGTTTATTATTATAGGGTTTGGTTTTTTTAATATAAATACTACTTAATTCTATTTGATTTTGAACTCTTATAATAAAAATATTTTCTCTTACTTAGGTTATTAGGTATATAAGTTACTTTCCTGGATGTGGATTAAATTTATAATAAGAATAGCTTGTCATCAGAACTGAAAAAGATTTATGAAATTTCAAGGTTCAGAGGACTTCCTCTCACAACTCAACTTGTAGTGAAACATACTTCAAAATAAAGTTGCAAGAAATGAAGCATTAACAAAAATAATAATAAATTAAATTGATTAAATAAATATAATACAACGTAATCGATATTTAAAATATTAGATTACAAGCATCCATAAAACGTTTAAAATTCTTAACAGATCGACGATTAACAATTACTAAATTGACTTTTAATTTAACCAATTAATTTATAAAAATACGGAGAAAATTAACCACTTTGCCATAAATCTATTAAACAATTATGAAAATTGATAAAAATGTGTAGCGACTGTTAGTTTCAAAATAGGCAAAGCGTACGCATACATATATTTTTCTTCTGTTTACGCGATGTTGGATTGAAGGATTTACTCAATCCTGAAGTAGACACTAAAGGTCTCGAAACGTTGAGCATTAAAACAATGCTAAAAGTAATATACACCACGCTATTAAAACTGAAAAAATAGTTTAATTTTGTACGTATACAGTTAAATATAATTATCTCGTACCTAACTTAAACATTGTACTTAAACGGAAAAAATGTTTAAGAAATATTTGAACATTCCAAGAAAAAAGTAAAATAAAAATTTATCTGAAGAGTTAGATACAAAATAAAACGAATAAATTTAAAACACTAAACTACTCTGCGAACAATATTTATTCCCAACTTCCGGTCTTGATACATTTTATTATCTCGCAACCACCTCCTGTACTAAGAAAACAACTTGAAATTCCGAAAGCATTCGAATACGAATAATCGAATACGCACCGCATTCGAAACAGTATCGATATTTAATCAATCAACTGAATGGGTCTCTATCAAATTTAATTGACGTCAATCTCGAGGCATTTTAAAAGCGTTCGTGTATCGATTTTGAATCGATATCCGAAATAATTACTCGATACTGGTATTGAAAACTTCTGGCTTTACTTTTTATTGATGTTTGATATTGTTTTAAGGCTGCGAACATCGGGTGTTTTATTAAAAGTTAACAGACAATGTTAAATTTGATTGCTTATGTTTTATTGAGAACTTTGCCTTTTTTATGTCGTCACTTACCATTTGGTGAACGTTTTAGCACCGTTTAACCAAATGGTAAGGGACGATATGGTCTAAACTCTAGCGTGCGCCATGTGTCTATGGTGTAGAACTAATAGTATTTCATATTTTGATTTTTTTTAATGCTTTTGTATAATAACCTCATAAGATCGTCATTTTATTTAATTGACTGTTTTTTACTCATTTTAAAGATAAAAAAAACATAATGATTAATTACTTTCTTACTATTAAGGTAAAAGTATTAATGATAAAATAAATGAAAATCCATTTAAAATCTATAACTTATTGCATAAAGTCACGGATTGCAATTAATTGAAACTACTATTGAAATTAAAATAGCTCTAAGCCATGATCGTGTAAATTTTCCAACGATCGATCAAACTATAAACTTCATCATAATGCCCAAAGAGAAAGGATCTTAAAATCAAACAACGATAAAATAAAATCATTATCAATATGGGAACAAATTGTTCGATGGGCGTTTTCATACACGAAAATCAAGTTTCCAACGGCAGCTAAAAGATTGACAACCCCCTCCATAACTAATCTATCATGCTTAAGGGGACAGTCTACCTACTCTTTTCTCCATACAAACTTTACCAACGTAAAAAAATGTTACGTTTTGGTTTTTTCATTTTCTATTTTTTCTGAATTTTATTTCCATTCAGATTAGATAATTTGAATAATATACGTGACGAATTGAGAACCTCCTCCTTTTTTGGGAAGTCGGTTAAAAAAAACATATGGGGGCAAGTCATAGTCACGTGGCAGATTTAGGTTTAATGGCATGAACATATTTGCTCTAATGTCTTTATCCAGGGAGGAAACAGTCGACTACGTTTGTATGGAGAAAGAGTGGGTAGACTATCCTCTTAAAAATGAAATAACGTCCCTACTTGATAGCCTCAAGGCGTTCCTTTGGCCCGCTGTTCCGTAAGGTCACTCCAAAGAGTACCGTCCGGGATAAGTTAATACGCCTTGAGGCTGTCAAATGGGGACGCTATATTATGATATAGCGTCCCCATTTGACAGCCTCTATTTGTTTGCAGCTAGATAAATTATTTATGGAAGGGGTTGGATCGGTACTTATCCGGGTAAAACCACGGAACGCTAATATAAGCTAATTTATTTCTAGTATTATCTACAGCGCGATCAAAGCTTCCTTTTTCTTAATGATGGACGGAAAGTTTAAAAAGTGTGACACAGCTATTTGTAATTAAAATCTCTTTTCATGTTCTCTGCTAGACGTTAGTCATGATGATGGTCATCTATTACCTTACGAAGCATAGTACTTAGGTACTAGTAGGTACCTACTGTTATGTTTTCTATGAAAGCACTCCTAATAACAAATTGTTCTATATTATGGTGGCAGTAGCACCTGGAGCGATCACGATCAGAAGACATTAGCTCCTTTTATTACTATTAGCTAAAAGTCCAACAGTGGGGTATGTTTAACGGCCGCAACAAATATTAAATCTTGTAAATACAATAGTCTTGACAAATTACTACTAGAGAAAATACCTAGATATTTTTTTAGCAGTTTTTATCAATGCCTAACCAAGAAACAGATAACTGTTTCTTGAGCATAAGAGCATAAAGCAAATCTTAGAATGTGATTGTATTTATGTAAATGTAATTGTAAATATGACAAAAAAAAATGTTTATCTTGAGGCAACAAACATATCCTTGGACTGACCACGGTCTGAAAGCTGACATTCTTTAATCTGGAAGAGGCTTCCATTGCGTTTTACTGTCCCATTGTAGCCCTTACCCTACAATGGGACATCATCATCATCCGAGCGATGTTCCCGCATGCATCCCTCTCGAGAGCCCGGGGTCCGGGACAAAAGCGTTTAATCAAAAAAAACTAAAAATCATCCTTATCCTAACCTTACTTTGTTTCTTCGCCTGCATCATTACGTGAAAATTGCTACTATTCACCGTGCTACTTGCTACCTGTCCTTTATTTTCAAAAACCTCATTAAAAATTCGAAAATAAATACTCCTCTCAATACAAAATTGGCTATTCATAACTTTAACATTTTTGGCTTTGAAATTCAAAGAGCGTCGAGTGTATGTAAAAAAAATATTAGTGTTTGGTATTTTTATTTTGTACTCACATGGCCTAAGGTAGCACGTTCACTGTTAGTCATTTAGTACTAATTTGGGGATTTCGTTCTTTAAACAGAAGCCAAAATGCACGTCCGGGCCGCGGGCGTTATGAGCCGCATACCACATGCTGCATGTCGAGTATTATGGTTAAGGTACGGTTTTGTTGATGCGACTGTTGTCGATGTTATATCCACTAATAATCTAAAGAGGAAATATATTTTTGACCAAAAGAAAGCTTCATTATCGAGGAGTAACATAGGCTACTTTAAATCCCGATATTCCCACGGGATCGGGACTTACGCGGGTTAAACCACGGGATGCATCTATTAAATATAAAATGAAAGTTCATTGCTACTTGTTACCACTGTGTTTTTTTTCTCAGACCGTACACGTCCAATGCTAGACAAGGGCTTTCTTACTGCATCGTATGTAAAGATTACGCAACTGAAGGTAATTACATTTTACCGAGAATTATTCTAACGCTCATTAAACGTAACGCTACAATAAAACAATATTAACATTTTTTTACTTCCTGACCTTAGTATCGGTATTGAAAACAATGTCAAAGTCAGCACAACTACTTGTCCCCGGTGAAAATCGAACCCTCAATCATGTTTTTCGAGGGTTCGCCCAAAGAGCAACTTTCTGCATTGCAGTCGGGCATTCGCACGATGCGACGTCCCACAGAGGTCGCTAAACTTAAATATAACTTTAACGTGGCAGTCAATCCAGACCTTAAGAAGTAGCAAATCTTGAGGGCTGATTGCACTGAACCGCATTGCCGCAAGCGCCTATTTACTTCGACCACCAAATTGCGCGCCCGTGCGTTCGTGTGCTCCACTCATTAACTATGTGCAGATGAAAGTAGAATTCAAACAAAAAGTTTGGTTAGGCATTTTTTGGTACGTTTGAGGTAATTTTGTAATATTCAATTTTAGAGTTGTTAGGTTTTTTTGTGTATTTGAAAGTTGACTGACTGTTTTGGGTTTACGTTTTCGTATAGTATGAACAAAAAAATTCATTTATCATGGGCCAAAAAAAACCGTTTATAATGAGCTTCAAAGAGATGTAAATAATGATTAAAATTATAATCTCTCTTGGATATAAGATGAAAGTAAATTGTGAGTAGGTATGAACCTGAAACGAAAAAATACGGCTGCGCCACGCCTGTCGAGGCCTGTGCGACTGATTTTCGTCTCACGACAGGCTTAATCGAATGCTACGACGACGTTCCGATGGTTACCATGGTGTTGGATTTTATTTTCGTTACGGAATTTCTTGATTCGGTCATCGCGCTCAAAGCCCGCGATAAAAGCTATGCAATAGCTTAAAAATAAAATAAAGCATAAGTGGTAAAACGTCAATAAAGCACGTGCCCAGAGACAAGTGTTCGATTTGCAGAAATAGCACGAGATCGTGAAGGCCGCAGGTAAACAGCAATACTAGAGAATTACTGCAACTGGACTTCGGTCGGACACTCGCTTTCTTGTGGGACAAGTTATGAGGGATCCACAAATAATCTATATCTATACTTATATGTATTATTAAGGGGAAAGATTTGTATTTTTGTGTGTGTGCGTCTGTATGTTTGTGAATAAACCATTAGAAAGCTACATTCACCCTGAGTAACATAGGTTTTTGATCCCGATCACCCATGTTAGTCCCGGTCCGGTGGGAATACCCCGGGATCGGGACTTACACGGGTGAATATTTAATAGAATAAATAGAGAAATGGAGTGCAATCCTTAATTTTATTTCGGCCGGACGGGCACCTGTGGCGTGATTGGATAGCGCAATACAACGGTTTTGTAAGCTCCTCGTATTTTATAAACATCGGTAATAAAACCGATAAAAAAACATTTCAAATTACATCGGAAAATACTAAAAAATGCATTTAAATGCGTTCAAGTAGAAAAGTAAAAAACACAATTAAAGGCAGACAGACATCAGCTTGAAAAACTTAAAATCGGTCGTCAGTTAATATTTTTAAATTTAATCATTGTATTTTTGTTTTATTATTCATAAAATTTTACATTTGATTTTGAGGACTTCCAAATCTGCACAAACCCGCTAAAACTTTTCCCTTGCGCCATAATCGCGTAAGACCGCGGGGCGCGTGCCCCCAAATGCTACAGTCATGAACTAAAATTGCACCTCATTTCGTTACACGATCCTACCGGTTGCTGTGATTGTGTACAATCTGACACGTATCGACTTTCGACGGTGATTGTACGATTGATATTTTCTAAATTGTTATGTTTTGATTGTCGGCTATTTTCGTTCGTAGCTTTTTTGATCTGAGACCATTGAATTTTATAGAGTTTCAATTTGTCTCGGTTTAGTGAGATAAATAACTTAACTGTTATTCATAGGTTTGGATAGTTTATCATTTATACCTACCATTATTAAGTTTAAAAGTTTTATTTCACTCTAATTGAGTAGGTACAGTATGAATATGCTTGCTTGCTGAAGACTGAAATTTTTTTATTTATAACTCGAGAACAGCTAAACCGATTTGGCTGTAACTTGGTGGGGAGGTAGCTTAGAACCAGGAGACAGATATTTTCCATATAAAATTAAATTGTAATTTTTTTTTAGATTTAGGTGACGGTTTGACCGTAAAATATTTTTCATACTCGGATAAATCGTAACGATTTCAAACTGTACGCTGACAAATCATCCGCAAAACAGTGCCGAGGCGCACCAACTATTACGTAAATTGTGGCAAAATTCATCAGTACCTTCATAGTCTAAGACAATCTGCAAGTAAATAATAAAATAGGTTTAAGTCATTTTCTAACCAATTGCGTGTAACAATTACTTTGCGTGCAATACCGTGACATTATACCAGCGAATGGGGTAACGTCACGCTTTGGTATACCACGTGCTTATAATTTATACGATAATCGCACAAGTATACCACTCCTCTTTCACGGTATTTGAACATTACTAATATTAGTATACAATGTGCTTTGAAAATTATCATTATTTGTTTACAGTAGGTTTGTGGGCAGACAGCCAGTTAACTGATTTTGTTAATCGTCTTCCGAAAATGGAGAAGTTAAGATCAATTTTTCTTCAATTTCGCGGTGCTGATGTGAAATTAAATTCATTTTTCTATTTAAAAAAAATATTCGGATTGTTTTTTTTTCTATATCTATTTCGGGCAGCCAAACTACAATTTGGCACATTACGTTAACAAACAAGTCGGTGGAACTATATGTGATTGATGTTATATACCTTTAGGGTCGTTTTTTATACATTTTTAATATTTTTTGACATTTTATGCACAGTAGGCAATATAAAGCGCAGATGCACCCTAGACTAAATGTTTTCTGCTGAAATAAAACCTTTTTACATTTTTACTCTAAAAAAATTACATCCAAATAGGTTTGTAGGTACTGCTAATAAAATGCTAAATCCTTTATTTCGTTTTAAAAATGAAAAGGTTTATAATGAATGTATTTATGTTTGGAACATATACGCACCTATTATTAAATATCCAGCAGCCACTGGTGAAGCTTCCAAAAGCCAAGAGGCTAAGTTTAAAGTCAAAACTCTGTGATTAAGTTTCATGCAGACTATAGACTAAATGATCAGCCGACACCTTAATCTGCTATTTGAAATCGACCAAAAATCGCTAAAATTATGGTGACTTGTGTTTTGATGCTAATGAAAACACTTGTTGTAAACGTGGCGGTTATAAGACCAGTATGTAAAGATATAAGTTATTAGTAACATACGTAGTTTTTAAATAAATATTAATTTGTAAATAGGTGTAAACTACCATATCCTAAAACGCCTACATACAGAAATATAGACAAACCTCTGTCAAACTAATCTATCGTGGTTATGATAGTGGGGACCCTACCCATTAGAAATATAGACTGGTGCATAATCAATAATATTACATAGTTTTACTTACATCTTAAAACACTGTCGACTGTCGATTACTACGCGAATAGCCTAACTATTCGCGTAGTAATCGATCATTCAAGCAGAGGCGCGTCGCCGCAGCGTCGCGAGACATAACCACAGAATATGCAATAGTCACAAAAATGTTTGCGACACTACGACGATACACTTCCTCCGCGACTTATCACTGTACGTACACCTGAATGATCCAGTCGGCGGTCTGCGTTCGCCCTTAAAAGCCAGCGGACTCTGTGATTTACCCCAATTATTACGTCTCAAAAGAATCCAAAAGTGAAAAAGGCGATAGAATTCGCGAAACCTTTTATTAAAACAAGTGACAGGATGATTGTAAACCAGTTGCGAATGGTATTTATTGTGTAATGTTGTTAAAAAGAATGAAGATTTTCTTCACTAATTTTTGTTTTTATAGTTTTTTTTTGTTTACTGATAAACTCTAGAGGTAAAAAATCTTTATGACTTTGTTTTTGTTAGAGACTAGGTTTGGACTGTTCCAAATGAGAACGACATTCATTTTTATAAATTACTTTCTCAGCCGCATCACTACCTTTGTCATTTTTTTGCATTCTTACTCTGTCTCTTACACTTGAAAACCAACTAGCCGACAAATAATTTTAGTAACTAAGAAATAAATATTCTTTCACAACAACAAAAAGCAAGAATAACAAAACAAAAGTATAAAATAACAACGTCACGGTTTATCACCCACCCTACCAATTACAGGTGCCATATACCACGTGGTAAACCAGAGCGTGGCATACCCATAATGTCACGTCGCACTAGAGCGTGACTTACCCCTTTACACCGTCACGTGGTAACCTGAAGCGTGACATACCCACCTGTAACGACACGTGGAGCGTGACTTACCGGACCTGTTACGTCACGGTAGGTTTTACGCGCAAGTTTCGTGAAAATTGTGTGATAAATCGTTTTGTGTGGGTAATAAGTACTTTTTTTTAATACGTCATAAATCGTAAGCCGGAATTTACCTTTCTAAACAAATTAATAAATAAATAAGCCTTTATTTCCAAACCTTAAATTAAATTACAGTAGATTTTATCTTAAATATAATGGTAGTATTATTTTATGGGATTGGATACCCAAATACGGGTGAAGGCCTCCTCCATTGAATGCCACTTGTGTCGATCTCGGGCTTCTCTCATCCACTTCTTGCCGCGACCTCTTCGATGTCATCACTCCATCTCTTCCGTGGGCGGCCTCTCGCGCGTTTCCCATTTCTCGGATACCAGTGGAGAATGCGCTCGCTCCACCGGCCGTCCATGGTTCGTGATACGTGACCTGCCCATTTCCACTTTGTTTTACAGAACATGGTAGCGGCATCGATTAATTTCATCATTTCTCGGATTTTTTCATTTTTTACTCGATCACTAAGTTTAATACCCAACATAGAACGTTCTGCTGCTCTCTGAAATGTGGTTAGTCTCTGTATGAGTTTTTTCGTAGGTGCCCATGTCTGGCATCCGTATAGTAAGCATGGTAGTATGGCGCTATCAAATAACTTTTTCTTAAGAGAGATGGGAAGGTTTTTGTCTTTGAATACGTCTTTATTTGCCCAGTACTTTTTCCAAGAGATAGCAATCCTTCGATCAATTTCTTTCACCATTTGATTTTCGAGGCAAATCAGTTGTCCAAGGTAGATATATTCTTGTACATATTCTATAGGTATGTCATTTATGAGTATAGGTACTGCAACGTCGGTTGTCATCACTTTTGTTTTTGACATGTTCATGTGTAGACCCACTTTGCGGCTCTCTTTGTCGAGAGTAGAGAGCATAAGCTGTAATTCTTCGTACCGGTCGGCAATTATTACGATATCATCAGCAAAGCGCAAGTGTGATAAACGTTCACCATTTATGTTGAGTCCACAGTTATCCCAGGTTAGTCTCCGGAACATGTGTTCTTATAGAGCTGTAAACAACTTTGGAGATACAGGGTCGCCTTGTTTCACACCTCGTTTTATATCAAATTTATTTTATATCAATTATTTATTTTTGCTTGGCAGTTGTTGTAGATTACTTCTAGAATTCTAATTAATTTATCATCAACTCCTATTTCTTCCAAAGCTTTCCACAAACACTCGTGATATATGGAGTCAAATGCTTTTTTGTAGTCAATGAAAGCTAGATTAGGTTTGTAGTATTCTCTACACTTTTCTATACATTGTATTAGTGTGAATATATGATCGACCGTAGAGAAACCTTTCCTAAATCCAGCTTGCTCACGTGGTTGTTGCTCGTCTAACTCTTTACTTATCCGAGATAGTATTAACGTGGAAAAAAGTTTGTAGAGAGTAGGCAAAAGGCTTATAGGACGGTAGTTGTCAATTTGTTTAGGGTCTCCTTTTTTATAAATCAAAGTTATAATAGAATAATTCCAATCAATAGGTAGCTGTTCTGAATGTAGTATAGCGTTGAATAATTTGGTTAAGTGAGGTGCTAGTGGCTCTACCATTGCAATGATAACATCGGTGGTTATTCCATCCTCTCCTGGTGATTTATTTTGTTTCAATTTGGATATTGCGCGCTCTACTTCTCGAATAAGAAATTCTTGGGTTTCCGTACGTATAGTTCGTATTTTTCTATACTACATGTTTTTTTTTTTTTTTTTTTTTTTTTAAACAAATTAATACATTATTCAAATTCAATCATACACAATTGTATTGTGGGTAATTGAGTTATATGTACTTTTAATTATTTTATAGGTAGGTACTGATATTACTGGTTAGTAATATGTGAGGGTTTTGTTGCTACTGTTCCGTTAAGTTTTAAATTCGATATTGTGAAACATGAGTTCGACAAAAAGAACTTGATTTTTGTGTCTTCTTATTAGAGGGTTTGTGCCGAAAACACGTATCCTATTGAAATGCATTTTTTAGATATATTTTCCCAATTTACAGTAGAATTTTGAAAGGTTTGAATGTGTCAAGCAAGATTTCAAAATCCTTTCTTCAGCACAAACATTTTTCTATGACCTGACCAAGAGTCCTCGACGACGATGTTAAAGGTGAAGACTTTTATTCTAAACTGTACACAAAAAAATGATGAATTAAATGTAATAATTTATTCCTGATTATACTGTGAAATAATGGCCATATTTAATACACATAATAGTAGAGTTAATATAATTATAAACATCTCTAAAGTGTAGTATAGAACGCCATTCATTATAATACTTGTAATGCACTCACTTGTCATCAATTACATGGTCTGATACCTGTCCTGAACGTCACGGTCCGGTATGCCACGTGGTATTACCAAGCCGTGACGTATGGTACTTATAAATATACCGTCACCGTATTATAGAGACACGATATGCCTATTTATAAGTCCAATTGTTAACGGGTGTAAGCGAGCAACTTATTGTAAAATATATATCGAAAAATAGAAAATATATTTTTATTTTAGGGTTTTCTTGTTTTCGCGATGTTGGATAGAAATTAAACGCTTTTTTTGGTTTCAATCGCGTAATATTTATTTCTTTTAGCATTGTTTTAGACCTTTACAGAAATCTTCTTCAGGATTGACTGAAGAAACCTGTAAAGTTATAAGTATGTATCTAATTCAAAGGGTTTCATACAAATTCAAGAGTCCAGATGTCATAAACCGTCACAAACGTTGCGTACGTGGGCTCAGTATGTTCCTAAATAAAGTTGGGTTACGCACAGGCACACGTTACCCACGTAAAAAAAATGGTTACGCACAAGTCATTTACTCGTGCCTTGCGACCAGGCATACGGCACCTCATAATTACGAACTAACATAAAGTTCAATCTCAAAAATAAAGCTTTCAATCTTTATAATTTACTTTTTTAAATTAACAAGAACGGGCCAAGATTAAAAAAAGCTCGTAAAAGTAAAACAAAGGGCCAGGTAATTGTAATTCCTAAACCTTCTACTGTGTAATCTTCATAATTATTTTATAATAGGGAGGCCGAGTCTCGGTAGCAGATATATCACGAAAGCAAATTAAAAACATAAACTTGTTAAGGTGGCACTTCATGGCTTTGAAACTTTAATGGCTTGCCTTCCCTTTTTTTTACAAGGGTAAATCTCAATAAGACCATGAGGCCGCTCTCGGGGGGGAGCAACCCGGTGACTGGAGGGTCCCCCTTGGTGGCCTTCAGAGCAGAGCCTGCGAAGCTGCGGCAGAGTACATTTGCTTGCAATGTCTTGCCTTTTCTTGCCTTTGTATCCTAAATAAGTTGTGTGCGTGTATTCACCTTACGATTGTCAAAGACCATGAAATTTCTTTTGACAAATAAACTTTTGTATATCTATTTTTTTTTATTACAATCCTTGAAAGCATAAAAGCGGTTCGTTCTGACGAAGAAACTACGATGTTTTTATTTTATGTTAGTTAAATAAAGTTTAAATTGATTTGGTCTCTGAGGCGAGTAAAAACCGTATTTTTGCTTATTGTCATCAATGCATTTTTTTCTTTATAAACTGTTCTAATGTAAAAATATATCATACGTTTTTAATTCAATTTCAACTAATCATTTTCGTAATGTAGTTACAGAAGTAGTTGTGAAGGGACATCTTAAAACTTGAGATTGTAAAGGAGCTGGTATTCTTTATTGTTTCGGGTAGCTACTGGATAGAAACAGGTTTAGCCTGAACGTATTATAAGTTATATCATTCATTTTGTATAGGTCTATCTTAATAATATTCTACGAAAACTGCAAGTTTGATGAAGTATAGGAGACTTTCTCAATCATACTGGGTGCAGTATGATTGAGAAAGTCTCCTAAACTTCATCAAGCAGCTTTACCCGCGAATATAGTGTTTTTAGGATTCCGTACCGAAAGGGTAAAAACTAAAAACGGAACCCTTTTAAGAATTCACTGTCCGTCTGTATACAATCTGGTAGTGCAATTTTGGGCACGAGGCAGCTCTCCTTTAAGAGAACCGAATCTAACATTTGGGGACACGATCTGTCTTGATTGATTGATTGATTAACGCTTTATTGTACCATAAAGAAACAAAATAACATTTTATACAGAGAATATCTTAAAATAAGGTGGCACAATGGGCGGCCTTATCGCCTAAGGGCAATCTCTTCCAGGCAACCAGTGAATGGACAAAACTTAAAGAATAGGATGGGTACGATGTTTATTTGATTTGATAGGAAAGATTGATCAGAAAATAACTATTTTTGAAAAATATCTTCCCTGACGGTTGCTCCTGGGAGTGGCCTGACGGTACAGCGGACCCCGATCTGCATACCCAAAGTGGCCATAGTAGGGGACGCTATAACATGTATAAATAGGGTTTAGTGTTCTGGGTCCTATGTCCGTCTACGCATATAAATATCTAAACAATAATGGATATTTTATTCCTCAAAAGAATTTTATTGAAAACAATAAACATTATAACAAATGATAAAACAAGGCTATTAGATTACACAAAGGACATTCGAGAGTTAAGGTGAAAAACATACTTTAAATTTTTTATCGGCCGATGGAAAGCATAAACACTTCACAACATCGCAAAAACCGAAGGAAAATGTAGTGCTTTCGTTGCCAATAATGAAAAAGAAACACATAAACCATATGTTTAAAGTTTACCACACATAAGAAATACTGCCCTTTTGAAAACATGCTTCATCCAAGTAACTAACAATTTACTAAAATATTGACAGAATAACTGACGTACCGACCATGAAACGGTGTTAATAAAATTGCAGGGATGAATAAACATAAAACTAAACATGTTCATTCACGGACTATACCCAAATATTTTAAAGAAAAAAAAGTACAATTATAGTTATATTTTTAGTTTTATATCTATTTACCCCTACGATTTTATTCACCCCCTGTTTTTCGATAGGTATTTAAAATGAAAAAAATATAGATTACCTATTTTTTAATATAAATTACCTAAATTAAAGTATAATTCAAATAACTAAAAGTCTCTGGTCTGTTTTAATCGTTAAGAAATACGAATAACAAAGTAAAGATTTTATGGTAAAGTTTGCTACATGACCATTTTAAAATTAGAACTTGCTTCGGATTTGGAATAAAAAGGATATATTGGTTTATTTAAGAGAATAGTCTCCATTCTCTTTCTCCATAAAAACGTCGTTTAAATTTTCCTCCCTGGATAAAGACATTAGAGCAAATATGTTTATGCCATAAAACTTATATCTGTCATGACTATGCATCTACCTTTTTATTTTTTTATTTTTTATTATTATATTAATTTGAAAATAAAAATAAATAAAAAAGGTAGATGCATTGTCATGACAGATATAGGTTTTATGGCATAAACATATTCTCTAATGTCTTCATCCAAGGAGGAAAATTTAAACTACGTTTGTATGGAGAAAGAGAATGGAGACTATCCTCTTAACATTTAGAATACTTTTTATCCCAATATTTCCACGAAATCGGGACTTACTCGTATTAGTTTAGTCAGTAGTAAAAGTTCAGTGTTGTTAAAGTTCCTACCTCCTCCTTTTTATCACATTCCGGATAAAATTAGACCAGCGGTGGCAATCTATGAGCATTATCGAGCATTTCACATGGCAAATGTTACCCTTAATAGTAAAATATTGCGATAAAATGAGCTTTAAACTAAGAAAAAACGTTGGTCCAATGTCACCCCATATAACTTTAGACCACGTCTATCTCCATCGTAAGTATTTTTAATGTTATGATATTTCCAAAATTACAAGATCACTTCAATAACAATTTACTATATTAAATTATAGTCTTTCAATACGTTTTATAGGGTAACTACCGAATATTGTCTTTTACGTGGGCTAAAGTTACCCGGAATAGCCTTACCTATATCTCGAATCGAGTTTTATTGGTTCCTTTTCCATAATAAAATCCAAATGACATTTCTTAACCAAATCAGTAGCCTAATCGACTGTTAATTTGTTAAAATTGATACAAAAAGAGCCGCGGCCGAAGAATTTATGACTCCATTTGGGAATCCTTTTATTTTTATCATAATATCGAGTTTTGTAACAGTCGACTTGAGTGTTGTTTATTATTTTATTTTAATTTGATTTCTTTACGAAATGCCGTTCCAATGGAAGGCTTGTGCTATGCAGATATGTCGGCATCAGTTTATAGGCCAAAATGATACAAAACAATATCAATCGACTTAGTACTTCCAAAACTTATCTTAGTATACTCAATCATCATTTCGTATAGTGGCGTGTGCACCTAGTGTAAGAGTATATAGGTCGCCCTAAGGCCTCTGACTTGACCTGACGACTGGTGTCAGAGATAACAACCGGGACCAACTGTTTAACATACCTTCCGAAGCACGGAGGAGCTCGAGAAAATGATGTTTTGTCACACAAATTATCGATCACCCATCCAAGTAATGACAGCGAAAAGCGTTGCTTAACCTGCATGGACTTTCAAGATCGACAGTTGTAGCTAGGCCAATGAGGTCCTAGGCCAGGCCAATGAACTCCTCAACTAGGCCAATGATCTCCTCCGTTGGATTTTATTGAAAATCGAGCACTGAATTTTAATGGGCTGGAGATACAGTATATTATCCATTATCCTGGGCCAGTAATTCTAATGGATTGCATATCCTAAGTTTAGATTTATGAAAAGTAACAACACCTAACATTGTAGCGCGCGTTTAATTCTTTTATATGAAGATTTGAGCAGGACTAGCAGTGTCTCGCTGTTTCCCGCAAGATTTTCCAAAAACCCTTTCTTACTGGATACCTACAAACTGCAAAGAATATACTCTCCAAATTTCATATCTCTAGGGTCTGCGGTTTGGGCTATGCGTTGATATATAGGTCAGTCAGGACTTTGAAATTTATATGTTTAAATTAACAGTTAGGTTAGTTAGAAACTGATAAGCACTTTTAGTTACATAGTGCCTACTTATAGAGATATTGACTAACAACTATTTATGTAAGTATTATGAAAAGAGGTAATAAGATTAAAAGCAAGAATAATAAACGCGTTAAGAGTAATTTCGTTTATCAATGTAAGCCTCAAACGAGATCGGCTGAATGCAAATCAGATATTTGCCTTACCCTCGATATTAGCGTCGGAATGAGAAGTAAAGCAGTTTTTTTGCAAAAAGGTATTACTTTAAATTATCTAAGCTACATACTTCGTTTTATAATTTCAGACAACGATCTGACGTTTTGATTCTTTATATTTGACAGTTTTATTCAGAAAGATGTGTCAAATCATAGTCTAGAATAAAAACCAAGTATAATTACTAAATCTGTTACCTACTCAATACAAATTTATATTTTTAACACACTTGCTCAGAAAGTGGCTCAAATTGAACTGAGCTTAGGTGTAGATAGATAGATAAAGTAATGCTCAATTGTACCACATTATATATAAATTGCAATAAATATGGTCACAACCGTTGTTATAGATGGATAAAATTATTACAAAACAAAAATTACAAATATAACACATAACAAAAAGACAATAAAGAAGAAGGTACGATGGGCGGCCTTAGTGCTAAAATGTCTTCCAGGCAACCTTTGATGGAGCAAGCAACCATATGTACAATCCCACCAAACTATCTGCCGATCTGTTTTTAGTATCTGCCGATCTGTTTAAGTATCTGCCGACCCCAAGTCTGTAGTTCGCCCTTTATTAGCTCAATGTATAAAGATACACAGGCAAGTACGGACGGGACGAGTTCCATAGATTTGCGTATTAATAAGACCGACAAAGAATCTGTATCAGGTAACGGTAAAATCCGGAATGCTAATAACTTGTAACTACTACTCGCAATATTAATTTACAATAAAGAGCGTTGAATTGGGGCCGGTTGAGTAAATCTTTTTAATCTATACTAATATTATAAAGCAGAAGAGTTTTTTTGTTTGTTTGAAAGCGCTAATCTCAGGAACCACTGGTCTGATTTGAAAAATTATTTCGGTGTTGGATAGTCCATTTATTGGGGAAGGCTAAAGGCTACTTTTAATCCCGTTATTCCCACGGGATCGGGACTTAAGCGGGTGAAACCGCGGGACGCAGCTAGTATGGATAATATACATTATAGATAAAGACATTAAGTCGGCGATGAGTCGTCTATTACGTGGTTGCAATTAAATTATTCGAAGGAGGTTAGTGTTAGCTTATTTGCACGACAATGAATCTATTTTTTTATAGAACCGATACAACTTGTAATATTTATGTATTCTGTGCCGATACTGCTTACGACCAATAATAATCTGTCATCAGGTGAATTTGACATTTTTTTTTAATTTTAATATGGTATAGCTACCTACTTTACATTTAACTGATTTTACATGTTATTAATTTTTGGTAACTTTACATCTTGTACCACCTACTTATTTTAAATTTACAACGTTAATTTCAATTATCTGATATATTCGTTAAATTAAATAATAACATTTGCATAGCTAGTGCTGGTAATTTTTTTTGTAATAATATTTATGTGACATCTCTGTAACCATTTTTAATAAATGACATTCATTTATTTAGTATTTATTCAAAGCAACGATGTATACCTAACCTATATAAGTGGTAGACTAATCGGTCATATGAGCTATTAGTGATTGACCTTTTACTAATCTATACTAATATTATAAAGCCGAATAGTTTGTTTGTTTGAACGCGGTATTCTCAGGAACCGCTGGTACTATTTGAAAATTTCTTACAGTGTTGGATAGTCCATTTATTAAGGAAAGCTATAGGTTATATTATATTTTCAAAAAAATTAGGCGGAAGAAGTCACGGGCACTACTAGTAGCTCATATGAGCTTTATATGAATTCAAGTCGACTACAAAAAAAATGTAAAGATCGTTGTAAATGCTCGCAAGTGTACACCAAATGGACACATACCTTTCGACATCTGGTGCGTAATACCAAATTTAATAGTTATGTTGAAGTAATTACCGCTTTCGGTTATGTCGATCGATTGAATGGAGAATCGACACATTGTGTTTTCTCTTTACGAGGTGTAGATTGGAGAATTGATAACAAACTAATGGGTTCTGTACTTAAGTACTTTGAGGTTGCTACTTAATAAAACTCAAGTTTAACTGACTGATGGACAATGCACAGCTGATTCGTTGTAAAACTCAAGTGTTACTGACTGATGTACAGTGCACCGCTAAACCGGTGAACCTAAAAGCTTGCTTGGCATATGTTATATATAAACTTTGGCAGGAACTATATGTTTTTTAGTAAATAACTTTTTACTTGAGCTTCCTAGGATTATAGAAAAATGTATAAATAAATAAATAAATAAATAAATAATGCACGACGTTACACACAGCGCAATCTAGCCCCAAACTAAGCACTAGGCTTGTACTATGGGTACTAGACAACGGATATACTACATATTATACATTTTTTTTGTAAATACATACATATGATACATAGAAAACACTGAATATCTCATGTCTTCGGACCGTGGTGAGTCCTAGGACATGTTGGTTTCCTCACGATGTTTTCCTTCACCGTAAGAGCGATGTTATTAGCGCACATACCTTTTTCTTAAAGAAAAAGACATTGGTGCGCGGTCGGCCTAGATTCGAACCCACGACTCTCGGAATGCAAGTCGAGGTATCTACCACTAGACCAACACCGCTCGTATGCTTAGGTACTTACCAAATAAGGAGTAAATATTGTAAATATATTATTATATGACATGGAGCACGTAACGCTGGATCGCCAGAAATCAAAAGTGGTCCGGTCACCTTGACTTCAGAATGGCCAGGCCAGCCACTTTGTATCTTTGAGTCCTAAGGGGTCCGAGTTGAGCAGTAAGAAGAGATTATGGAAATAGGTGTAAAAGGAGGTATGAACGTTTGTGTGAAACTTTAATGGAAAGTGCATTGTGCTCACAATATTTATAAATTAAACTAAAAAACAATGATCCAAGATAAATAGGGGCCCATGAGCGTGATGTAAATGCTGCGCGATAAGCATATATTTTGACTAAATATCAAGATATTTTGTTTTATCAGCTATTAATCAATAATAAATAAAAGACAATAAAGAACATATTGTATAAAGGTCAAGCAAGATTATTATGTACAAGTTATTTAGATTAAACATAATTATTATTTATTTCCATCTACGTAAATAACCGTATTACAATATTAATTTTACAATCTATAAATAATCAAAACTACGCAAATACCACTTGTAATGAAGGAAACATAAAAGTTCTAATTATTCGTAAATCAATATAACAGCAGGATATAATATTACAACAGATGTAGTTTATTGCGAAAACTTTACTGTTTTTAAGATAAAGCGTGAGAAATCATCGGTTGGTAGGTTGAAAAACCTACTTAGGGAGAATCCCTAATTTTTTTAGACAACCCATTTGCAATATATTAATTGACATATTTAATTGGATAAAAATACTTATAATAAATGCAAGACTGCTTAAGTGTGGACGCGGTGCAAAATCCACACTTAAACAGTCTTTGCCATGATTCTCTTCTGCTCAGCAACAGTACTTTTCTGGTCGTCCGTAGTGTAGACTTTGCATAACGATAGATAGGTGTTCGAAAAACGCTGACGAAGTCGCGGGCACAGCTAGTTATACATATGTTGTGAGTTGGTATAACTTAGAGTGAGCTGTAGTGCAGTCTGATTCTTCAATTTAGTTCTACTGTAATGTTACTGAGACTGAAATGTTGTTAAAAATTGTAGTTAACTAAAACTGCTAACCCATTCGATACGTCACGATCATGCTATCAGAATGGCTTTATCGTGTAAGTGATAACGTTGATTATCAATCAACGTTAACGAAAATGTGAAAAAAACTGAGTTGTTTGTGAATACAGCTGTGAAACATTCTCTTGGCTTGAATTTTTTTTTAACTTAACCAAAGCAACTCAAATAAAAGAATTGATGTAACAAATAAATTAAAAAAAAACAGGAGTCACACAAGATGAAAGCCAATGCGACTCCAATAGATAACAGAATTTACGACCAAAATCCTATGTTTTATAAACTTTTATCCAAATAGAGTGTTTAGTGTAAGTCGGTGGGGCTTTTATCTGACTTTTATTAATTATTTACTAGTTAAGATGAAGCATTGAGTCAATTTCCGTGTAAATGAATTCTAATGGTGTGATAAAGTTGGAAATTTATTTTTTAATGTGTGTTTTGTTGAATAATTTAGGTGAGGCTATAAAACTACGGTCGTCTTTTGAGAGTGACGTGCTTAGTTTACGAGTTAAATGGTTTATATTAAAAATTCAGTTTAGGGTTTTGTTGAAAACTTGTTGACTAACCTTAACATTATTTCTTAGTGTTTACCACAACTAGGAAATAACACTAATTTTAGCTTTAAAAAAATGCTTTCAAAATGTTAGTCCCGGCAGGATTTGAACCTGCGACTACTGGTATACCGTTCTAGCGCGATAGCCGCTACGCCACGGGTAAGCCTCCCGCCAAGCCGAAAGCAAGAAAGCGTTCTTGCGAGTAAAAAATATAGCAGGCTTTGACGTCTAAAAAGGGAGAGTAGCAGATATTGCGTCGTGTTCTCTGAGTGTCAGTCAAGAAAACTTTAAATAACGAAACTACCATCATAAAGTTAATTTTGCTATTTTTCGAACCATATATATAAGTTTATTTGTTCGTCGTCAAACCAAAATAAACATTTATAAAATTGGACCCAATATAATTAAATATTTCATTAATTAACAGGTAGGTAACTGATACCATAAACCATCAAAAACAAAGCATAAAATGCCGCACCATAAAGAACGGTATTTTACACAGAGCTATCAAATTAGGTGTGATTCGTTAGCATTAATATTATGGCTACGTAAATAATTGAGTTTTACTAATACGGTCATGGGATATTTACATGTATTTTCTTATATTAGCATAGTAGGTAGACACAACTGTTGGTCGACAACTGAGGGAAATTATTTCATTTTAAGACCAGATTTAGAAGTAAGTTCATATTTATGTCTACAGAGGCATAGAGCCTTACTTTTTTTAATTGCTCGTACCACTTTGGGCGATTTAAATATCTCAATATCTGTTGATTTTTGTTCGATGTCGAACTACTGCGGCAAGTGGTTCAAACCATCGTGCGATTTACATAGAAATATTACCTAAATCGAACATTATTCAGTAGAAATTGAACTATTTAAATCGCTCGAAGTGGCACAAGCGATTCAAAAATAGAACCCCTGGCTTGCCGTCTAGTCTCCAGAGGCCTGGATTAGCGCCAAGATACACTTGACGGTAATCCAGGCCTCTGGAGATCTTGCGGCGATCTAGACACTTTTCTTCAGTGTGCTAAATTTTAGGTCGACATCTAAAACGCTTAAAATTTATAAAATACCATAGTATTTTTTAAATTTAGTCGATAACCATAGAGATGATCTAGATTAAAAAAAAGGCACCTACCAAAGGTTTAAAAAACGAACCAAACTATTTAAACTTCTTTTTGATACTAATAAAAATATAGCGAATTTAAAGCAGGTACTTATAAAGTTATACCTACTATAGATCGTATTTTCATCTAATTGCCATCAATAATATTTTCTCCAAAGATTAACAACTTGATTCATCCACAAACGCGTCACGATATCGGAACGAATAGAACTTCTGTTTTATTGCAATAATTCGAACGTGTTATATTGGTCTCTTACAGGTCAATGTACGAGTTATTATTTTACAGTTTGTACTAGTAATTAATTTTATAAAGCCAATCGTTTATGTTTGGGAGAGTGCAAGAGCCAGTACCTAATGAATTGTAGAAAGATGGAGTTCGATTCTACTTCGGATTATCTACAAAAGTTTCTACTCTGAACAACGACTTAACTATACTTATTTAATAAAACAAAAGACGATCGAAATAAAAACAAGAAGTGAAGAGGTTTGTAAATCTATACAAATAAAATTCAAAGTCCTGCCTGATTGACTGGGTGAACTATATCAACGCAGTATTGTCTCTTTGTGTATGATTTTACAGAAGAAATATTCCGTTGTCTAGTAACCGTAGCTTAAGCTTAGTAGCTTACCATGGGGCTAGTTATGCTATGTATAATAATTAATATACTTAATTTGGATCTTGGATTGGATTTAGTTCGCGGCAGTCGAACATGTCCAGAACTTCTTGGAGATTCTCTTACCTTTGAATTACATTCATAGGGAATTCGCAAGTTAGCTATTCAATTTCAATTTAGGTTACCACTTTATTTTTTTGTTATTTGAATCGGTAATAATATTCCTGATGTAAGTGATCTGTAGAAACATAAAACGTCACGGTTAAGTACCTACTTTTCTAATAACTACCGTAGCTTTAGTATTGATGTCACTATTTAGAAATTTGAGATCATTAGATAGATATCAATAGAAATTTTCAGAAATTTGATATGTACGATATGAAAGGAAAAAAGTGGTTGGAGAAGGTGAATGAATTCGGTTAAACAAGATTGCATGCACTGATGATCAGTATGATGATATTTTTGGTTTAGAATCTAGTTTGATTTGTGTAAAATGACACAAATAGATTATAAACCAAAAACATCCTACGTTTTGCGGACTTCCTCTACATTTCTGATCCTCTTGAACAAGAGGGTCAGAAATGTAGTATATTTAATGACACACGTTATTATTAATGACACGGTTTCCCTCGCGTAAGTCTCGATCCCGGGATAAAACAGTAGCCTATGTGTTAATCCAAATATCCAAACAATCGGAATACAAAATTTCTTTGCAATCGGTTAAGTAGTTTTTGCGTGATTAAAACACAAACATCCACACAAACAAATAATATAAACTTTCTAATTTATAATCTTACAGCCGAATACAGAAACGCAACTCAAAGTTCGAGTTCTACTTAAACAACTAAGCACCTATCAAATTCGAAAATTTCCCTACTATTTTTAAATTTAGAAGCTACTTAATTATCTATCTTACTTAATTAACAGGCACGTAGCGCCTTTACACAGGGAGGCCAGGCTTAGGTTTCTGGCCTGGGTTGATGCCGGTAAACCAAACAATGGGCAAGTATATGATAAGATGTGTAAGAGCAGGAAGTCTTTTAAAAAACGACTCAAATGGTGTCAAAACCAAGAAGAGCAAATTAAGATGGACATGCTTGCCTCGCATCACTCCGCCAAAGACTTCAAGCAGTTTTGGAAGGGGACAAACAGGATGAGTCCTAGGCCTGGCCTGCCTGTGAGCGTGAATGAGGTAAGTGATCATAGAATGATTGCTAACCTATTTAAAGATCACTTTAGGGTAGCGAGGGGGGTTGGGTCAACTGTGTGTGCGGCGGAGGAGTCCGATGATGGGACTGTCGGTCCGCTTCTGGAGCGGACGATACGTTTTAGTGCGAAACAGGTTGCCAAAATTGTTAATGCAATGCAGAGAGGCAAATCTCCCGGACACGACAGTCTCAGCATCGAGCACCTCAAGTTTTCAGGAGTTCATCTTTCGCGCGTACTCTCCATGTTTTACAACTTGTGTTTGTGTCATGGGTATCTGCCTGATGATCTTACTAAAACGATAATAGTTCCCATCATCAAGTGTAAGACTGGAGACTCGTCGAATAAGAGCAATTACCGTCCTATTTCCCTAGCAACTGTAATTGCCAAGGTTCTTGACAGCTTGCTTAACGATGTGTTGCTAGAGCACGTTGAACTGCATGATGCTCAGTTCGGATTTCGGACTGGACTATCAACAGAGAGTGCGATACTGTGCCTTAAGCAGGCTGTCAGGTACTACACGGATAGGGGGACGCCAATTTATGCCTGCTTCCTCGACTTGTCCAGGGCTTTTGATACCGTAAGCTATGATAAGCTGTGGAACAAGGTGTGGGGAGCGGGTGTACCGCCGGAGGTGGTTTCTCTGCTGAAAGCCTGGTATGGTGGTCAGCAAAATCAGGTCCGGTGGGCGGGTGAGCTCTCAGATGCGTTTGGCATGGAATGTGGGGTACGGCAGGGCGGGATCACCTCTCCTCTGCTGTTTAATCTATATGTGAACGACCTCATCGACGAGCTCAGCAGCACACATACGGGATGCATCATAGATGGCGTGAGTGTCAATAACATTAGTTACGCGGATGATATGGTGCTGCTGGGACCGTCGGTCGGGTCGATACGTAAGCTAGTTGCAATTTGTGAGGCGTATGCTGCGGACCATGGACTAAGTTACAACTCAAAAAAGAGTGAATTACTCATATTTAAAAGTGGGAAAGCAGAACCAGTCCATGTTCCGCCTATTATGCTAAATGGTGCGGCCTTAAATAGGGTAAGTAGTTTTAAGTATTTGGGACATATTGTCGGTGAGGCTTTTCATGATGATCAAGACATTGAGAGGGAACGTAGAGCGCTGGCAGTCCGGGGAAATATGATCGCGCGAAGGTTTGCACGCTGCTCGAGAGAAGTGAAAATCACTCTTTTTAAGGCTTACTGCCAGTCCTTCTACTCGAGCAGCCTTTGGCTAAACCACACTCGCCGGGCTGCCAGGGATCTACGGATCCAGTACAACGATATTTTCAGGATGCTGATGCGATTGCCTCGCTTTTGTAGAGCATCGCCGATGTTTGCTGAAGCGCACACGAGTGACTTTCATGCAATCGTGCGTATGAAAGTCGCTTCGTTACTACAGCGGACGCGCGGCAGCTGCAACGGCATCCTGCAGATGATTGTTGCCCGGTATGATTGCCCCATACAAAATCGGTGGATGAGGGTAATGATGGGTGAGAAACTATAGGAAATTTTACGTTTTAATTTAGTTTTATTATAATTTGGTTTTAATCTAATCTAATTTAATTTCGATTGTGACATATGGATTTTATCTGAAATAAATGATTTATTATTATTATTGTTTGTAACGTCTCCGTTTCACGGAGCTATGGAGCCCCGGACATTTGGAAGGCGTGCGTGGGGCCGAAGCCAACACGTAGAGGCCCGTTTCAGTCACAATTTTAATCGCAAAGTATGAAATGGACACCAAACCGGCGGTTATCCTTGTCTACACTATAAAATGCAGCCAAGGACAAGCCCCGGTTTGGATAGTACTATTGTGTAAACTACGGATGAAAACTACTTGGGCTATGAGAATGGGTTGGTAGTGGATTGGATACTGGGGGGAACTATGGGGACTATGGCGCCTGCCGTAACAATGTAAAAATACACGTACAAAAATGGCAGGCGGAGACTCGCCAACTCACAAACTGGGCCACCCTAATTAAGCCGAGCAAATTACAGCCAGGGGGCAACAGGGGCGCGAGTGGCTGAAGGATGGAGGAACCTCACCGGATTTTAAACCATCCTAGGTAATCCTGTGGAGCGGGCCAACTCATCACTGACGTGAGGTGTCCATCCTCCGAGCATTTCTGCTCTTGCGACTCCACTCCGACCAGCCGGTGAAGGCAAGCCAGAGGCGGGGGACCGCTTCCTCGTCAATGTTCACTTCGACCAGCCAACTAAGGCAAGCCGGAGGTGAGGAACGGTGGTTTCCCCCTGAAGCACTCGGGAAGCCGCGGGGTCGCTACTCCCCGACACCTCGCCTCAAGGTGCCCTGCGGGCTTATTATTATTATTATTATCTATGTTCGCCTCAAATTTTAACTGGCGTTTCTGTATTTGGCTGTAAGTATGATAAAACGCTATCAAATAAAAACAACCATAGTGCTTATAAATACGCCAACGCTAACAAATACAGCATGTTTTCAATGCCATATAGGTAAAGGGAACGGTAGAGTCATAATTCACAACAAGTTGCTATCGAATAACATATGCCAGGTATCGTTCTGCGGTGAATGAAACTCGATAGAATTGTGGTGAGCTATGAACATGTTGGTTTACCTACTGGAAGGTCGGATCTCAAGGATTATGTTAGTTCTTTAATACAGGTAGCGCGCAATTCAGTGGAATGACGCGTAATTTGTAGCTATAAAACGTTAAGTCACATTGAAGCATACTTCTACGAACCATATCTGGAAACGTCCAATATTGTATAATATTGTTTTTATTTTAAACTGAAACAAACGACGACCAAAACAGTTAACAAAAGGATATTGAAATAAAAAAGACTATAAAAACTGACTAGATTTTAACTAGGTTTGATTGCTAGTGCTACACGTCTGGTCTGGCTACACGCAAAAATAGTTTATTAAAATAAAATGAACTGTTATGTATTAAAATAAAATGAAAAATGAAGTGGTATGGGTGCCTTTACCTATACCACGAATTGTTATTAGGGTTCCGTACCTAAAGGTAAAAACGGGACCCTATTACTGAGACTTCGCTGTCTGTCTGTCTGTCTGTCTGTCTGTCTGTCTGTCTGTCTGTCTGTCCGTCCGTCCGTCCGTCCGTCCGTCCGTCTGTCCGTCTGTCCGTCTGTCCGTCTGTCACCAGGCTGTATCTCATGAACCGTAATAGCTAGAAGGTTGAAATTTTCACAGAAGATGTATTTCGGTTGCCGCTACAACAACAAATACTAAAAACAAAATAAAACAATTATTTAAAAGGGGCTCCCATACAACAAACGTGTTTCAAAAATAACAAGGAGTCAGGACAGGAAGAGGGACAGGAGGACAAATCGAGTTGGTCATGGAATTCAAAATGGCTGCCCTATCTGTCAAATATACCAGTCTGCCTTCACTTACCAAAGAGTTTCTTTTATGTTTCAGATTTTCTTTGTGCCAAGGTTTTTTTTTTTTGAGTGATTCGGTCGTTTGATGGGAGTAAGAATCGAAGATAAATATTTCATATTTTCCTATAAAATTTAAAAATTGGTTGTTGTAAACCATTTTAGGGTTCCGTATCCAATTGTGATAGTGGTACGGAACCCTTTATGCGCGAGTGTCGCACTTGCCCCGTTTTATTCTATACCTACAGCTGGCCGCGTCTCGCGATTTCACCCGCGTAAGTCCCAATCCCCTGAGAGTTTAGAAAAGCCCTAGCTGTTTAGGCTGTGCAGTCAGTCAGGATAGAGCATTTTATAGATATAGATTACGCTCTAATCGGGTCATTACTTTACCTAAGTAATGCAAATTTTTTGTTTAGCGATTTTCAACGTCAACGACTAGTCAAAGTGACTCGACTCGACTCGTCTATAAATAAGAGCGCTAGAATCGTCTATAAATAAGCCTGGAGTTTATGAATAAAAACTACATTAAATAGTTAGGTAAGATAACTTAACCTCACCTTCACACGTGAAGAAGTCTATGACATCACTTTTCTCACACAGAAGAAAGTGAAATGGTATAGACCTTTGTCAAGACCATTCACAAGACAAAACTCCCATACATAACAGATTAAAAAAACTATCCTATCTTTACTCATAATACAAAACGAATGTTTGTCTATTTATTCATTAGTCTTCCTCTTATCTGTGCGATGTTCCTGGTTGTATCCCCAGGGGTCCACTTAAACCCTAAATTATTTGGGGACATACGTAAGTTTTTATTAACTACTGCCAATAAATTTGGCAATCGTTTTAAAACAACCCATCTTGGAACTAACCAGTTTACCCGCCACCACACGGGGAGAATTTTATGTGTGCTAATCTACCCCAGATTCGCTTAGTCCATCTCTTACGACACCCACTGGAAGTACATTTGTTAATTAATCATACAAAAATAAGTACAAAATCAAATTATTAAGTGGCAATGCGAGATTTAGATTACGAAAAAAGTGGTATACATTATGTAACTAAATTTCACAATAGCAGTCTCACTCACAGCAGTTACTGGCAGTAACTTCAAATAGGAAGATAGCACTGCAGTGTCTCTACCCAACTTTTTTAGAAAATGTCTTTGAAATGCATGTCACTAAAACCATGCTTAATACCAAGCCAAGTTGCTATTTTCCGATCTCGTTGACAAATTTATTTCCATCATTTAAACCTATTTCCCACGGGATTTGTATTTGTGTATGTATGGTATCAGACTTTGTAAGTATTAAGTAGTTACCTACATATAAAATCACAACGGACATCCTATGGCTTTTAATTTATACATTTGCATAAGAAAAAGATTAAAATAAACATCTTATTAACTCGATATTATTTCAACACTTCGGAAGTGAATCATAGATTTAAAGTGAACCTAGTCTATGGATTTGGCATCAATCTACTAGTCGTTTTAAGTAGGCTAGTGTAGTAAAATAGCCGTTCTTATCGTATACGAGAAATGAGAAATGAAAACACAAACAACAATCGACTTCCATGGCACGACTATAAAAGAAAGAATGCAGAGTATTTTTTTAAATGAAATACGTAATAAAACTATTTTTAATCCATTTTGGGTACTTGTACTTTTTGGTGACTTTTAAATGTACCGATCGAGCTATCGACGGACTATGTAGTTTGTCGTCCACGGTTATACAAAAATGAAAAGTAGAGATTTTAAAATTGATGTCTAAAAAAGTAAGTAAAAATAAACACCATTTCCTATTTCATTCATTTATGAGACTAATTAGATTAAGATAGGTAATTGATTATAGCTTTTACCTATAGGAAATAACATGAGTTTTTGGTTTCGAAACAGATTCGCGAAAGTTTTTTTTACTTGTACCTACTGAGGTAATATTAATGGCTTTTCATCGTTAAAGATAAAAGCACACACAGGTAATTGGGCCTGTGTGCTGGACGGAGTTGTGAGGGGTGATATGCGTGCAAATGGCTACACTAATATAGGGATGCCTGAAGTTCGTGTGAAGTGGAGACGAAAAAGTAGGAAAGAGCTCCCGAGCTTTCGAGTTCCGTATGATACGTACGTATGATGATAATAGTCTCCGGTTCCGGACCGAAGCTCTTTGAATACTCCTACAGATCCCGTGGGAAGGTAGAAAAACACTTTCTTACATATAGAACACATTCTCTAAACTTCAGCACTCTACTACCAACGGCTTAGGCTGCGTGTTGTTCCGCATCAGTCAGTCAGTCAGTCAGGACAAAGAATAAAAAAATATCTAAATACATTTCTCTGAACTGTAGGTACCTAACAGTAATAAATAAAATCTTCTACCATTATTTTTGTTCATTGGCAATGACTATTAGTAAAAGTATGTAGATAGGTAGGTATGTACAAAAAAGTATGCGTGAAATCTCCAAATGCAATCCAAACAATCAGTAAATTAAATACAAAACGAAACATTTCGTGACACGTCAATTACTAAACCGATTTGAAACAAATTGCATATCAATATGATCAATCTTCGATTCTTAATATATCTTTCACGCGTCCTTAATTTTATTAACACTCAAAATTATATTAAAATCGATTTCATAATTTATTGTTATGTTGTGTTTATTTGACGCAAATGTAATCAACGTATTATAATCGGTAGGCAGGTACAGTCAGGTAACAAAAGTGGTTATCCACCGAATAGATTGTAACATAAGAATTATATATTTTTTTTATTTCTATAAAATAGAACTAAAAAGTTAAATAGTAATTAAAATGGCTAAGCAACGCTTCCCGCGGTCATCAATTAGGTGAGCGACTGATAATATGTGTGGCAAAAAATCATTTTTTCGTACTCGTTTTAAAAAATCATCTCTTTTGCTACAGAAAGCACGTTAATCAATTGGTCCCGGTTGTGTTATCTCTGATAGCAGTCGTTAGGTTAGGTCAAGCCTTAAGGCGACCTGAAAACTCTACCACTAGGGCACACACCACTATACGAAAAGAAGAAGAAGATAATCTACTGGTGGATATCCACTTTCGTAATATGAACATACATAACTAATTTTATTCTAAAACCGTTTATCGTTCCGGTAACTTGAATTTGACGTTGATCAATACATCAATATGCGTTCACCAAACTATAGATTAAGTTACAAAGAGATTCAATTAAAAATCATTGTAGAAAGTAATGTGTAGTTTATCCCTTGTCTAGTAGCCGTAGTACAAGCCTAATTGCTTAGTTTGTGGTTAGATAGAGTCGTACTAAAATATTAGATTATTATTATTTATTAATCAAATGTGTGAAGGATTTTATTTTTAAAACCAACATAACGTTGGACACATATTAAGCGAACCGGAAGCATTTGTTAGTAAATTCTGGGGATTTTATTAGAATTAGGTAAGTATTATCTAGAAATATTGGTAATTTATGTATTACGTAATTTATTTTCAATCCATTAGCTCAGTTAAATAAATAAAAAGCAAAAATATTTATTTGAAAATGTACAATAATAAAAATTAATTAGCGTATTTATGACTGAAAATATTAATTACAAAAGAAATGTCAAAAATATAAGTCAAATAAGAATCGAAATGTAACACTCAAATTAAACAAAAAGTTTAACACACTAACATTCGGATGTATTTTCTATAACTTGGTAATATTAAATCTCTTTGTTACTAAGAAATGCTGCTATTATTTACATTACATTACCGCTTTGCTACTCTGCTTAAAAAGCAAACATGCTTTGAACCAGTAATGGTTATGTTGTATTGATGATAGTTTACTTTTATAGATCGACGTTATTTTAATAAGATTTGTCGTGACTATCGGTTGATGGGAGATGGGTTCCGTTGATTTGTAATGGGTATTTAGGACGGATGCAGATTGAAGATCAATTTTTGTTATAAAATTGGTTAATTTGAATTCATAATATGATTTTTTTCTGGGAATTTATAATCATAAGGACTCAAAATAGTGTAAGGGTGTGTATGGGGCCCACTAAGAGGGTGTGTATGGGGCCCACTAAGATCGTTGGGCCCAAGCCAACCTCACCTGCTAGCCGGTGCACCTGCTGAAAAACGGACGAGGCTCTGGCGCAGACTTTCCCTTCGGGGTTGGGAGGTCAGACGGCAGTCGCTCCCGTGAAAGTCGAAATTTGCCAAATCTTTATGGAAAGTAGTAAAAGAGTTTATGGCCACAGGGATAGGGCGCCGCCGCATAACGGCGCGCAGGAGTTTCGCCTGACTCCTGTGTCAAGTGGACTAGGGCTACCGTGCCACGGGCGGGCACGGTTAAAGACGCGAGCCCCGAAACTCCGCTTCGCAACGTGGAACATTGGCACGCTAACCGGACGCGCGAGGGAGCTAGCCGACGTACTTTCCAGGCGGAAGGTGGCCGTGGCGTTCCTGCAGGAGACTCGATGGAAAGGCAGCAGATCCCGGCTCATTGGGAATGGCTACAAGCTGATCTACACGGGTGCACCTGGTGGAGAGAACGGGGTGGCTGTGGTGCTCGCTGAGGGGTTGCATGACGATATCTTGGAGGTGAATCGCTTTAGCGACCGACTTATGTGCGTGAAGGTGCTTATTGGGGGGGTTCCTACTCACCTAGTAAGTGCTTACGCGCCACAGGTCGGTTGTAGCGACGCTGATAAGAGGTCGTTTTGGGATAAACTCGGCGAGGTACTTGGGGCAATCCCGTTGTCGCAGGGAATCGTTTTGCGTGGTGACCTAAACGGTCATGTGGGTGAGATGGGGGTGGAATTTGAACGTGTTCATGGAGGCTTCGGGTATGGCAGTCGGAATGCGGAAGGGGAAGAAATTCTGCGTACGTGTGCCACTGCCGACCTGGCACTCGTGAACACTTATTTCAAAAAGAAGCCCGACCACTTGATCACCTACAGGAGCGGGGGGCGCGCTACCCAAATCGATTTTCTAATCACTAGGAGACACCACATCGGCAACGTGGCCAACTGCAAAGTCATACCCGGTGAGAGTCTCACTGCCCAACACCGTATCCTTGTCATGGATCTCTGTGTAAAGACCAAAGACAAACGACCGGAACCATGTCAGCGCCGAATCAGATGGTGGAGGCTTGATGAAGTCAAGTCCCAGATGCTCGCCTCAGCAATCGGCGACAAATGTGCCAATGCTATAGGCGAATTGGTGCAGGAACACTGGGACCGGATTCAGGTGTCTATCGCTGATTCGGCGCGGTCGGTCCTCGGTATGTCTAAGGGAGGACGCAAGTGTGACAAGGAAACTTGGTGGTGGAACGACACAGTCCAGAGGGAGACTAGGGTGAAGAAAGCCCTCTTTAAAAAGTGGCAAGCGTCCAACTCTCCTGAAGATCGCGACGCGTACAGGTCTGCCAAACGTGCCACAAAGAGAGCAGTAGCCAGAGCCAGACGGGACCACTTACAGCCACTGTACGATAAGTTGGAAACGTCTGAGGGGCAGAAGCTTATTTATAAGTTGGCACGTTCTAGGATCAAAGCGGCACAGGATATATCCAAGTGCCGCTGTGTAAAAGATCCTAATGGTAACCTGCTATGCGAGGACCTCGCGGTGAAGGAGAGGTGGCGCTCTTATTTCCACGAACTGCTCAATAAGCAGTATAAAGAGGTGCAGCCACCGGAACTCCCTCCGAATCTAGGACTTGTGCCACTGATTACGCCTGAGGAGGTGCGCAAGGCTCTTCGCTGCATGAAGAATCGGAAAGCTGTCGGCGCCGATGGAGTCCCCATCGAAGTATGGAAGGCTATGGGTTCTCGTGGTGTAGGCATCCTAACCAACCTTTTTAACCGCATACTCGAGACCGGCAGAATCCCCGCCCAATGGAGACTGAGTGTTATCACTCCAGTGTTCAAGGGCAAGGGATCTGTGCAGGAGTGTGGAAGTTATCGTGGTATAAAGGTCATGTCCCACACCATGAAGCTCTACGAGCGTATAGTTGACTCTCGGATCCGGCAGGAGTGCACTGTCTCGGAGGGCCAGTATGGTTTCCGCCCCGGTCATGGTACCATGGACCCTGTTTTCGCCCTAAGGATCGTTATGGAGAAATACAGAACGAAGAATACGCCTCTGCATTTTCTGTTCCTGGACTTGCAGAAGGCCTTCGACTGTGTTCCTCGCGTGATGATCTGGTGGGCGCTGCGGTCCAAAGGGGTGCCTGAAACTTATATTGAAACCATCCGGGACATGTACCGAAATTCCGATTCAGTGGTGCGAACTGCTGTTGGTGACACTAAATCTTTTCCCATTACAGTCGGAGTCCACCAAGGATCCGTCCTAAGTCCGTTTCTGTTTAGCGTAATACTGGACGCACTGTCCGTAGTCATCCGAGACGCACACGAGCAGCCCCCGTGGATGCTCATGTATGCTGATGATATTGCGCTAGCGGACTCGGATAAGGGACGGCTTGGAAGGCGTGTAAATGCTTGGAAAGAGTCAGTTGAGAACGGCGGTTTGCAACTCAACGTAGCGAAGACCGAATACTTGGCTAGCAATACCACAGATCCCACACCTGTCTGCGTTGACGGTCACATGGTCGAGCGGACAGACCAGTTTAAGTACTTGGGATCTGTGCTTCACGAGTCCGGCGACATCGATTGTGACGTCAAGTCCCGCATTTCGGCAGCTTGGGCCAAGTGGCGAGAGGTAACTGGTGTCATTTGTGACCCGAAAATGCCGGTTAAACTGAAGGGACAGGTCTATAAAACGATCATTAGACCTGTCCTTTTGTATGGTAGTGAGGCGTGGCCATTGCTTGAGCGACATAAGCAGGAGCTGCGTGTCACGGAGATGAAGATGCTGCGCTGGATGTGTGGAGTGACGCGAAAAGACCGCGTCAGAAACTCCCGCATCAGGGGCAGCCTTCATGTCCGAGACATTGCAGACAAACTGCAAGAATGCCGCTTACGGTGGTACGGCCACGTTCTACGAAAACCGGCTAGTTACGTGGGAAACAAATGTCTTGCCATGGCGCCTCCGCCCGGCCGCGGCAGATTGGGAAGACCCAAGAAGTGCTGGCTTGACGTTGTAAGATCGGATATGCGTGCAAATGGCCTCACTACACGGGATGCCGAAGATCGTGCGAAGTGGAGACGTAAAAGTAGGAAAGCGGACCCCGGGCTCTCGAGAGGGATGCAACCGGGAACAACGCTCGGATGATGATGACTCAAAATAGTGTAAGGTACTTACTTAGTATGAAAACAAAAAGTGGGCCAATTTCTCGCCGAATATTCGCTCTAGCGAGCATATTTGCTCATAAATTACGCCCATAGACACTAAGACGTTCTATTCAGTATGTCCTTCTTTAAACCCCTCTCTGTTTTTCTTTCAACAAACAGTTCTTTCAGTCCCCTAAGTAAAGGCATAGCTGATTTGACGCAATCAATAAGCACCTACCCTTTGCCGTGTAGCCCCGGCATAGGATATGGTTGCCCCATTTCTTCCTGTGGGTTTCGTAAAAGGCGACTGAGGGATCTGGGGGAGACTAGCAAACCATAAGTTCTCCCGGCGCGGTGGCGGATAAACTTCTTGGTCCCTAGGAGGGCTGGTGTCAGGCAGGCGGTCGGCCTTAAAAATATTGCCAAATATATTTGGAGAAGGTATGGTTAACGACGACTTACCTACTACGTCGACCCCAAATAAAAAAAAAACAACCGGAAACATCGCTCAGATGAGAGAATAAGCACCCATTAAAAAAATAATCGGCCGATTTCATATTGGTATCGAAAATGTGCAGTTGCCCTAAGAGCATAGTTCAAAAGCTAACACGAAACTGTAGGTGGGGTCAGATGCATTAGCCGCCTAGGGATCGAACTATAGTGTAAATCAGCATTAATCATGTTTTAGTAAGCTCGCCTGGGAAACATTTTAATGTCTCATCATTTAGTGAGCGTTTTGGATGTGAACGCTGTTACTGGGCTTATTTTGTTTTTTTATTACCTATAAATAGTATACAAGGAGAACCTTTTAAACGGGCCCGCAGGAGGATATACTAAACCCTAAATAGCTTATTCACATTTTAGCTAAAACAGTCATTTTTAGTCTAAAATGTGGATAGGTTTTGAAACAAAAAGTAGTGACACCAAAATACACCACCATACACCAAAATGCAAAAAACAATGTCTCCTACAATCCAATATACACACAAAAATATGAAATAAAATGAATAAAAGACGATCAGAAATCTCCCACGGGACCCCACTAGTCACAGTTAGTCGAACATCTGATTTGTAACTGTATTTTCGACGGAACTTATCCAATTAATTAGGTACCGAAACCTAAGTAGGAAGCTCTTAACTCATATATCACAAAACGATGAGAATTTTCGAATTACACACACATAAAACCGAAATTATCTCGCTCTTTCTATTACCGACGAGATTAACCAAAATATTAGTATTTAAATACTAGAGGAAATGAAGTTTCCTAAAGCAGTTTTATTGTCGGAAGCAGCGTAGTTCTAAATAACAAATGTGTGATATTTGACATTTTACCGTAATACTAAAAAACTATGCGATTTTGTAGACTGTGGACTTTCAGTCGGCTGATAGTTAGTAGACAATTCCCAAAGTTGAAGTTAAATTAAGTAAAGTAAATATTTATTGTTTCGCTGTGACAAAGGTTCTTATAAATAGTTTAGTCTCAACTCAACAGCTTACTCTTTTCGAGTATACAATATTTAACTTAAGTCTAGGGTTACAAATAATAACTAAAAGCTACAATCTTATAAAATTAGCTCTAAATAATGTCTTCAAAAAATTCTTTCATATTATATAGCTTTATTTTCTACTTCTGCGTCTAGTAAACCTCCAATCGCATCATATACCTATTTGTCCTGTTAAAATCAGCTACAAAAAATATTATTTAAAACATGCATGATTAGTGTTATTAATTTTTTATAATAATTGCGTTTATCTAGTGAAATAGGGAAAACTCTAGTTAATTAGGGCAAATTTTTCAAATCTCTAAAGATATCTGTCCTATAAAGTGTCAAATCACAAAAGAAAAAGTTCACAATCTTTATTTGAGTAAGTAGAATAGGTAGTTTTTTTAATCTGTACTTGGAAAACCTTTCTGTTCTTTTTTGTTCTTCTTTGGTTTGTAATATGTTATCGTGATAAAGAAAATGATGATAACGTACAATTTTTCTTGTTTTATTCACTTCTTCCTCATTACAGCCAATCATAACAAATTTAAAGGTTAACTAATTCAAAATCTATATCAAAATGTAGGCCAATAAAAAATCTGTCGACTGTGAAGACACAACCAAATCCCATAGTCGAGTTCTCATAAATAAAATCGACGGATATATTAATTAGCATCTGGCTAAAACATTTTAATAAGCCAGTGTTTCTTTAGAGTAATTGGGAACAACGAATTTGGGCCATTGAAGAAATTACAAATAAGTAGTCGAATAATTTATTTTAAATGTTATAAGCTACCTCCTCAGGTACCGTATTACCAGAAGAAGGGCATAGGATACTTTTTATCCCGTAAATCGGCGATCGAGACTAAAGCAGGATCGGGACTTACGCGGGATCGGGACTTACGCGGGATCGGGACTTACGCGGGATCGGGACTTACGCGGGATCGGGACTTACATGTAATGAATAGTGAGGATCAACGGGAAACTATTATTGTATATACCCTTCAGCGCAAAAATTGTTTTTCTTTACACAATTTCGTAGATTTATAGTATCAGTCATGCTTTATTTTATTTAAAACTTAGCCGAAATAAATTAAATGTTCTTAAGTACGTACACCTGTATTGTGTAGGTATGGCACTAAAACAACTCACCGTGAGAAGGTAGGTTTTTGCGAATTTTGATTAAGTATTTTGACCGAACACAAGAAACCAGTTTTACTTGATTACTTATACAATTTGTCATGTTACTTTGTCGTGTGTGGGAATTTATTTTAAACTAAATCATAGTTTATACTATACATAAGAAAAACTAGCAGCATCCCAGGTTTTACTTGCGTAAATCCCGATCCCGCAGGATTTTCTAAAACTACTTTCTTAGAGGATCAATATACACCACAAAGAACACACTCTCCAAATTTCATGTCTCTAGGACCAGCGGTTTGGGCTCGGCGTTGAAATATAGATCAGTCAGGAATTTAAATTTTATATAAATAGAAGAAGATATACCTATGAAAACTAAATAGGTATATTAAAGGTATACGTACCTACCTACTTGTATTAAATTAAATGAATTTCCCACAGGTCCAAAATGAGTTTTAATAGCGAAATTAATTTAATTTTAACTACAGATATAATATTTTAATGAAAGGTTTTTTTTTGTTTTGAAAGTTTTTGGTGTTACTGTAGACAATGTTTTTAAAATAATTATGAAGTGTTATCTACTTAGTAGTAATTCGTTCGCTATCGCTAAAATTTAGATCGCCGCTGAAACGCAAAACTTTGGCTGGTTAATGACTCTCCCACGGACTTAACTTTTTGAAGACTTTACAGTACCTACCTTCTGATCATGGGTATAGACAAGAAGCGACGTCGATCATGAAGAAGACATTGAGCGTGGACGAAGACGCATTGAAAAATTCTACAAATAACAAAAGCAACACAATGAAAACCAAAAAATATATCAGCATTGCTAAAATCGAAAAAAAAAGCTTCTATTTTATGGTATGAGACTCTGACCAAGTCAAATTTTCGAAGACCATCACGGGATCATTATGACTAAATCCTACAGTCGTAATAAGACTCATAAAAATTCATATTAAAATAGCCCTTCTTCAAATTCTTACTCATCATAGCTTAATACATCATTAGGAACATTTAAAACAGAAGGTAGGTAATTATAAAATATCTAAGAGAGCCGAATAGATAAATCTAATTTCACTAAATCCGAAATAGTTAATCATAGCATTTGAGTAACGGAAGCTTACACTACACCGGATACCTGACCACTTACTAATAAAAGAAAAAAAAACTGATTGGAATGGTATGGTTACTTGGGCTAGGCTGTGAGCTCAGTTACGCTCATAGCTTTTTTAAATATTTACCTATTAAAAATACTTCAATGATAAATTATATTTTGTGTGACCTACTAATTTGTAATAATAATATTTTGATACTAAAATTATTATTCTTTGTTCTCTATTATAAGTTTAAAATCATAGAACTGAACTGACTAGAAGGAGAAAGGTCGCCTGATAGTTATCCATTTCAAACTCGTCTCTGACGGACAATACGAGCCAGTTTCAAAGTCAAACTGTTCGGAAAACTACACACCTTTAAAAAAATATGGATCAGAATTCGAACGTCGTCGTTCGAATACCCACCACCATCTAACGTTTGAAATATTCAACAAACCCAAGATAATTCCATTGAACCCTTTTGCCGATGATGTTAGAACAGATGTTTAGATATTTGCAAACTAAATTTCATTGCAATCGGTCGAGTAGTTTTTGCATCGAGAAGGAACGAACTTACCTTTATAATTGGGAGGATTTCATTCAATTCGCCATACCCAAATTCCATTTAATTTGACGAAAACTTTAACAAACACTCGTATGTTGTACCCTCATTAATGTCATACGAAACAACCATTGGTATTTATGAGTTCTTGCATTCAAACTTCTCGGAGCAAATGTTTGGTTGGATGTCTTACTGATTGATTATTTTTTATGTATTAATTTAGTTCAGTTTCTGTTTACTTCAAATTCATTTCAACATTACTTTTTTATTGAAGTTTGGTTTCCGGTATATTATGATTACTTTTTAGAAGTTTTAATATTTTTGAAGTTGGATAATGTTCTAGTTTATTACAGTCAGTAAAGCCTGTTTTACTGTTTGTTAAAAAACGGTATTTTTTAGATTTACCTACGAGTATAACAAAGAAATATAGAAATATAGTGCGGCACAATCGGCGGCCTTATCGTCTAAGGGCGATCTGAACTACGCAACCAATTTATATGATATAGGCATCCAATAAGAAAGGGTTTGTCTAAATTCTAACAAGTTCGGGATTTACACGGGATCTGAAGAAACTGATTATCTGCGCAACCGTAGAGGGCAAGAGGTCACGTGAAAGATCCCCCTATGAGATGGTCAGACCAGCTGAAACCAAAGAGCTCATCCAGGTTTGAGGAGGTTGTTCGAATAACTGCAGACCGTAATAAATGGGGGAGCCTTACATACCGCTGAGTGAAGAAGAGTGTTGGTCCGCGAGAGAGAGAGAGAGAGAGAGAACCGCGGGTCACTGCTAGTAACTTTATAAAAGTCATATATTATTATGACCAACTTTATATCAGACATAACTAACCTGTTGACAAATTATCTAATAATAGCACAAAGGATCAAAAATATATTATCGTCGTGGCAAAAACTGGCCCATTCGTATTTCGATCATTATCGCGCATTAGCAAGGTTTTTTCCAAGTCTTTTTTTGTAACCACATCTGTATCCATTGATAACTTTTTCCTAATAGAGTTGATATTCATTTTTTGCTTTTTTTTGACGTTTGCACCTTTGTTGAAGTAGTTTTTCGGATTTTTAACAATTTTGCTAACGATCCTGTGGATCGTTTGTTTCCGTAGACCTTTGGTAAGGGCCGGTTTTTGTAAAAGGTTGCATTAGGTCGAAATAAAAGGCACTTTACTGCATTAGCCATCAGATGAGTATCGAGGGATGAATGTGTAAATATGGGTTTTATTATAATAAATTATTTAATATATTTATTTTGTTATTTACTTTTATTATTTTAATAAGTTAAAATGATAATTAGTTTAGTTTTATTCTAATATTAATAAAAATCCCAATATGGGTCGAGAAATTTATATTATTTAAACCTGTTTTTGGTCAAGATTCATTAAATAATATTGTTCATAAATAGTACCTACTTGGAAATTGAAACTAAGAACCTAGTGGATCAATACAGTCTTTGAACACCACAAAGCGTCATCTAGCATCAAGCTACTACGCTTGTGTTATGGTGACTAGACGACATATATTATTAAATTGTATTCATTTTTCTTTCGTAAATACATACATATTAGATATATAGATATCTTTATTTGTTGTTTTATATAAGTAGATAGATATAGGTATCTACATTACCTACACAAAAAAATAATATTTGAAATTTGTAGGCTTTATGGGTAGTTCTTTATTTGCAAATAATAATAAAACTGTTTATCGATATTGAAATTTCAAGACATTATTTTCTTAATTAAATCAAACTACAAAAGTATACTAAAACATTTTGTAACATCCGTTATTGCTCGTAATACTTTAGATCATGACAACAACAAATCAATTATAGAAAATAGGAACCCGTAAATTGGTTTGCAACAAATAATTATATTTTATTGCTACATTTCCAAAGATAGCAGTTCTAACATAAGTCTCGGTACAGACAAACTAACTGGTCTAACAAAATGTTATTGGAATAAACATACAAGCGTTTTGCTTGTTTCCAGTTTAATTGAAATGAATGTGACGGTTTTTATTTGTTTAATAAAATAATAAATTATCGTGCTTGAGTTTAAAGAACTTCGATACTTTTCTAAGTGTTTTTAACATTTTGAGATTCATCATTTTGGGAATGACGACCTCAGACGACCTCAGTGGCGCGCCGTGCGAAAGCACGGCTGCAATGCAGAAGGTTGCGGGTTCGATTCCCGCCGGGTACAAGTATTTATGCTTAAAAATAAATATTTGTGTCTGGTCTGGGTGTCCCTCTATGTATAATATGTATGTATTTACAAAAGAAAAATAAATATAAGTATTATATCCGTTGTCTAGTCACCGTAACACAAGCTTAGTCGCTTACCACGGGGCTAGATGGCGCTGTGTGTTGTTCACAGAATTTATTTATTTATTATTTATTTATTATCATTTTGGGAATGCAACATTTTGGGAAATTCAACGTTTTAAGAAGTTCAACATTTTGGCTCTAAAGGGTTTTACTCAGGGGCGATTTGTAAACCAATTATTTTGATCTCATTGATCTCAACCCTAATATTATTATTGATGTCATATCTACTGTTAAGGTAGAGAAATGACATCAGAAGAAAGACAGTTGTAAATAGCCTCTGAGGTATCGGTACCTCAAAGTTAGTGATGTTTTTGACGTTTTAGTCATCATTCATCGACTAAACCATAGTGACCGCAGCGATGCCCATTTCATGTTTACAAAGCGCGTTACTAACCGTGTCAAGAGTAATTTATTTAGTTTTATTAAGAACTTATTAAACAAAATATGCCTAAGTGCCTAATTGTACAGACCTTTAGGTTGATTATTTAATACTTTCAATTCTTAGAACCATCCAGACTTTCCGTTAGTCTACACTTAAATACAAAACAACTAAAGAAATTGTTCTTTGAAATCATCAAATACAGAAATGATAATTCGAAAACTACTTCCACGGAACCCACGACGACAATTTAAAAAATATCATCATTATACATTACCTTAAACACCACATACTAACTTTTCTTTTTTGTTCATTTTAAATGAGCATTTTTGTATGTCTATCCAACAATAGATGATTACCTATTGTGGAAAGTAAGTGGCACCGCGGGCGTGCATTGTATTAAATCATTGATTCTAACCTCCATCGATAACCTTATGATCGAAGTTTCAATTAAATCGATTCTTAACAAGGGAACATCTGTTTTCAATTAATTAAAGTAAGAATCGATATCGTGAGGACCGTTATACGGATGGGCTTGAATTGGGTCTTGCTGAGTGCGAGTGTTTATACAATACGATTTGAAACTAGACAACATTATTTAGGTAATTACAATGCCTTGCAAAAGTCGAGATCATGCAGTGATATTTTAATTCAGTAATAATAGAATGTAAATGTTAATTGCTAATATTTTTGAGTTGCCTAGATTAAAAATATGAAATAAGATGTACTTACTGATGAAGATGTTTCATAATAACAAAATAATGATTTGATAGAAAAGTCCCGTTCTAGGAGGGTTGGTGTCAGGCAGGCCGTAAAAATATTGAATAATCTATTTGCAGTAGGCAGGTATGGTCAATGATGACTTACCTACTGCGCCGACCCTAAATAATTTAGAGTTTTAGCGGATCTCGGACTCCTGAGAGGGATCCAGCCGGGAACATCGCTCGGATGATAAGAAGAATGATTTGTTGTAAAAGCAATAAGGATTGATAATCAATACATGGTATCTATGAAATTAACAATCTAAGAAACAACATCGCAGTAACTAATCATTTCAGATCAATCATCAAAAGATGTAAAGTATGAATCCTAGAGGAAGAAATTTCCTAAGTCATACACAGAAGACTAGCGGTATAATATTGATCGTCGCAAAATCGTTAACCGATTAAAGTATGATATCCGATATCCATGGGAAAGAAATTTCCAAAGGTTTTAAAATATATTGAACAGACTAGCTCAAAATGACATAGAAAATAAATATTTCCAGCACCAAGTATAGCAAAACAAACACTCAAGAAAATGGCCATCGTAAAATCAATTCCTGATTCAGTTTACACTGGCACATTTTAACATTAAAATATGAAAACGTCGATACCCCATAGGCGTAACGAAGTAACAACCAATCACAGGGTTGTCTAGAAATCGACCGAGTAAACTGAATATGAATTCGCCATGAATAAACAAGGTAACTTATTGCGTCATAAACATAAAATGGTAATCGAACGGTGATGTTGATGATACACTGTACAGGTACACTGTAAATGAGAGTAGTTGGACTTATTGAGTATTTGGACTAAATACGAAAGAAACCAAAAGCGAAAGACCAAATGCAAATTAGACCTATATTACATCGAGCGAAAACATAATAAGAGAAAGAAAAGAGAATTTAAATACAAAGTAGAAAGAAGAAGTTTGATACAATATCAAATCATCAAATATAAAATAGAAAAGGAACTAAATGGGAAAGAGACCAAGTGCAAATGGAACTCTATAAGTAGGTAGTCGGTATAATTTTGGAACAATGTTTATGAAAATCATATCAATGAAACTACGAGTATATTTATGGTAGGTACTACAAGAAGATACATGGATTAAAAATGTCTAAAGTCCAAATGCAAATTAAACCAAATGCTAATTTTATAGAACTATGTCATTTGTAGTGGAGCGGTCCAATTTCAAAAAGAACCAAATGCAAAAGAGACCAAAAGTTTAATAGAACTAAGAAGGATGTCGAATTGCGACAAGTGTACCGATTGCTTTTTAGACAATTTTGCAACTAGCCCATTGAAATAATACAGTAAGGAACCAGGGATTCTCGGAGATACAGTATTAGCATTTTCAAAGCAAGTAATGTTTCCTAAGCTACAGTTATGAACACGGTTACGAGGAAATCTAGAAATTCATATTTAGCGTTATGGTCTGGCTTGAATTAATTTGTCAGATTAATAAAGTCTATATTAGTCAGGGCGAAAGTAGAGTAAAGATACATTTTAATCAAGAATATTAATGAATGCTAAGGTCGTGTTAGCTAGACCATTTTTTGTTTTTTTATGGTAAAAGTCAAAGTTATAATGACTATGGCACTTGCATAAGTATAGCCCAATATCGGTGTATATCATGGAAAATTTGATTCAGTACGTAGACTAACTATTCTAAAATAAGTGGGTACGTACGTACTAATACAAATAGGTTAATCTTCTTCATTTTTTTACCTTCTACATGCGCAAACCTTTTTAATTACAAACATTAATGTTTTGCAACATATTTATGTATATTGATTGAAAGACTAATAATTTTACACATAACTAGCCTACTTGTCTAATCAACTTTAATAAAGTATTTGAATAATATGTAAATTTAGTCATTGTGGGCGAAAAATAAATAATTATAATTATTGAAATTTATTTCGTTTGATTAACCCTCAGTTGCGCGTAGTTATTATTTAAGTTTTATGCTTTTTATGTCAAAATTGCAAAAGTAATTGGTTAATTAAAAATGTTATTGTAGACATCTTTATGATCTTTGAAATGGCTTAAAATAAGGACCTCGGAATTAGGCCTGTAGTTAATTAGATTTTAAACCGATAGAATATGCATCATATTTTTTTGTAAAAATAATCTAACTTACTTTAGAGCCTACATGATGTACTTGTAGGGTGCCGCTATACTTAAAAAAAATGTGTTAAATCAAAAAATATAAGAATACTCATCCTATCATAAATAATAATACGCGATTAAAACCAGGTAAAATGAACCAAATTCAAAACCAACAACAATTTACCACAACAGATATTATCTCATCCAAAAACTTTAACATCGTTCACGAAAATTAATATAATACAACTTCCTACAAACAACAATGAATCCCATAACTTTACGTACATAAAAATCTAAAACAATGTTGGAAAAAAGTCCGTCCGTGTGATGCAATAGTTCGCAATACAGGTGAAACACCTAATTATCGCATAAGAATGAGCATACTTTCGCTTTTGTGCTCGAACAATGCTCATGCTCTCTTCTATTATAATTTTAAAGTTTTTATTGAGCGGGGTTAATGGAATGAAAATAGCTAACAGCTGTGAATGGTCGTTTTTCCGCGTGACTGTACTATAAGGTTTAAGTTTGAGGGCGGTTCGGCACGCACGGTTTTAATATATGAATTCGACAAATATATCAAGATTCTAACACTCGTATTTATAGTCGATTCCAAGTAATTACTTGTCTAAGTAATGAGTCTGTCACATTTTCGTTGACGTTAAATATCACTAACAAGAGCGGGATAAGGCATTGCTTAGCCACACAATTTCCACTAAATCTACAGTTTTCGTAAAAAAATCTTATTTTTCTGTACCTACTGCATTTGGTCAACACAATTTAAGCGACATAACGTTGTCATGCACCCATTGTTTTAGTCAAAGTTGAAAAATCATTTTAAATTTCTAAATAAGCTATTCATATTCTACTTACTACTTTTAAATAATCAGCAAGCTATCGACATCGAACGGTTTGCAGTTATTAATATAGCTAGTTAATCTTTGGATTAAACAAGAGTATTTTCGTTCCAATAAACATTTAAAAGTATAAATAACTGTCCAAATATCAAACAATCATAATTAGCCTCTTGTATATTACAAAAGTTGAGACGGTAATGAACCGGCGCGTGCGATGAAAGCCACAAAAAGCTACCTGATCGTGTGGTACAAGTAACAAGATTTATGCGATTAGGAACTATTAATTGGCGCTTACTACACATTTTTTTAAAACATCTTTGTACTCAACATTGCTACTCAATATAACTATTCCACTGATATTTGAAATATATTGAACCACCAGAACCTTGCAAGAATTTGTGTGATTCAATGGAAATCTGAGAGGAAGCCCTTGCCTTGCAGTGGGACAAATTAACGGGCTAATTATTTATATTATTTTTATAATGAAAAGTTGATTATAAAAGACATTTGCGTTTAAATATTATTAGTCACTATTTGTACTTGATTAGAAAGAATGATTACCAAATTCCTTAGATATAAAACTTATTAAACACTAACGACTCTGCTTGGCGATACCACTTATATTAGGTACGAGAGACTAATAGAGATTTACACCTCTAGAGATTTATTTTTAGACGAATCTGAGTGATTACTTTGGCTAAGCAATGCCCTGTCTTCCTCTTATTAGTGATTTTTAACGTCAACGAAAATGTGACAGACACATTACTTAGACAAGTAATTGACAAGTGTTATTGTTTACTCGGGTATAATAAAATCGCTTCATCTTCTGATAAGACCACACCAGTAAGTACGTAGCTCAATGAACGTCTAACGAAGGTAAATTAATTATGTCTACAATAGTTGTAGCACTGATACAATAATTTACAGTTATTATAATGTTATTATAATCTTCTGGTCAATGATACGCTCCCATTTTACTTGGGAGACTTTACCTTTAACAATACAGCTGCAAATGGGACGTTCTGCGAATGTGACGAATTGTTTCGATTTCTTACTATTATTTTATGCTCTTACTACGTAAATACAAACATTTGACCTTACATTTGTATTCAAACCTTACTATTTTTCCCTTCCTACAGTCGTATTTATAGACCAGTCAGGGACAGGGCACGTCTAGTCTAAGCCAAAGAGGTGTTGCTCCTGTAGTGATTTTCACCGTCAGCAGAAATGGGACTAATAGGTACATCAACTTACTCGTTGTCTTATAGGTGAACGACGGAACGCGATATGATGCGACACGATTCAACATATGCGATCACGTAAATTTTATTGACAGATTGACTTCACAGAAACGACTATATGATATTTTCGGGTCGCATTGCAGAATTTGTCGTACACACACAACACGTTTACTTAACTGTAGGTAGATAACGATTTGTCATACTCGTATCATGAAGATCCATTCCTAAAGAAAAATGTCAAAGCTTGTTTTACGGTGACTAGACGACGAATATAATTGTCCGTGGTCTAGTTACCGTAAAACAAGCTTAGTAGGTTACCATGGGGCTAGATGGCGCTGTGTGTTGTTCACAAAATTTATAATTGCTTATTTATTTTCTACCTCAATGTTTCGAATATCTTACAATAGTTTTAACCGCGAGTACATTCGCAAACATAAAACCTACAATCAAACGCCACCGTATGCATAACAGACATTCGCGCACACAAATGCCTCTAGTAAAAACGATCCAGTTACATAGTGAAAGTGTAACAATATTTTGTGCATACGATAACACCTGAACAGTTGCGATTACTTCCGGTTCCAATGAGACGCCTCAGGTGGTTGCTTAGAAAGAATCCATTAAGGTTCTCTCTTTTTAACGTTTGAAAACTATTCGTTATGTCCGACAGCAATTAGAGTTACCGTTTGTAACTTTTGGGAACACAGTTGTAGAGTCCCTTTGCATTAGAAATGTATTTATCTAAAACAATAGTTCTATCTCAATAATATAATACATTACTTACTTTTATAATAAGTAGATACTTTTAGGAAAAAACAAAATTAAAATTAAAATAAAAACACATAAAACTAAATAAACCTAACCTAACCAACCAAAAAATGATAGGACTAGCGACTCTCCAGAAGCTGGCTTGGGCCAACACCTAAAGAGACGCTAGTCGAACAACCCGCCCCAGATCGTCCCCGACGCAAGAGTAGATAAAGTGGGGAAGAATATTTGGAATTTGGATATACATATGAATACATTTATTTTTAAGCGTAAATACTTGTTACTGCATTATTTTCTGCATTATTGCAGTCGGGTACCCGACTCTGTGGGGCGTAGCCCCACACAGTCGTCTAATGTTAATGCAAGAACAACAACAAGAATAACTAAATAAGTGGTGATTTTATAAACACATAGGTAATACATGAATTATTGTAATAACCGACTAAAGTTACAATCTTTTAAAAAGAAATCGAACCTTCTAAGGTTTTTTACATTTGATAGTGTTTGATTATCAGATATAGTTATTTTATCTGCAGATTGAAAAATCAAACCCAAGACTAAAATTTTGTAATAAGGGTCAAGAATTTACTCTACTACCTAATTATGTTATAGACAGATCATCACAACGTAACATAATAAGTAATCATGCGGTTCAACAAGTACCTAATAATTCAAGTTTTTGTATGTTTGTTTGTAAAAGCAATGTAATGGATAACCAGAATACGTGAGTGGTCATAACTCGTTCATAACTGAACTTCTGCGGTTTCCTGCCTATTGAAAATTGACGGTTACTTGCTGGTCGTTGGTCGTTTGCTAAGGAAAAAATGTTGACGGGGTCTTAACTGTTTGAATGCAATTTCACCAAAATTATGCAGGGCAGTTCGTGATAGTTCGTATCTGTTTCTTTAAATTATGAATAAGAAAGGTTTTTTATGTTTGTAAAGTAGGTAGGTACTTTTCGGTAAAAATACTAGGTACCTAGGTATGCAAAAATGTTGAGAGAAAAAATGGTTTCCCAAGGTTTTCATAATATTTCAGTAGTTTATTTTTTGTTAAACTTATTCTTAGTTTAATCTATTTTATTCATCTATAACTGTATAAAGTAGGTACCTATTTACCTAGCTACCTGATTTGAATAGCATAAATCATTTTAATATTGGGTTTTTAATTTGTATTTTGAAGTTGATGGTATTTTAATATTAATTTATTTTTTAAAATTGAAATTTTACAGAAAAGAACAGAAACACAATAAAATTAGTTTTTATAATCTGCTTTAAGAACAGCATAAAATTAGTAAAAACTTTCTGCCTCTTCATCTGAGCGATGTTCCTGGTTACATCCCTCTCGGTCCTCGGACCTATTAACCATACCTACAACAAATAGATTAAAACAATGTTTTGTTGCCACCTGGCCTGCAACACTCCTTGGAAGCAAGAAGTACTTTACAAGCTACAGCGCGGGTAGGCCTCCAGGTTCCGGGGAGAACTCCAGGTTTGCTAATCTCCCCCTGATCCCGGATAGTGACCTTTTGCGATACCCACAGGAAGAGATGGGGTAATCCTTTTCTATGCCAGGGCTATACGGCCTGCCATGATTGATTTATTATTAGTTATTATCCACTGCAAGGGACGTTCATTTTTCTGTTCTACGTTGATTTTGGGAATTATTGGATATAATTTCAGATGAAATCACAAATTGATATTAGAATGACTTTATTTGGAGACTTAGGTAATTTGATGCAATTTACATGGTAATACTCATTTTTATTTAATACATAACATAATCAACATTTTACGTCACTGAAAACAAGATAATTAATAATGTATTATTTTAGATTAAATTAAAGTATAATCGTGTGTGATTATTATATTATAATTTCATTTAAAACAATAACCACTGGTGAACTTATTTAAATTTATTATAATTTCAGTTAAATTTTCACAGGCGTAGATCATGTTAATGATTCAATTGTGTTTTTTTATATATTAAATACAGTAATTAAAGTAAGTTATATAATTTACTAGCTGTGCTTTGCTGCTTCACTCTAAAAGGTACTAAGCATTCTTTAACTAAAGTCTCCCTTAGGAACTAGCTTCCTCTGAGTAGTTACAACCGAAATTTCCAATACGTATATTTTCACCAAGTATTATGTCGTGTAAATCGTGTAATAAACATTTTTTATAATTATTTAATTCAATTAGTTAGTCATTTTAAACAGTGTTGTATTTAACAATAAAATGTTATTGAAGGAAAATCATTTAATTAGAACGAAAATTAAAAATATATAAAATTTTCAAATATTACTATTTATAAAATTAAAAACATACTCCTACGTAAATATTTATTTTGTAGGTAAGTACGTATGCTTCAAATTTAACTTTATAAATTATTAGTTTTAAGTTATAAAAACTATGTTAGGGGTAACCACCGGAATTAATGAACCGATTATGGTAATAAAATTCTTGCAAAAATAGGTAAGATTTTTTTAAACTCATAATCCTTCGGGAATTTCGGTATATTATCAGTATCACTTTATATATCAAAGTCTAAGTAAGTAAGTTTTGACGACCTCTGTGGCGCGTCGTGCGAAAGCGCGACTGCAATGCAGGAGGTTGCGGGTTCGATTCCCGCCGGGTGCAAGTATTTATGCTTATAAAATAAATATTTGTGTCTGGTCTGGGTGTCCCTCTATGTATAATATGTATGTATTTACAAAAGAAAAATAAATATAAGTATTATATCCGTTGTCTAGTCACCGTAACACAAGCTTAGTCGCTTACCACGGGGCTAGATGGCGCTGTGTGTTGTTCACAGAATTTATTTATTTATTTATTTATTTTATTATAAGTAACGTACCATTTCGGTAAATATATTATGTAAGTAGGTTTACCTTTAAATGGTTCAAGAACGCCAATTAGGTAGACCTACATGCTATGTTCTTCACTTAAATCAATCTACTTATTAGTCATAAATCATACATAACATAAATGTTTATAGGGCGTTATATGTTTTGCATCACATCAGTTATTTGCAATAAGCGGAAAAGCGTTAAACAAATCAGGAATAAAATATTCGTAGGTGAGTTACTGTTAGTGTTTACAAATATAGGAGTAAGATTACACAGGCAATTGACCTATCAAATACAATTAAATCACGATACATAGCATTTAATTGTGACAATTTTATTATATCTTATTTAGTTGAATTTGGGAGAAGTATAACACAAAAATGTCAAAAAATTGCATTTTTTTAGAAAAATACTTTTTATCATATTGCTGTAACGGCTATATAGGTTGAAAAACGACACTTAAAATTTAAAGGCTACTTACAAAAATAAGCAGCTTCTAACATAGTAGGTATGCACATTTTTAAATTTAGTCGCTGGTATTGTTTAAGTAGCTCTCAAGTTTTGACTATTCGGCCGTTACCTAATTAATTTATGAAAAGAATAAATTGACTTTAGCTTATTGTAGCTAATTTGTTTGTTAAACAAAGATCGAATTAAAATCCAATGAAACATACTCACATCATGTTCAGGCACGTAGCTGTAAACATGGAGTTTATCAATTCTTATCGTCCCCTGAAAGGGGTACAACGCCGTCCCCCTCGGAATCTCCGTTGAAGACCAAACGTTGACAGAAGCCTCTCGACCCCTCGCTCCACCAGGCCTCAAAGCCAAGCTCAGTTCTTGCGGTATCAACACTAAAGTCTCCATCTTTCACCCACAAAAAAGTCACGAAAAAAATTAAAAATCCATAGTCTTAAAAATCACAATTTTAATGAAGGTCCCCAAATCGATTTAAATTTCAAAATCTCGATGCCTCGATCGATCAATTTCAAAATTGATTCGACTCTAATTAAAAAAAAACACTCGAAAAAAAAAACCGGTGACAATATCGTATACTCGTACAATACTTAAAGTAGTTCACACGAGGGATGCGCACGCGTTTCTCTCCGATCGAATACTGAAGGAAGCGCTAACATTGACCTTAGCTGCGGCCGTGATCGCGTTTACAGTTCATTTTTTGTTCGATAAAAAGGAGAGGAGTAAAGCCCTACAAAAATTTTCTAACATCCAACTCTTACAACTCTCAACCTTATATTCTAAACAATAGAGTCTATGTAAAGTGACTAGTTTAACTTTGTAAGGTGGGTATAGGTGCTCCCCTCTTAAGGCGTCACCTGTTGGCTGTACGGCTGCGCCCGCGCCGCCCGTCACTCGCTCGCACTGTTCGTTATGCGTTCACCTGATGCGGTATTACAACCTGCAGGTTTTTTACAGCATACAGCCGCTCTAATGCGGTTTATTAGCATTTTTTTATTGATGAGGGTTGCGTTAGATAACGTTGGGTAGAATTTTATAAGTTTTTTTTTTATTGAGAATTGTTTTTGCGGTTTTTCGTGAATTAACATCTAATAAGGAATTGGGGATTATTAGATAAGGATCAATTTCCTTTTATTAATGCAAAAATGGGATATTGAAATTGGCTTATTTGCATAGACGTTTTTAATTTAAAATGTAATTGTAGCTATATTTTATTTTTGAATCAAATATTTATTTATTGAAAATTGGTCTTAAGTTGTTTTTTAAATTAACTGTTTTTACTCACCCAATTTTTAGAAAAGTATTACTTAAGTTGATATTTTAAGTAGGTACCTATACCTACCTACACTTTTAAGTTTTTTTTTTCTTTTTAATTTATTTTTACTTAACTTTAACTTTGCGAGGTGGTGATTTATAGTTGTGGGCATCTGCATTGAAGAAATTGTAATTTATTACGTTATTTTACTTTATTTTTTTTCTGTAAAAGGAAACTTTATTAAGATTCAAAATTTATATTAATTAACTAAACATTACCAACGTGTTCGACAATACTGTCGAAACATATAAGATCGGAGGCTTTATTAAAATTATCATTTTTGCCTTTGTAAAATGTGTTCTATTAGGTTTGAGTAAAGGTGTTATTTCGCTTGTTTTAAAAGAGCACATGTTGAATATAAAGTCGACGACCTATACGCACCTGCTGTAACCGCAATCCCGCTCGAATGTATTAGTTATAGGTGTTTCTTTTGTCTTCTTTTTTAAAGAAAAATATAAGTGACATAAAAATATACAATAAAATTGGATTTCAAAAAAAAAAATTAATTATTACTTCTGTCCAGAAGCATGAGCGTGAGCGCGTTTTGGAGTTGCGTGAGGACTCACGCAACTCCAAAATTTGAATTCAATGTCATTACAATTTGCGGACAATACGTTAAAAAAACTTGCAATTAAATTTCAAATTTGACAAACGTCAGATTTGAAATTTAAGATTGCAAATGATTCCCGTTGTCCTAGGTGAAATACAAATGTAGGAAACACGACGCGATGCAAAAATCAAAATATCAAATAGTTGTTATATGTGATTGTTGCATACGTTGTCGTGTGAATCTGTCAATCGGATGGGGAATTCACGTATTAAAATTGTCAAAAACTTTATTTCCACTCATTTTGAAAGAAATTATGTCAAAAATTGACAAAAATCTTTATTCCAACGTTATTTCGAATAGAAAGATGTCACAAATTGAGAAAAACCTTTATTCCAACGTTATTTTGAATTAAATGATGTCAAAAATTGACAAAAACTTTAATCCAACGTCATTTCAGATTCAGTTGACAAATTCACAGGACAAAGAAGGCAATAATCACATACGATGACTATATTTTGATTTTCCCATCGCGTCGCGTTGCCGCGTTTGTCTTTCACCTAGAACAACGAGTCAGTTGGTGAAAAGGGAACGTCTTACGCTATTTCTTAGAGTTCCATATTCTATAAAATAGTTTTAGGGTTTTGTACCATATACCCTTCAAACATACCTATATCCCTCTCTTTTCCAGTGGGGTTAAAAATACATTTATTTTGGACTACGTTCATACAAAAGACTTCAACGAACTAACTAAAGAGTACCAACCACTAATATACTATCTAAGTAGGTATCTTTATTTTCTTTATTCTGAATCATTAAGAAAAGTACTTATATGTACAAAACTATCTGAACCTTTAGTTAAAACTTAATTTACGTTGGTGATATAAAAAGGTATTTTGATAATCACAGCATATCTTGTAATTGTAACTTGAACATTTGAAGAATCCAACTGATTTACCAGTACTAATTACACCATACGTATAAATAACCTGTAGTGCTTGCAGTTTGTTTATAAAAAAAAATCATTTTTTCGAATGAAAAATAAAAAATGATAATAATATAATTTTTTTTCAAAAATGTTAGTTTTTTGGCTGAACTTTGCAGTTCAACTCGGCTTGTAATTATCTATAATTAGGTAGGTACATTTAAATTATTACAATTTTAGATGACACATCCCAAAAATCTGGCACAGGTTCAAATCCTGTCATGGAAGAATTTTTGATGATACATTTCTCGTTGTATCATATTTCTATTAAAATGTCTTAATCAATAAAAACAGAAAGAAATACTATCTTTACCAAAAATACGACGAGTAAGGTATACCTATAAACTTTTTAAATTCACACGATTTGTTAACATAGTTATATTTTCCCTAGTCTTTATCGCATATTATTATTTATTTTCTTACCTCGACGTTTCAACCATGTTACAATGGTCTTGGTCGCGAGACGACTGGGGACAGTCCCCTCGTTAAAATGTAACTAAGATATACCTATACCAAATTCAATTTCCAAACAAAACCACAGCCTCATTTTTGCACCGTATTGACAAAAAACCCACAAAAAATCCAACAAAGTAAAGCACGGTCAATATTGTTCATTGGGCGTGGTTGAAGGCGGGGCTCCGATCGGCCGCGCCTTCGTGACTTACCGGAACACTTTATTTCGGACCAGCTATGCTATTGAATTACACGCCGTGTTTGCTATTGTATAGCAACTTACATACTATAGTTGTGTAGATATGTGAGTTATTTGTACTCTTGAGATCAACACGATGTTTGGCAATTTGCACCCAAATTAAAGTAATTTTTCGGTTAAAAAAAACTCATTTTTTGGTTTTAATCGCGTGCTGATAACCTATTTTAATCACTTTTTTAGGGTTCCGTAGCCAAATGGCAAAAAAACGGAACCCTTATTGTTTTAAATCACGAACTTACCGGAACACTTTGTTTCGGACCAGCTATGCTATTGAATTACACGCCGTGTCTGCTATTGTATAGCAACTTACATACTATAGTTGTGTAGATATATGAGTTATTGTACTCTTGAGATCAACACGATGTTTGGCAATTTGCACCCAAATTAAAGTAATTTTCCGGTTAAAAAATTGAAATTAAACTCATTTTTTGGTTTTAATCGCGTGCTGATAACCTATTTTAATCACTTTTTTAGGGTTCCGTAGCCAAATGGCAAAAAAACGGAACCCTTATTGTTTTAAATCACGAACTTACCGGAACACTTTGTTTCGGACCAGCTATGCTATTGAATTACACGCCGTGTTTGCTATTGTATAGCAACTTACATACTATAGTTGTGTAGATATGTGAGTTATTTGTACTCTTGAGATCAACACGATGTTTGGCAATTTGCACCCAAATTAAAGTAATTTTTCGGTTTTTAAATTGGAAATTAACATTTTTTTGGTTTAAAAATTTAAATTAAACTCATTTTTCGGTTTTATTCGCGTAGTGTTTATTACTTTTAGCATTGTTTCAATGCTTAACGTTTTCTGGATCCGTCAATCCTGAAGAAGAGACCTGTAAAGGTCTCAAAACGTTGAGCATTGAAGCAATGTTAAAAGTAATAAACACCAAGAGATTAAAACCGAGAAATGAGTTTAATTTCTATCTAACATCGCGAAAACAGAATAAAATTAGAAACGTTTCGTAAAAATCTACAATTTTAAGACGGAAATGGGGTTTGGGTCAGTTTAGAGATTTTTTCACTGCCCTATTAGTGGTAGCTTAAAGAATTTGTACCTATACCAAGTTTCACAATATGACCTTGAAAAGATTCAAATTAACCACCGACAATATCTTTTTTTCATTCTTTTCCATATTAGGTAGTTTTGCAAATGAAACGCTTGGTAATAAATAATAAAAATAATAAATAAATTCTGCGAACAACACACAGCGCCATCTAGCCCCGTGGTAAGCGACTAAGCTTGTGTTACGGTGACTAGACAACGGATATAATACTTATATTTATTTTTCTTTTGTAAATACATACATATTATACATAGAAGGACACCCAGACCAGACACAAATATTTATTTTTTAAGCATAAATACTTGCACCCGGCGGGAATCGAACCCGCAACCTCCTAATGATTAATTTTTAATGGAAGTTCTTTTGCGTTACCCACGAGTATTTTAACAACGTAATGAAAATATCCTCTTTTTTTAAAGTTGTCGTTGTATTGAGATTTGACATTAAGTACACTGTAACTTACTGTGACCGACGGACAGTAAGCGCACCAAAACCCGACTGTCTGTTTATAAAAAGATGATGGAATAATCCTTCCTTAATTCCGTTTCAATTCCAGACGATTTCGTTTGATTTAAGACCAGAACCAGACTATGGGCTAAAGAGTCTGCCGATGACACATGTTTACAAGGAGAAATGCATGGAATCTATTAGAAACAAAAAGAAGAAAGGTCGCTGGATAGTGATCCATTTCAAACTCGTCTCTGACGGACGAGCTTCGCCAGTTCCAAAGTCTAACTGTTCGGTAAATTACTCACACACCTTTAAAAAAGATTCATCAAAATTCGAACGTCGTTTTTAGAAAACGAAATGCATCATCAAATATTCTTCAGTTACAAGATTCGAACACTTGGCCGACAAGCGAGTGGCATAGGTTCGAATATTGTATGAGCTCCTTAGGAAAGTGTTAGCTACACTTTCCTAAGGAGCTCATACAATACCCGTGGCTAAAATTAACCACCGTTAAAGTTAATGATCCTTTAAATCTCGAAAAACCGAGGGTAATTAATTGGCTCGGAAATCTGTAGCCTGCATTTCTACTTACTACCATCTCGCCCTATATAGCCCAGGGCCTCTTCTTTGTTTTTACGAACGAAAAACGAAACGAAAGAAAATCGGTCGTCCGTCCTTCAGAACCGTCAGAAACTAAAAATTTTGGACGGATGGATGACAGATTTTCATCAGGAATTTTCGTTTTTGTGTTTCGTCCGTAGAAAAAAGTAGAGGCCCAGGTTTAAAGAATATGGCTACGGTATCCTCTGCCTGTAAAAGGCGACCAAAAGGTGTATCTTGTTTCACTGCCGTCTTTTTTCTTCTAGATGAGCGTGTTACATCTTAGACCACTTCATCACTTACCATCAGGTGAGATAGTGGTCAAACGCTCATCAATCGTGTGTAATAAAAAAATAAAAACCAACTTCAAAAACAATGAAATAACCTCACCTACCTACAGTGCCACCGACTTATCTGTTATGTAATCTGAAGTTGGGCAGCCAAACTACAATCTGGATCAACCCAGTAAGCTGTACCTACACAAACAAACATACATACATACATACATAGACTGATAAACACATAACCCTTTTTTGCGTCGCGCAGTCGGGTAAAAACAGTAAAAGATTAGTTACGGTGCAGACATATCCACATACATACATCCATACAAACAATATTCGGGTCAAATTGAGAATCTCCTCCTTTTTTTGAAGTCGGTTAAAAAGCCCCAATCACTTCACAGTTCTTTTAATTCCGGCTATTTCTAACAAATTAGAAGTTATACAGCTGCAGGGCGCAGCTTGATAATTAAAAAAAAACGGGGCAAGTGCGACACTCGCGCATAAAGGGTTCCGTACCACAATCACAATTGGATACGGAACCCTAAAATGGTTTACAACAACCAATTTTTAAATTTTATAGGAAAATATGAAATATTTATCTTCGATTCTTACTCCCATCAAACGACCGAATCACTCAAAAAAAAAAAAAACCTTGGCACAAAGAAAATCTGAAACATAAAAGAAACTCTTTGGTAAGTAAGGCAGACTGGTATATTTGACAGATAGGGCAGCCATTTTGAATTCCATGACCAACTCGATTTGTCCTGACCAACTCCTGTCCTTGTTCCTGTCCTGACTCCTTGTTATTTTTGAAACACGTTTGTTGTATGGGAGCCCCTTTTAAATAATTGTTTTATTTTGTTTTTTGTATTTGTTGTTGTAGCGGCAACCGAAATACATCTTCTGTGAAAATTTCAACCTTCTAGCTATTACGGTTCATGAGATACAGCCTGGTGACAGACGGACAGACGGACGGACAGACAGCGAAGTCTCAGTAATAGGGTCCCGTTTTTACCTTTAGGTACGGAACCCTAAAAAGCAACATCAACTTATTTCCACCTAATTTATAAATTCAAAAACGTTACCAAGCCGGCTGTAATCTGCGCCCGCGCATGGGACAAGGTGACATAATTCCGTCCCTTTTCAGAGATATATGTCCCAATTGACGGGTTCATTGAGCCGTGTCTCGTGGTTTGGTTTAAACATGACTCATTGATGTGAGACCGCCTCTTTTTGAAATGGATAAGGCATATTTAAAAGCATTCTATTATCGCGATTTAGTTAGGTATTTAGAATAGGCAATACATCGATTCCTAAACATGTTTTAACTCTTAAGAGGAAAGCTTACCTACTCGTTCTTTATACAAACGTAGTCGACTGTTTTCTCCCTGGATAAGGACATAAGAGCAAATGTCGCTGTGCCTTTAAACCTACCTATATCTGCCATGACCACGGTTTTTTTTCATTATCCAATTAGAATATAATAATAATAATAATCTTTATTTCACAATAATGTCTACAATTCAAGTTAAAACTAGTGTTCCCTGTAGTGCCGAGCCCTATGCAACCCAACCCAGCATACATACAAATATGTACAGGTACTTAGGCAAGATTGCACAGAGCAGGCCAGAGAGAACAATAATATAATAAATAAAAAAATAACATAATTTCTTTATGTCTTTATCCAGGGAGGAAACACGACTACGTTTGTAAAGTTTTTAAATAATAAGAACTGTCAAAATATCAAAAACCATCAAACAAATATTTTACTCGTATATGAGGAAGTAGATTCAAATACGTATTCGATTAATTATTTCTAAATTGCTTTAGCTACATTTTGCTTCTATTTTCGCGATGTTGCTGTTGTATTGAAATATAGGTAATGTCACTTTGGTTGGGAAACAGGGAACATCGCTCCGATGATGATGATTTTTTTTATATGGCTTTTATTTTTTCTTATTTTAATTTTATGTTTTAGTGTTTATATGATGTGTGCATATGATAGGTACATTATTTATATTTAATTAATAATTAATTCCCATTTCCCTAATAAAAAGTGATTACAAGAGTAGTAATTTTTGTACAATCAGGAAGTAGGTACCTAAGTGTTTTTTTAAAGGCATATTTGAAAATCTATTCCCAACTAGTAATGTTATATAAAAAAAAAATGTGACTAATATTATTATGGTCACATTTTTTTTTCTTTTGTATATTTTGTACGTGCTTTCTATTAATCATAAAATTTGTATTTTGTAAATGGGCATGAGGAAAGCACATAATAATATTAATATCTTTAATAGAAAAAAAAACATTAAAAAGATGCCGTATCCATTTAATACCAATATTTACTACTCATGTGTTAGTAACAAATACCTTCCTCAAAATTGATTATGAATGTATAATTCGATCAGAAATAGTAGAGAAACCTAATCTTCAGATAAGTGTGATATGAAATTTGAATTCCATAACGTTTTATGTCAAATCTACTTTTGAATGACATATCTAAGGCTATGCGCATTGCGCACTGATAAGTCGCGGTGACGGTAGACACCCCGAGTTTCATTCCGAAGGTCGTAGTATCGAATTAAAGTATTTTTGTTCAAGAAAATTATTATGCGCGGTAAAAGAAAACATCGCGAGAAAACTTGCGTCTTAAAATCACGTACAATGGGCCAAATTATGAGACAACGCATGGAAAGCACAATTTAAAGCCGGCCAAGTGCGAATAGGACTCGTGCAAGAAGGGATTCGTATCATTATAAATACAAAAAATCTCTGACAACGTTACGCAACTTTAGCATTTATTTTAATGCAGTAGCAGTGGTTAAGATAAATCGCGATATTGTTGTATTTAAAATTAAAAAAATCAGGTTTGTATGGGATGTATGGGAGCCCCCTTAAATATTTGTTTTATTTTGTTTTTAGTAAAAAAAATATAGCTGTTAAAGAAATTCTCCATCTGTGAAAGTTTCAACTGCATGCATAGCTATCACGGTTCATGAGATACAGCCTGGTGACAGACAGACGAACAGACAGACGAAGTGAAACCCCAGTAGTAGGGTACCGTTTTTACCCTTTTTCGTACGAAACCCTAATTGGGTTAAACCCTGATAGTTTAACAACCAAAGCGCCGTAGGTCTATGAAAACGATCGTTGTATGATAAACTGACACATTTTTAACTCCGCTCCGCTCGCAGTGGAAGCCATAAAAGAGTTAAAATAAATAATAATTATTATTATTAAATATCACACGGAAACGCAATACAAAAATAAAAATCTTTTGATACAATTTAAAAACATAAAGTCATTTTCTATTAGGAAAATATTCCTAACCTTAACCTTTTTAAGGACAGGACCAAGAAGAAGAGCCAAACAACTATGGACGGTTATTTTAGTTCCCTAGTCTGCGTTAACCCTTAAAAAGTTTATCGTTCAAGTAGATGCCATCTTCAATAAAATTAACTGCTTAATGTTCTGATTGGCTCCTGCTATTACGCGTTCATTTGCATGCAGAAGTACAATAAAGGTTGCTGTGACACGGTACAAGCAGAGCGATTTATTTAAAGTTTGTAATCTATTATTTCTTACGAGAATGTTCTTATTGCTCAAGGCATTTTTACTAGAAATATTTTACAAGGAAAAGTGGTAGCGCACTCGCCCGGCTAGCAAGAGGCACAGGTTCGAATTCTGTCATAGGAGATTTTTTGATGATGTATTTCTCATTGTAAAATATTTCTAGTTTGTAATCTATATCTGTAAAAGGCTTTGTCCTGACTGGCTGGTGGATCAACGCACAGTCTAAACCGCTGATAGTAGAGAGCTGTAATTTGGAGTGTGTATTCGTTATGTGATGTAGCCATCTGATAAGAAAGGATTTTGGGAAATTCTCAGAAGGTCAGCATTTATGCGGATGAAACCGCTGTATCCAGTTAGTTCTTCATAAAGTTTACGAGGATTACAGAGTAGCTTTGAATATAGCCAAAATAGTTTGGGAGCTACGATGCCACAGACAAATACACAAACACCACAAACTTATAACAACCCTCTTAAAGAGGAAAGTCTCCATTCTCTTTCTCCATACAAACGTAGTGTACATTTTCCTCCCGGGATAAAGACATTAGAGCAAATATGTTTATGCCATTAAACCTATATCTGTCATGACAATGCATCTACCTTTTTATTTTTTTTTATTTTCTAATTAAAATAATAATAAAAAATAAAAAAATAATAAAATGAAAAAAATAAAAAGGTAGATGCATAGTCATGACAGATATAAGTTTTATGGCATAAACATATTTGCTCTAATGTCTTTATCCAGGGATGAAAATTTAAACTACGTTTGTATGGAGAAAGAGAATGGAGACTATCCTCTTAACCTACGGGTCGTAAAAAATTGGCTAGTCACTTTGCATATGGGCTCAGTTTTTATGAGAACTACGTAAAAAACGCCACGTCTACCAACACGCGTGCATCCTTAATTTGTTCGAGTGGTCGTCTTCCGGCCCTCGAGCTATGCATTCTTGCACGCAGTATCTCCTGAAACTGTTTACGCTGTGCAATTTGGATGGTAAAGTCTTTTACGTATAAGTATGTAACAACGGACACAATTGTGTCGTTACCGTCTTTATGAATGGAGACTGTGTCATTTTTTAAAAGGTGTATGTATGTATTGGATGGAACATTTACGTATGTGTTTATGCTGCAGTAGCATTTATAATCATTTTTTTTTCTATTTACTATACCACCTAATAATGTCCCAGGCGCTACAGCGCCATAATAAGCAGAGATTAAATGTTTAAATCATCTAAATTAAATTTACCATACGACTAATGGCATTCTTTTAAGACTCCAGCAACGGTAGTAGCATAAGACACGAGAAAAAAATGATCGAACCGAAATGATCCTTTACTCGTTACTTTTTTGTCGTTTGGAAAAAGAGGACATTTTTTTTCAATCTGTTAATGTTTTTCGTACTCGTATGCTAACGCCGACTATAGAAACGCCACTTAAAATTTGAGACCCACTTAAATCATTTTATTGAGCTTCTTCTAAATTCAAAATGACTATGGGATGTATTATGTTTAAGAGCTGCTTATTTGTTTAAGTACCCTTTAAATTTTGAGTAGCGTTTCGGTATTCGGCTGTTAGAATGTTAATCAGGGTCGGGACTTGTTCCACTAAACAACTACCACTACCATTAAGAGGCCACCACCTTCATTAAATTCCTTCGGGTCCGTTGTACCGCCAGGCCACTCCGAGGAGTAACCGTCAGGGATCTGGAGGGTTACTGCGGTTCGTTTCGATACGACATCGATACTGTCATACGATGATTCTACTGTCACATTCTGATAGTAGGGTGACAGTAGAACCATCGTTATGACAGTATCGTTGTCGTATCGAAACGAACCGAAGTAACCATCCTATATTCTATCTGCATGCCCATGCATCAGTGGCCATAATCGGGGACGCTATAACATATATAAATAGGTTTTTAGTCGTCCAGGGTCCCATTCCTTTCCTTCCTGGGCGATAAGGACGCCCAATGTGCCACCTAGATTTAAGATGTTTATGTTTTTCTTTATGTTGTAGGTAACTTTATACTGGCTGTAACACCAAATAATAAAGAATTAATGTATCTATTTATTTTTATCTTTATCGTTTTTCCTCCTCATATCACTTAAAATCTGGTTAGATAATTTTAAAATTCTTTCCAATTAAGTACTGAATGAAAGAATATCTTTCTTAGAACCTAAAACTGTATGAAAGATCCCAACGGTAGGTGGGTTATAAAGAGGCTCCATTAATGAATTTATAATTTGCACCGGCACCGCTGGCAATTAGACTCTCCCAGTTCAGCCTTCGGGCTAAACTTTAAATGGTAAATCAACAGTATGGACTCAACCCACTGTGGGGATCGGTACCTATAGTTTTGTTTTAAGTGGTTTTAAATGAATATTTTAGTACTGGACTTGTTTCTGAGATTGTGATTGTAGTTTACAATCATATTGTAAGCTATTACTTTCGCTATTACTTACGTTTAAAGATCTTCTTCAGAATTGAAATAGATTAATTCTTTTTAAAATACAATAAAAATAAAAACATAAACAACTTCAATCTAGGTGGAACAATGGGCCGCCTTATCGCTTAAAGCGATCTCTTCCAGGCAATCTTTGGATGGACAAGAAGCGAAAAAAGATGAAAGGTACTCTGTAGCCTGAACGGTTCGATGGATTTTAGCATATTTGAAGTCTCATTAGATTCGTAATGACAACGGGAGTGTCTTTTACAATATAATTTTCCCTTTTAAAACCCTAAAAATGAACCAATATCCTGATTATGCAGGTAAAGCCGTAGAGCGTAGCTAGTAATAATAGTTGTTAGAGTGTAATTACGTGCGACTTGTAATTCGGAACCGGTGTAATTACTAGATAAATCATTTACTGCGGAGTTATGAAAGTGTAGGATGACAAAAATAATTAAATGTGGGAGGATGAGTAAGGTATGAAGGTAACAAGTTGTAGTTGAACTAGTTCTATCTTAGTGGCTGCGCCGGCCTTCGTATACGATTAGTTCGGTTGTTCTAAAAGTCGTACCCCTGAACGCCTGAAACAATCTTTATAAATAAATAAATATTGCACGACGTTACACACAGCGCAATCTAGCCCCAAACTAAGCACTAGGCTTGTACTATGGGTACTAGACAACGGATATACTACATATTATACATTTTTTTTTTGTAAATACATACATATATGATACATAGAAAACATCTTTGTTTGGCTTATATTATTATGTATAAAACATTGCTTTTAACCTTAAAGTAGATATGGCATCTGAAGGAAGATAGTTGTTACAAGCCACTGAAGTAACGCTACATCAAATTCAATGATACTTTGATGTTTTAAGCGTCGTTCGTCGTCGTCGTCGTCATATAAAAATTTAATAACAATAAAATAAAATAAATAAAAAATAAATAAATTCTGTGAACAACACACAGCGCCATCTAGCCCCGTAGTAAGCGACTAAGCTTGTGTTACGGTGACTAGACAACGGATATAATACTTATATTTATTTTTCTAAGATTAAGTCGATCTTAGCATTGTTATTACATTTTTACGATAGACGTTACAATATTGTCAGCGCTGCAGCGGCTATTTCCATGTTAAGAGGAGTATCAACGCCAACGACCTTGAAACTGAAAATCCCTGTCGGGCTCATCGAAAATTGTTGATTATTTCATGACAGAATGTCGTAGAACTTTTTTTTCTGCACAGATTGTAGGTGACATTGTTTCTTACATTTTGGTGTAGTTTTAAGACAAGAACCTCCTATTGGTGCAAAGCCAATCCAAATTTTAGACAAAAAATGTCTGATTTGGCTAAAATGTCGATAGGCTTCAATACGTTTCGACATATTTGTATAGAAACTGCACTAAAATATCGGAAACAATGTCGCCTACAATCTGTACACATAAAAAAGTTCTTCGACATTCCGTCATGAAATAATCAACAATGTTCGATGCGCTCGACATGGATTTTCAGTTTTTCAGAATAGGGCCCTTACAGGAACATGGGCTAAGTTTGAGACTTCACCTCTAGTACCTACTAGTGCATAATTTAAAAAAGGGAATATAATATTAGTCGTAACATGGTAGTTTGTAGTTTTGTTTGGTGAGTTGTGTGTTTTTAGATTTTATTTGTTTATTTTATTGTTAAAAGATTCTTAAAAGGAGGTATTTGGTTTCGAAACGCACACTCTGATGAATGAGAAGAAAATACAAGAAACTCACGAGGCGGGGTTTTACTATATGATCATGCTTACATTAGGTCATCTCTATGTATATGAAATGCTTTGTCCTGACTAACTGTCTAAGGGACTCACAGCCTAAACCGGTAATAGTAAAAATCTGAAAACGGAGAGTATGCTCTTTATATCATGATGTAGGAACCCAATAACAAAAGGGTTTTTAGAAATTTCCACGGAATTGTGACTTAACCTGGGACCCAGCCAGTTTAATAAATTTATAAATAGCTACGCTGTTAGGCGGGTAAACCCGCGCGACAAACCTAAACGTGTCAAGAGGTGTAATTCGTAAGTCTATTTTGTATTATAGACAATTAGTTCAAAAGACAAACTAAAACTAAAAGGGGGTGAATGTCATAAATAATTACAGCTTACAGTATCTTCAATTTGGAAACTTCGAACTATGAAACGTTTAATTAGTGTAAATGCTACCACTTGATTAACCGACTTCCAAAAAAAGAGGAGGTTCTAAATCCTTCACGTATTTTTTAGGGATATTCACCGATTTGGTACTCAAAGACGGCTTGACCGGTCATCATCCGAGCGTTGCTCCCAGTTGCATCTCTCTCGAGAGCCCGGGGTCCGCTTTCCTACTTTTACGACTCCACTTCGCACGATCTTCGGCATCCCGTGTAGTGAGGCCATTTGAACGCATATCCGATCTTACAACGTCAAGCCAGCATTTCTTGGGTCTTCCCAATCTGCCGCGGCCGGGCGGAGGCGCCATGGCAAGACATTTGTTTCCCAAGTAACTAGCCGGTTTTCGTAGAACGTGGCCGTACCACCGTAAAATGTAGCATTTCTTTCACTTTCAATCAAAATGATATTTAGCGCCAGTAGAAACTAATATTAGTAGAATTAATGAAATATTATTTACCATGTTTTAATTTGTTTTTGACGGAGCTCGATATTATTGTTACTGTAGTGAAAACAACCATGTAAGAAATAAAATCGTATAATTAATAAAATGTCTTCCCAAACCCCGCGTAATGTAATATTATCCGACACACCGTAGCTTTGTAAACAGTAAGCTATAATTATGTAAAATACAGTCAAGCAAAGTGTTAATTACTGGTTTGCTGTAAGTAATAAGTAAGAGACAAAATAACTACGCCCAATCCGACCAAACAGTACAATTCCATACTCACATCGTTACGAACCCTTCAAGAGGAGTAAACTATTCACTTTCTCGAGTTAAATAAAACTAATACAAAATGGAAGAAAATATACCATACAAAAGTGTAAAACCTCACCTTGGAAGCCTCCGTGAATGTGGTTTTTACCAAGTTGACGTTAATGAATCTAAGATTTTTAAGTCTTTTCATCGTGGTTACATGGGATTCGTATTGGCTTTTATTGGTTTATATACGCTGCAACAAAATATAAGGATTTATCAAGTTAGAATTATCATTTTTTAGTTTTTTAGGGTTCCGTACCGTTCTACTAAGATTCCGCTGTCCGTCTGTCTGTCTGTCACCAGGCTGTATCTTATTTCATAACTAGTAACTATTTCACAAATCGCAACATTTGTTCAGCGTGTTTTCAGGGCGGTAATATATGCCGAAAGGGAGTAGTTCAGGGCGAACCAATTTTGTTTTAAAATTTTTGGGAATTCAAACAATTTTTCGGATATTCAGCTTTTTCTTAGTTGTCCTTTTATTATGTTTAGACTATCGATGCCTTTACCTAGGCCAGTCATGGCTGTGTGTCATGTGTCAGCCAATGCTCCATATAAGCAGGAGTCCCAGCCCGGAAAGTACTAATTAAAAAAAATAAAAATAAATAATAAAAATGGTTTAATTTGATTTTAGTCGTTTTTGATACATAATAAGGGATCCGTCTAATACATAGTTGGCTTGTATTTTGAGAATCGCTGACCTAGTCTTCTAGAACAACGATCTTTCGGCTTACTTTATCTTCTCCATAACACACTGCACACTATTTTAATTAAAGATACATGATGAGTTATTCGCAATAACGTAATATACTCCTATTTCATGTTGAGTACCGTGGCCGTTGGGTTTGCAGAATTGTCAAACAATCGTTTATATTTCAGGTAAGAGATGATGTCAACAAAGTTATGGAGACGATGTTCTTAATGCTGACAAATTCTGACGCGATGTACAAGCAAGTTCTATTTTGGTGGAGACAAGACAAGATCGAGGAAGTTTTGCTATTGTTAAAAAGTATTTTCTTTTGTTTTAACGGTGCTGTATTGAAATTAAAGACATTTTTCAGTCAATTCTGAAGAATCTCTATTAAAGGACCTCTTTAAAAGGTGTCGAAACAAAAATGTCTTGAATTTCAGTTTTTTTTTGTATACTTTAAATTTCTTTTTTTTTGTATTCGCACAAATAATGAGATAGCGTGATAAACCATGGCGGTATAACTAGTTGCCGTTATCAACAGAATGTACAGTCAAAACTCAAAATAACAAAACTAGATTTGATCAACCTGGTCCAACCAAATAAGCATGGAAACGTATGCACATGTTCCTCTCACTTTAAACTAACGTAGCCTTATCGGTTTTTATTATAAGTTATTTTTAGGGTTCCATACCTAAAAAGTAAAAACGGGACCCAAACGGGTCAAGCTGTTAACGTTAGAGTGCACGTATTTACGTATCAACTCATGGTAGGGATACTGGTGTCCGCTTGGTTAAGCAGTGGGTACGCATCCAATTTGTACCTATACAATATTGGTAGCATTTAAGTCCACAGAAATATTGTTATTATGTAATTATTTTTTCCTGGTACTGAATAAGAGCTGTTTTGAGTTCAATAAGAAAATCAATACATAAACGGTTTATGATTTTTTTCAGGTCCGCTTTTCGATCAAAACGAGCCGAAACATCGAGAACTGCTAATAAGCAATTCGCGACAAGCATTAATCGTCCTTAGAGTTTTCAAATATACTTCCCTCCTAACTTGCTTGCTTTGGGCTTTAAGTCCTTTGATACTACATTTACAGCACAAGCCAATTGAATTGTCAGTGTGGATGCCTTTCGACTATAATCATGATCCTCAGTAAGTTACTTCCAATTAAGACGTGTAGCCCCGGCATAGAATAGGGCGGGAATACATAGTAACTAAGGGATGTCCGGGACACTAGCGAACCTGGAGTTCTCCCTGCGAGATGGTGGGTAAGTTATTTGCTCCCATGGAAGTCTCAGAGAGGGGGTCGGCCGGAAAAACATCACTCAATCAATTAGCAGTAGGTATGATCGATAAGATTTCTCTAATGTGTTTCGGACCCCGAGCCCCAAGGTACAGTTTCAGAATCATTGGATTTCGAAAATATACTTCCCTACGTGCCATAGCTGAGGACACGTTACCGATCACCGTTGGCGATATGAATTGCCCATCGATTGTTCTGAATTTGCGAAGTACAATATGACTAACTTAATCCTAATCAGAAAAATAATTTCGAAGACTTGTCAATTGATTATATTTTTTTTTTCTGATTTTAAAGATTCTATTACGCAATCGTATATGTATGGATTCAAACATCTTGGTTGGCTTTCGCTAATACTTCGATGGACGCTTTCATAACGTATTTATTTGCTCAGTGCAAGACACAAATTGCTATTTTGAGGTAAGTATAATCGTTAAAGTTTATCTAGAAATTATTTACTTGAAAATGGTTTGTCCAGATTATCAGTGCACAGTTCTATCAAATTAACGGGTTGTCTGGCATACTTTAAAAGTTTGTACGCCTAAAAACCCGACCAGAAAAGCGGCTCGTGCGGTGCGGCTACGACCAGACGGAGCGAGCGCACTTATGTCACAAGGTCAAACTGTTAACGTTACAATGCACGTATTAACTCATGGTAGAAACTCAGACAGCAATTATTACGGAGGCAATAACTATACTGTTTGTTACTTGTGCACACCAAAACTACTTAACCGATTGCGATGAAAATTGATACGCAAATAGCTGAAAATCTGGACTAACACATAGGATCATTTTTATATCAATATCCTCACGGGATCGGGGCTTATCCGAGTAAAGCCACAGGGTTCAATATAAAGTCCAGAAGAGTTTCATCATATTTCAGAATAGAACTCCAAAATATAGTCGAAAAATGTACAATCGAATCAAAAACATCGACAGACCCGTTCCCTACAATATTCAATAGAAACTTTAAGACGATTCTACTCCATTACAATGATATCGTAACGCTGGCAAACAAAACCGAAGCCATTTTTGGAAACGCCATTCTTTACTTTTTCTTGGTAGCTGGTTGGATAATGTGCGCATCGGCGTATAGGATGACACATGTAAGTTAATAGTTTTATCTAGAGTAAAACGTAGGCCGGTACAGCCACTAAGGAAGACGTATTTGAACTCGTTCCACATGGGCACTGTCTTCTTACCTTCCTTAGTTCAGTGCTCTGTCTGTAGCTCACGAACGAACAAAGCTATTTTGTAATCTAATAGTAATAATTAATTAATTTATCGTATTTCGCAGATAGACCCGACTTCAGTCCCATTTATTTCAATGATATTATACATTATATGCATTCTAATCGAAATATATTTATATTGTTATTTTGGTAACGAAGTTGCTTACGAGGTAAGGGACAGATGATACTAACAGACGTCATTTGACTACCCTTTTGGCTCGTGGACAATGAATGGTCATCAAATTGTTGCAGAGCGGTAAATTAATGGAGTCTGCATTCGCAATGGACTGGTACAAAATCCCTGTTGAATGTCGATATCCGCTGATAATATTCATGGAGCGGATCAAACGTCCTATACTGCCGACAGCTGGTTCCTTGATACCACTAGCGAACAACACTTTTGTATCGGTAAGTATACCTATCCAGAAATAACCAAAGTCACCGATATATAGCTCTTAAAATTAGCATACTGAAGTGGCAATTGGCTGGCGATATGGCTAGAAGTGCAGTAACAGTGGGCAGGCCATATAGCACGGAGAGCAGATGGTCGTTAGAGACGAAAATTCGCGAATGGAGACCGCGGATCGGAAAGCGCAGTGTTTGATGTCCACCAACGAGATGGACGGACGACTTGCTTAAGGCCGCGGGTTCACAGTGGATGCAGGCCGCTTATAACCGAAGCATCTGGAAATCTATGAGGGAGGCATATGTCCAGCAGTGGACTTCTTATGGCTGAAATGATGATGATGATGATGATGGCTCGAAGGACTGATAAACGTTGGGGAGTAAAAGTCCTTTTAAGGCGACCACGTTGTAATACGAAAAGAAGTGTTAGAAGACCACCTACTTGGCAGACCGCGACGATTAGTATTAATTTGTGAAGTACGACCTTTATCGGTAGTCAATTATTGGCATATTGAAACACAGTTCATGAGATACATCTTCTTGACAGACAGATAGACGCAAGCAGCTTACCCGCCACCGCGCGGGGAGATCTCCAGGTTCACTGGTCTCCCCGTATCTCATAATCTCTTGCCTCACCCGCGGGAAGAGACGGGCTAGCCATATTCTATGCCGGTACTTCTTGACTATGTATGTAGAAAAACTTTGAAGAAGCTTTGGGAGCAACAAGTGAAGTCCATGTCCAGTCCGGCACTTTCTTTTTTAATATTTTCACTAAAACGAAAACGTAGGGTAGGGCGGGGCTAGTTGAGCAATTTTTGACTTGAGCGGATATAGCTCCTCAACGATAAGTGTCAATGGGTTGAAATGCAATGTAATGAATGAGTAATTTATCCCTTTGCAAAATGTCTATAGTAATGAGTTTCTTAAAAGTTGCATTTAAGAGCTACAGCTGTTTAAATGCAGAAAGTCAAGCATGCTCAACGTACCCCTTAGGTGAGGTAAGTTGAGCAAGGGGATAAGGAAAGTTGAGCACTTAGAATGTCTAGCCAAACCATTGGTTCAATGTTAACTAAAGATAAAATAAAATGGATCTTTGACGATCAACTCATTATTTAAAGTCTTTTAGCACCAACACCTGGCACACATTTTGTATGTGCCCATTCCTTGCAAACTTGACACTGGATCCAATTTTCTCCTGGTAAACTTTCAGAATAGTCTTCGAAACAAATCAGACTGCAATAATCATCATCGTTGCTTTCGTCACTTGACTGGAGTACTTTTATGACTGCACCCTAAAAAAAACATAATGCTTACTTCCAAGTCTTGGGGTAGTTGACTAACTAGTATAGCTCAACTAACCCCAACCCGAAATTTTAAAACAAATGTGAGGTTATGATAAAACGGTAAGTATTATATCCAGAACCTCTATACATATCAAAAATACAATAAATTTAGGAAAGATTAACACTCACCTGATTGAAAACAAATAATATTTCACGAATACAGACGAAAAGTTGCGGTAAACGAATTTTATACTTTTTGGTCACAAAATAAACAAACCGCACTCGTGCTTCACTCGCTCATCGAGCCGCCACTGGCGGTCGCGCGATGAATTCCCCTCCCGCAACTCCTTCTTTCCACCATACGATGCTTATGCGTGCGGTGGCTAGTTTGCGAGATATTTCGATTGCCCAACTTGCCTCTATGCTCAACTAGCCCCGCTCTACCCTAAATACGTTCCCGCCAAGACTATCATTAATTGTGTATTGTTCTTTTTTTTCAGATTCTAAGAAGCTCATACACTTTTTACACATTTTTGAAAAATACAGACTAAAATAGAGCACGATTATCTACTTAGCTTTGTGTAGTAAAATAATTATTATTGCTGATTATTAAACATATCAGATATATTATATTGCCGATTATTAAACATACTTAAAATGCTTGTGTATTTTTTTAAAGTTTTTATTTACTTTCACCTGTCCAGTTACGGTCATTCTATGTTTGTCTTATGTCTAACCAGAAAAACATAAAAATAAGTTGTATTGCTTTAATAGGTACCCATGAAATTTATTTATTTTAATATCTTTCAAAACAGACATCGTTCAGTTCCAATTTTATTACATGTATAAATTGTCAAGTTTTCCGAAACCAAACAGGCTACAGCTCGAAAACCATCAGGCCTATCAAAGCATGACATAGGACATTATGGTTCAGGATTTAATGAGGATCATTTTATCTTTTGATACTTCTTTCATATCTATTATAGTTTTCCCAAAAAAGTGAAGAAACTGTTACCTTGAACAAACTTGACGGTGAGGGGGGGTGTAGCGGCCGGTGGAGAGGGGGGGAGAGTGGTGGATCTTGAAGACCACATCCAAAGGTATATGTCACCAAAGTTTCAAAACTTTATAAATTTGTTTCATTCCCCCATACATTGAAAACATAGAATTACCGAGCTAGGGTAATTCCTTTCCTTTTTTCCAGTGCCGCGCACGCAGTACGTTCAATACTCGGACTAAGCAATTTTGAAGTTTCCATGCGAGTCAGTGAAGGAGAGGAACTCGCACGATTCTCTCCACCAGCAACCAAGCGATTTGCCATGTTTTCCACTATCGTGATTGAAGTAAACCCTCCGACTTCTGCTTCAGAAAGAGCCGATCTTCTGGCTCCTCCCAAAGAATTAGGCGACACAGGCGAGGTAACCGTTAAATTAGGAACAGCCGCCGGGGTAGCTACTATTTCGGATCGATCGTTCCTCTTCATTTTATATCCCTTCTTATACCCAAAAATTACCAAACAAGTAGCAAAAAAGATTTTTGGCAACTTTAAAATTAATGCGATGGCAACACCGAATTCTTCCGTCAATCAGCTCCCCCGTCATAAACGTCAATGTCAGTGTATTACTCAGCGCCGTTTGTTTACGTTTCTTCCGAACAGTTATTTTAATTAAATAACAAGAAGTAAGGTAATTTGAAAACAAAGGCTTGTGTACATTTAATTGGCTAATTCAAAATCGTATTTACGTGTGTGCGTGAACTTCCAACAGCCAAAAAGTGAAGTTATGTATGATTTTGCCTTTTATCTCAACAAAAACAGTATGAGGATGCATGCAAATACCTTGCTCTGTAAGTACATCCACTGTGCGTTCCTTTCTTGCAATTCTAGGCATAAAAGCTCTCTCTGAATATTTATTTTCACTTTTATTATGATCCTTCACATCAATGTTTACAATACCACACGCACACACGTACTACCTATCTATAGGGTTGCCAACCGTACTATAGTATATAGTATTGTACTTTATTTCAGCTCAGCGTACTATATATTTTAGAAAGCACATATAGTACGCAAAAATACTATATTTCTGGCATAATTTGTAAAAAGTTGTTTCTTTTATAAATTCCTCCTCTCTGCATTTACAGAGGACTGTTTTCTACGAGTATGTAGAGGGAAAAAAAGAAAAGCCATAAAAAAGGTGCTCATAATTTAAAGATTGAATGTCGGGAACATTTTTTTTTATGTTCAAGAAAGAAAAAGTATTTGAAACTGTGAAAAAAAGGTTAAGTGCAAAAAATACGTATTTTTTCGAAATATTCTACAAAACACCGCTCTAATTTTTGTACTATATTTTTTTGGGTCGTACTATATTTTTTAGCCACAAATACTATATTTTTCGAAAAAACTGTTGGCAACCCTACCTATCTAAAATGATATTTAGCGTAAAATGATATTTAGCGACAGTAGAAAATAGTATTAATAGAATTAATAAAATATTATTAAATAACGGGGTGTTTACCATGTTTTAATGGGGTGACACACGCAAAGCTGTGAGCAGATGGCGCTGGGGTCGGATGATCTTTTTTTTTTTTTGATGATGGTCCCCCACCAATGAACGGTCTGAGACCGATATGGCCAATTTGACGCCGAGAGTTGTAAAAATCACCTGTTTGACAGTTCTTATTTCAAACCTAAGATAAGTCGACCAACGCCCTCTGCCGGGATAAAAAGTTAGTGTTCCTCCTCATTTGTTTTTGAAGGAGCTCGATATTATTGTAGTGAAAACAACCATGTAAGAAATAAAATCGTTTAATTAATAAAATGTCTTCCCAAAACTCGTGTAATGTAATTTATTTATTTAGGTTTATTAGGGAAACATACAGAACCATAACAACTAAAAACAACTTATGAATAATATAACTCCGACACACCGTAGCTTTGTGAAACAGTAAGCTATAATTACGTAAAATAGACAGTCAACTGACGTGTTAATTACAGGTTTGGTATTAGTAATAACTAAGAGACAAAATAACTACGCCCAACCGACAAAACAGTACAATTTCATATTCATATCGTTACGAACCCTTGAAGTGAAGTAAAGTATACATTTTCTCGAGTTAGATAAAACTAATACAAAATGAAAGAAAATATACCATACAAAAGTGTAAAACCTCACCTTGGAAGTCTTCGTGAATGTGGTTTTTACCAAGTTGACGTTAATGAATCTAAGATTTTTAAGTCTTTTCATCGTGGTTACATGGGATTCGTGTTGGCTTTTAGTGGTTTATATACGCTGCAACAAAATATAAGGATTTATCAAGTTAGAATTAACATTTTTTTAGTTTTTTAGGGTTCAGTACCGTTCTACAAAGATTCCGCTATCCGTCTGTCTGTCTGTCACCAGGCTGTATCTTATTTTATAACTAGTAACTATTTCACGAATCACAAGATTTGTTTAGCATGTTTTCAGGACGGTAATATAAGCCAAAAGGAAGTTGTTCAGGTCGAACCAATTTTGTTTTAAATATTTTGAGAATTCATACAAATTTTCAGATATTTTTAGGGTTCCGTACCTAAAGGTAAAAACGGGACCCTATTACTGAGACTTCGCTGTCTGTCCGTCCGTCCGTCCGTCCGTCCGTCCGTCCGTCCGTCCGTCCGTCTGTCCGTCTGTCCGTCTGTCACCAGGCTGTATCTCATGAACCGTAATAGCTAGAAGGTTGAAATTTTCACAGAAGATGTATTTCGGTTGCCGCTACAACAACAAATAAAACAATTATTTAAAAGGGGCTCCCATACAACAAACGTGTTTCAAAAATAACAAAGAGTCAGGACAGGAACAGGGACAGGAGGACAAATCGAGTAGGTCATGGAATTCAATATGGCTGCCCTATCTGTCAAATATACTAGTCTGTCTTACTTACCAAAGAGTTTCTCCTATGTTTCAGATTTTCTTTGTGCCAAGGATTTTTTTTTTTTGAGTGATTCGGTCGTTTGATGGGAGTAAGAATCGAAAATAAATATTTCATATTTTCCTATAAAATTTAAAAATTGGTTGTTGTAAACCATTTTAGGGTTCCGTATCCAATTGTGATAGTGGTACGGAACCCTTTATGCGCGAGTGTTGCACTTGCCCCGTTTTTTTTAATTTATAATTTACCTATTTCTTATTTGTCCTTTTATTATGTTTAGACTACAGACGCCTTTACCTAGTCCAGTCATGGCTGTGTGTCATGTGTCAGCCAGTGCTCCGCATATGTTCGAACACCAGGACACTTCGGACACGTTTAAAAATAACCAATATCTTTTTTTGATAAAAATGGTTTAACCTGATTATAATCGTTTCTGATACACAATAAGGACCCTGTCTAATACATAGTTGTCTTCTTGGATTTTGAGACTCCCTGACCTAGTCTTCTATAACAACAATCTTTCGGCTTACCTTATCGTCCCCAAAACGCATTGCACACTATTTTAATTAAAGATACATACAAGATGAGTTGTTCGCAATTCTCCCATCCGAGCGATGTTCCCGGTTGCTCCCTCTTGGGAGCCCGGGGTCCGCCTAACCCAAAATTGTTTTTTTTTTATTTGGGGTCAGAGAGATGAAAGGACTTGAGGTTTTTAAGCTCTTTAACAGGAACTCGACTCAATTCATACGGTTAACAACTCAATGAGTCTTTAAACCCTGAACCTTAACCCTTATTTGAGTCCAAGACTGGGGCCTCTAAGTCTGCTTTATGACTTGAGTCATTTTGAAATGACTCCAAATTTTAAACGACTCGGGTCTTAACGAAAAGGTTCGAACCTTTTTAAAACGACTCGGTTCGCGGGAGTCTTAAGTCATGAGGCGCGCTCATACATCGTATTACTAGAATAAATGTGGATATGGGATATCGTATTCCTACGCTAATAATTATTACGGGTAAAAGAGATATAAGTAATGTATGCAGATTTAGTTTCTTTTTTATTTTTAGATTTGAAATAAGTAGTTACGTAAAGCTTTATTAATACGTCTTTTGTTATTTAATACGGGTTACGGGTGGAAAATCAATAAAGGTCAATATTAAATGGAATGATGTGGTATTCTAATGGTAAACAATTATATAAATAAAATCGGTCCAGTAGTTTTTGAGTTTATTCTTATGAAACAAGGAATAAAAATCTTTCCTCTTTATAATAATGAATATAGATGAATTACCGTTATTTATTTATTTATTTATTATTTACTAGCTGACCCGACAGACGTTGTCCTGTCGTTTAGTATAAAAAAATAAAATTCATCAAAATCGGTTTAGCATTTTTTCTTTCATAAGAACCTTCTCCTGACAATAGCAAACACAACAAAAAAAGAATTATCGAAATCGGTCCAGCCGTTCACGCGTGATGTCGTGACAACGGAAAAGTTTCATTTTTATATAATATAAAGAAGATAAGACTAGCTGACCCGACAGACGTTGTCTTGTCGTTTGGTATAAAAAAATAAAATTCATCAAAATCGGTTTAGCATTTTTTCTTTCATAAGAACCTTCTCCTGACAATAGCAAACACAACAAAAAAAGATTTATCGAAATCGGTCCAGCCGTTCACGCGTGATGTCGTGACAACGGAAAACGTTTCATTTTATATATAAGACTAGCTGACCCGGCGAACTTCGTACCGCCTTAGCGTAAATTTTCTGAGAGATTTTCTTAATATTTTTTTCCGTAAGAACCTTCTCCTGACAATAGCAAACACAACAAAAAAAGAATTATCGAAATCGGTCCAGCCGTTCACACGTGATGTCGTGACAACGGAAAAGTTTCATTTTTATATATAAGAAGAAGAAGAAGATAGATAGATTAAAATACAATGATCAAGCACTGAAGTTTTTTATTTTATAATCCCACGTTAAACAATTCATCTTATATTAAACGACTCGAGTCCTTTACTAAAAGGTTCGCGACTAAGTCGTTATAACTGTTATTAAAAGACTCGAGTCGTTTTATTTCAGAGTTCAACTCTAAATTGAATGTAGTCTTCTACATTAGTAAAAAGCCTCAAGTCGTATTTTTGAGTCGAGTCCTAAAAATTGAGGCGAGTTTCGATTGAAAAGGTTTAAAAAAGGTTTAAAGGTCAGCGCAGTCGGTAAGTCATCATTGACCATACCTTCTGCAATTATATTTGATAATCTATTTACAACCGGCCGCCTGCCCGACACCAACCCTCTTAGGGATAATTAGATTAGATGAGTTCTGTTATTCGCAACAACGTTATACATATAATAGGTCTTTACCTAAAAAGTTGCCGTTTTTCAGTACTAGTCATTTAAAATAGAAAAAAGTTGAGAATGGCTTGGTATTTTAAATTCAAATGCATTTTGTTTTAAAAACATGACATTCTTTTTATTCTTTTGTTTATTGATTAGCGTTGTATTTTCATTACATTTGATCATTTTTCTTCCTAAAAAGTTGATGGCACTGTTTGGTGGTCTAGTGTGGGTGTGCTTCACCACAGCTTTTTACAAAACGTCATGAGCATTACTACAGATGTGTACTGTGACGAACTAAAGACAATGATGGAGAAGCTTGCACATCTGCAACCAACATTTGGTCAATCTGTCGTCCCCACTGTTCCTTCACGACAACGCGCGGCCCCATACTGCACAACAGTCTGTCTCCAAGCTGCAAGAGCTGGGGTTGGAAGCTCTCCCTCATCCGCCATACTCACCAGACCTTGCACCTACCGACTATTACTTTTTCCAAAATTTAGACAACTTTTTAGGGGGTAAAAAAATCAATTCCCGAGAGGCGGTACAAAATGCCTTTGATGAGTTTGTTGCCTCCCGTCTAGCTGATTTTTACACGAAAGGCCTTAATAAACTGTCAATGCGTTGACAAAGATGCGTCGATTGCATGGGTAATTACTTTGAATAACAAAAATAAAAAAGTTTGGAAAAATAAGTACTTTCACTTATTCCATACAAAACAGCAATTTCATAGGTAAAGACCTAATAGTTCATGATGAGTGCCGTGGCCGTTGGGTTTGCTGAAATGTCAAACATTCGCTTATATTTCAGGTGAAAGATGATGTCAACAAAGTTATGGAGACGATGTTGTTAATGCTGACAAGTTCTGACGCGATGTACAAGCAAGTTCTATTTTGGTGGAGACAAGACAAGATCGAGGAAGTTTTGCTATTGTTAAAAAGTACTTTTGGATAGATTTTTCCTTCTGTTTACGCAATGTTATATTGATATTAAAGACATTTTTTGGTCATGTTTTAGTCATTCCTGAAGAAGGAACAATGCTAAAAGTAAAAAACACCACGCGATTAAAACCGAAAAATGTCTAGAATTTCAGTTCTTTTGTATAATATTTTCTTTTTTTTCGTACTCGCACCAATAATGAGATGGTGTGATAAACTATAGCGACTAGTCGCCGTTACCAACAGAATGTACTGTCAAAACTCAAAAGGACAAACTAGATTTGATCAACCTGGCCCAACCAAATTAGCAGAGAAACGTATGCACTTGATCCTCTCTTTTCAACCTAACTTATCCTTATCGGTTTTTATAATAAGTTTTTTTAGGGTTCCATACCCAGAGGGTAACAACGGGACCCAAAACGGGTCAAACTGTTAACGTTACAGTGGACGTATTAACGTATCAATCAACTCATGGTAGGGGTACTGGTGTCCACTTGGTTACGCACCCAATTTGTATCTATACATCATAAAGTCCGCAGAAACAGTGTTATTATGAAATAATTATTTTCTCCCACTGAATAAGAGTTCTTAGTTCAATAAGAAAACCAATACATAAACAGTTTAAAATTTTGTATTTCCCGGGTTTTTATCACGTGATTTTTAAGTTTTTAATACAAAATTATGAGTTCAAATCGTGTTAGTTTAAAAAGTCTATAAATGAATTATGTTTATGATTTATTTCAGGTCCACTATTCGATCAAAACGAGCCGAAACATCGAGAACTGCTAATGAGTAATTCACGACAAGCATTAATCCTCCTCAGAGTTTTCAAATATGCTTCCCTCCTAACTTGCTTGCTTTGGGCCTTAAGTCCTTTGATACTACATTTACAGCACAAACCAATTGAATTGTCAGTATGGATGCCTTTCGACTATAATCGTGATCCTCAGTAAGTTACTACTTCCAGTAAGTACTTCAAGTAAGTACTTCCAATAATATAGTCGTGTAGCCCCGGCATAGAATAGTGCGGGGATACACAGTAAGTAAGGGAGACTAGCGAACATGGAGTTCTCCCTGCATGGTGGCGGGTAAGTTCTTTGCTCTCAAAGAAGTTACAGGGGGCCAGCCGGAAAAACGTAACCATAATCAATTTGCAGTAGATATGATCAATCGGTTTTATCTAATTATATTTAAGCGGACTCCGGGCCCTAGGTACAGTTTCAAAATCCAAAACCTGATCATTTGATTTTGAAAATATACTTACTTAGCCAAGGATTCGTTGTTGATCACGGCGATAAGATTTGCTCGTCGACCTTTCTCAATTTGCGAAGTACTATGACTAACTTAATCCCAATTGTGACGCAACAGACAACGCTGTAGAGATCGCCTCATACTGGGCGAGATACAATATTTAGGGCCCAGGGACGCGGAATTGACTCGAAAAGAAGATAATCTCAATAGGGGAAAAAGTATTTCGAAGACTTGTCAATTGATTTTAATTTTTTTTCTGATTTTAAAGATTCTATTACGCGATCGTATATGTATGGATTCAAACATCTTGGTTAGCTTTCGGTAATACTTCGATGGACGCTTTCATAACGTATTTATTTGCTCAGTGCAAGACACAGATTGCTATTTTGAGGTAAGTATGATAGTTAAAGTTTATTTACAAGATATTTACTTAAAAATAGTTTTTCCTGATTATCAAGACACAGTTCCGTCAAATGAACGGGCTCTTTGGGTGTACTTTGTGGTGGAAAATATGGGCTCGTGCGGTGCGGCTGTGACCAGGTGGAGCGGGCGCCCTTAGGTCACAAAGTCAAAATGTTAACGTTACAATGCACGTATCGACTCATGGTAGAAACTCAGACAGCTATTATTACGGAGGCAACAAATATACTGTTTCTTACTTGTGCACACTAAAACTACTAAACCGATTGCGATGAAACTTGATACACAGATAGCTAAAGAGCTAGATTAACAAATAGGCTACTTGTTTTTTATAATGTTGTTGCATTCTCACGCAATCGGGGCTTATCCGAATAAAATCGCGGGGTTTAATATAAAGTTCAGAAGAGTTTCATCATATTTCAGAATAGAACTCCAAAATATAGTCGAAAATTGTACAATCGAATCAAAAACATCGACAGACCCGTTCCCTATAATATTCAATAGGGACTTTAGGATGATTCTACTCCATTACAATGATATCGTAACGCTGGCAAACAAAACCGAAGCCATTTTTGGAAACGCCATTCTTTACTTTTTCTTGGTAGCTAGTTGGATAATGTGCGCTTCGGCGTACAGGATGACACATGTAAGTTATTAGTTTTATCTAGAGTAAAACGTAGGCCGGTACAGCCACTAAGGAAGACGTGTCGGAACTTGTTCCATTGGCGCCGTCTTCCTACCTTCGTTACTGACAGACCAAGATGTTTACCTAATTTGTCGTTGTTTACCTTGAAGATACCTGGTAAAGTGTATTTTCTAAGTAAACATGCTACGTCTTAGGCCGCATCGTCAGTTCTTACCGTCTGCAGTAGTAGAAGTTCACGCAAACAATCACATTTGGGTAAACAAGATAATTTTCGATGGAAAGTTGAAACTCCACATTTCGTCTGCTAGGGGACGCTTCTTAATTTCTAAACAACTAACTTGATAAACTGACTGAGGGTCAAAAGATAACAGGGACGTCGCTTGGCGTTGACTTAGGCCGTTGGGTGGTGACAAGCCGCGGTCGAAACTATTTAACCCTCGACGGAAAATGAGGGGTGTTTTAAGTTTGAGGTGTCTGTGTTTCTGTCTGTAGCTCACGAAAGGATGAAACGATTTTGATTTACTTTGTTTTTGTTTGTTTCCAAATCAAATAGTAATACTTGTTTCATTTATCATATTTCGCAGATAGACCCGACTTCAGTTCCATTCTTTTCGATGATATTGTACATAATATGCATTCTAATCGAGATATATTTATACTGTTATTTTGGTAACGAAGTTGCTTACGAGGTAAGGGACAGATCATACTAACAGACGTCATTTGACTACCTTTTTGGCTCGTGGACAATGAATGCTCATCAAATTGTTGCAGAGCGGTAAATTAATGGAGTCTGCATTCGCAATGGACTGGTACAAAATCCCTGTTGAATGTCGATATCCGCTGATAATATTCATGGAGCGGATCAAACGTCCTATACTGCCGACAGCTGGTTCCTTGATACCACTAGCGAACAACACTTTTGTATCGGTAAGTATACTTATCCGGAAATAACCAAAGTCACCGATATATAGTTCTCAAAATTAGCAGACTGAAGTGGCAATTGGCTGGCGGTATGGCTAGAAGTGCAGTAACAGTGGGTAAGCCATATAGCACGGAGAGCAGATGGTCGTTAGAGCCGAAAGTTCTCGAATGGAGACCGCGGATCGGAAAGCGCAGTGTTGGATGTCCACCAACGAGATGGATGGACGACTTGGCCGCGGGTTCACAGTGGATGCAGGCCGCTTATAACCGAAGCATCTGGAAATCTATGAGGGAGGCATATGTAATATACAGTACAGTGGACTTCTTACGGCTGAAATGATGATGATGTTGATGATGGCTCGAAGGACTGATAAACGTTGGGGAGTAAGAGTCTTCTTAAGGCGACCACGTTGTAATACGAAAAGGAGTGTTAGAAGACCACCTACTTGGCAGACCGCGACGATTAGTATTAATTTGTGAAGTAAGACCTTTTTTTATCGGTAGTCAATTATCGGCATATTGAAACACGGTTCATGAGATACATCTTCGTGACAGACAGACGTGTAAGCTGCTTGGCTTACCCGCCACCGCGCGGGGAGATCTCCAGGTTCACTGGTCTCCCCCGTATCTCTTAGTCTCTTGCCTCACCCGCGGGAAGAGACGGGCTAGCCATATTCTATGCCGGGACTTCTTGATTATGTATGTAGAAAAACTTTGAAGAAGCTTTGGGAGCACCATGTAAAGTCCATGTCCAATCCGGCACTTTTTTTAATATTTTCATTAAAACGATAACGTTAATACGTTCCTGCCAAGACCATCTTTAATTGTGTATTGTTCTTCTTTCTTTCAGATTCTAAGAAGCTCATACACTTTTTACACGTTTTTGAAAAATACGGACTAAAATAGAGCACGAGTATCTACTTAGCTTTGTGTAGTAAAATAATTATTATTGCTGATTATTAAACATATCAGATATATTATATTGCCGATTATTAAACATACTTAAAATGCTTGTGATTTTTTTTAAAGTTTTTATTTAGTTTCACCTGTCCAGTTATGGGTAATCAAATCTTGCAAGTTGAATTTAAACCAAATCCTGAAAAAATTGCATACTTGCTCAGTTCCGATGACAATGCATTCTTATGAGAAGTAGAACCAGATGGTATGCCCAGAGTTGACTCTAGACGAAGAAACGCGTTCAGATAAGGTAGCCTATTTTTGTTGATGTGTGCTTGTCCTTATAAATATAATTAATTTCTTTCTTTCATTTTAAGTAAAAGCACTTGTGAAATTCCCCTGGGGGGGAAGACAGTACGATGAAACTATAGTTATATCCCTATAGTTTAGAGGCCCTAGGGGATTCAAATTGGGGGTGCAAATAGAATGCTCGGTGGAGACGCAGGCGCAAGCCAGCGTGTCATCATTATTAATACATAACTACATACATACGTACAAACCCTCAGGCTCCTTGTTAAAGTAATTATTTCTTTAAATATGACCAGACGATTTCTTAAACCATAGTGTACGTAGCCACTCATTAAAAACTCATAGAATCACAAAACTAATGGGCAAGAAATTATATTCTTGGGGAGCACAAGTTTAAATTAATTATCATTTTTAGGTTTTTTGTTGCCAACAAGAAAACCTTATAGTTTCATAATACTGTCTGTCTGCTACGGCTTGGCTCAGAGACACTTAGCACTAAGAAGCTGTTACTTTGCATGAGAACCTATACAATAATATTATATTGACGACACCGACAAAATGGTAAATTGTCAAAATTGAATTGCTTGCAGAATCTGCTATACTACCTTTTTAAAACTGCAGTTAACAAAAGCATTTTTAGCTTTAAACAGTCTTTCTTCGGTTTATATTCCTAATGAATACAGTTAGCTTATCCATTAATTTTGTATTTTTATAAGTAAAACCGCATGTGTTAAAGAAATAAATAAAATAAATAATTAGCCCGTTAATTTGTCCCACTGCAGGGCAAGGGCTTCCTCTTAGAGAGGTTAGGCAGTAAGACGCCACGGGAGCCTACTCCGGATTGGCGAATGTCCCATACCTTCGGACTATGGCGAGTCTCAGGACATGTCGGTTTCCTCACGATGTTTTCCTTCACCGTAAAAGCGAAGTTATTAGTGCACATAAGAAAAAGACATTGGTACGCGGTCGGGTTGGATTCGAAACCACGACCCTCGGAATGAAAGTCGGGGTATCAACACCGCTTCTTTTTCTTTTCGTATAGTGGTGTAGCTCACCTGGTGTTAGAGTTTTCAGGTCACCCTAACGACTGCTATCAGATATAACAACCGGGACCAACTGCTTAACGTGCCTTCCGAAGCACGGAGGAGCTCGAGAAAATGATTATTTGCAACACAAATTTTCGGTCACCCATCCAAGTAAAGACCGCGCCAAGTGTTCCTTAACCTACACGATTGTTCAAGATCGGCAGGTACAGCTAGGCCAATGAGCTCCTCAAACACACACCGCTTGTGTTAAATGATAATAAAAATATAAGAGTGAAATCAGCAGAATATTCGCTAACTTAAACCATCAATAGGTACCTACATATCTATCTTAATTACGCTTCTGTATCTTCTTCACAAAGCGCCTTCACGTCGAAAGATAAACCGTGCAAAGAGATCCGCCATCGATAACAGCCGGCCAACAATTAACAATGAGACATACTCAAGAGTAATGCTGCCGATAATTACTGCTCCACCGATTTGCTGTGCTTTAAATTATGGAAGCCTGTACATTTGCGATCAGCAAAACTTAGATCGCAAAAATTTACTGTATCTTTGCGACGAATAGGTATTGACTTTAGCGGGCTCACTGAGTTGAAAATATTAATTTTATTTTAAGTTGGACTTTCATAGAAATTCATAGAATAAATATTAACTGAAAATGTTGTAATTCACCATAGAGTGCTAATATTACAAACACTGAGTTATTTAGTTCTGGTCTGGGTGTTTTCTATGTATCATAAGTATGTATTTACAAAAAAACCCGTTGTCTAGTACCTATAGTACAAGCCTAGTGCTGTATTGTGGGCTATATTGCGCTATGTGTAACGTAAGTCGTATTCACAAACTACTCTATGCGTATCTTAATGCTTTGTCTTGCTCTTGTGAGTGATAATACTGATAATCAACGTCAGCTAAAATGTGACAAAAGCGATACGATAATACGATGATTCTACCGTCACATTCTGATAGTAGGGTGACAGTAGAACCATCGTATTATCGTAACGTTGTCGTATCGAAACGAACCGAAGTAACCCTCCTGAGTCTACGCATGGGGTCGTTGGAGACGACCCTATCACAATGAAATCTAAACAAATATTTACTAAGTAAAATCGTAAGTAACTTGCAACATCATCATTTCGTCGTCTTAAATGATAATTTTCAACTTGAATTGACTGCATCTGTGTGTAAAGTTCAACAAGTAATTGAATGTGTTGTACGGTGTCTTATTGTGCTTCTTGTTTAGTAGGTCTAGGTAAGTTTCTGAAATATGTTTTGATAGAAAGAGATCTAAGTGTTTAACATACATACACACTATTGATGGCCTGGCATAGATTAGAGCTATCATTTTCCGCAGGTGTTTTAAATGGCAACTAGCGAAGATGGTTCTACCCCTACCCCGTTTCTAGTAAACTGTATGGGTCAAAAGTGCCTAACATGCGCCGGCCGTAAAACATTACCAAATCTATATGCAGTCGATGGGGTCAAGTGGTGACGTTCCTACTGTGCCGACTCCAAGTTTAGTGTTTTAGAGGACCATTAGCTCCCGAGAAAGGTGCAACCAGGATCATAAGAGAACCCATATCAGATAAGATAAGAGAACTATTGATTTTGGTGAGAGAGAGGTGCAACCAGGATCATAAGAGAATAAGATAAGATAAGAGCGCTATTGATTTTGGCCAGGCAACATTCATAACTATTACTTACAAATAGATAACTTTGCAAAATGTTTTTGCTTATTAAAATAAATAACCATCTCAAAATGCAGTAAATCACTAATTTTGCACTTAAACCAATAGAATTAACAGAAAATAGAATTCAAAAGAGGAGGAAATGCAACAGGCAGACAAAGCTTGTTAAGTTACTTACTTTTACAAAAAAATAAGGACAACAGTTTAATAGGTGTCGGTTTCCCGTCACAGAAATGGCCACGCCAGACGTACCTCAAACGAAACCAGTACGAAATTAAATGATCGCCGCTGGGCCATCGAGCTCCTCGTTCCACAAATAAACAATAATTATTATCAGCAAAATCTAAACTTGAATACGGGAGCAATTTTGGAAGTATCCCTGCAGGTATATCCTGGGGATACGCGAAATGGCATACTGTTTAAAATGGTAAACCAGATGAAATGACTACCGTCTGTGGACCACTAGCAATCAGAATCGAAATGAAATGGGATTTTGATATGCAAAGTTAGGAGCGTTTATAGAATTAACATTTCTAAATGGATACGTTTGATGCTTATAGTGTAGTGCCGTATGCTACAGACTAGTCGGGCGATAATTTACGGAAACTTCGGTTAAAAACAAATCGCTCAATTTAGATAAATTGGATTAAAGTCAAATATTTTTAATCTCTTTTCTCTTTTATTTTTAATCTCTCTCAAGAGTCAAGAGACCCTTTAGCAGGCTAAAATGGAAACGGTAAGACAAAGTCGATAAGCCTGACTGAATAATCATAGTCCAAGTTAGACCAAAGTGTTAATGTTTGTCCGTAATAGGACAAACCAGTCTAATAAATACCTACTCATTTTACGATGAGGCCTATGATGAAATCTGTGCTCGGGGCTATTCCCTTCGCCGTAAAGGCAATAGCCCTGAGCAGATTCGGAAGGATATGGGAAGAAGAAACTTGACTAGAGACAGATTGAAGTGAAGGAGGTGCCATGCTGTGTCTTCCTGCCTACTGGCAACCCTTATAGTGGAAAAGATCAGGAAGAAAGAGCAGACCGTCAGACTTTTCGGAAATGCATAGTAGGTATATTATAATTTGAAAAAAATATGACATTTTTTTTTTGCTTTGGTAGAATATGCTACATGCTTGTACTATAATTAGTGTATTTATAATTACAAAATTATTCAACATCCAACAATACAAATACTGATAAACACTAACCGTTCTTTGTGTCCCGCAGTCGGGTAAAAATTGACCTCTTCGACGATATTCCAGGCTTCAAATTAAAAAGTTTCAACTTTTGACCGATCAAAAGTTGCTAGTCTGGTCATGATCATTATAAACTGATATCAAATTGGAAACCTTAACAGGAACTGTGATTTGAAGATTATGTCTAGAAATCTTTAAATGATTGTACTGTTACCACAAAGGTTCGATTAGGGCTTAGGGTCTCTAAGTTAATAGGATATCCAAGAATATACTTTTATATATGTCTGCCGTTGTTTTATAACTCAAATTTACGTTTGGCTCCTGTCTACCTACTTTGTTGGTTTTATTTTGTGTGTGATTCATGAAGTTTATTCTGGCTACTAAAATACCATTTCAATTAATTTCTTCTTTAATAAGATAATATTATTGAAAGAATAGAACTGTTATTTCTAATTAAACACATTTTTCGGTTTTAATCGCGTGGTGTTTATTACTTTTAGCATTGTTTCAAGTTTCAACGCTCAACGTTTCGAGACCTGTACAGGTCCCTTCTTTGAAATTGAGACAATCCTACCTAAGTATAGTAATTAACTTCACGTATTAAAACCGAAAAATGTCTTTCATTTCAATACAATATCGCGAAAATAGAAGAGACATCTGCTGTTATTTCAGTTTAATTTTTATTTATTGTTTTTCAATTACAACTAACTTGTTAAGTAGGCACTGAACTGTAATCAGAATTTCACTGAACATAATGTTTTGGTTTTCAATACATTTTAAAGTCAACGAAGTTTCGATTGCATTTCGACTGTTCTGTTGGTTGTTTAGTTAGTACTTGGTCTGTTATTTCATTTTCAACTAACTTTCAACTGAATGGTTTTCAGTTGAAAGTTAGTTTTAAATGCAATAAAAAAATACAATTCTAATATTAGGAATCAGGGTTCTGTTCATTCGGTATATCTAGTGTTTTAAGTGTCATTCAATGTCTTACTATATTCTTATCCAAAGTTATAAAAAACACTTGCTTAAAAACTAAAATGAATGATAACTTATCGTATTAGTTTGAAACAAGTAGATAATTATGATTTAAACTATGATAAAAGAATTAATTAATGTGAATAAACTTGTCATTTGTAACATTGCTAACTAACTAATATTGTAATTTAAGACTAGTACCTATAGATTTATCTTCTTCTAATATATAAAATTTACATGTCACAGTGTTAGTTATCGTACTCCTCCGAAACGGCTTGACCGATTTTTATGAGATTTTGTATACGTATTCAGTAGGTCTGAGAATCGGCTACTATCTATAATTTATAAGGCAAAACAACGTTTGCCGGGTCAGCTAGTCTTTCTAATCTAATATATAAAATTTCCATGTCACAGTGTTAGTTACCGTACTCCTCCGAAACGGCTTGACCGATTTTTATGAGATTTTGTATACGTATTCAGTAGGTCTGAGAATCGGCTACTATCTATAACTTATAAGACAAAACAACGTTTGCCGGGTCAGCTAGTTTTAATATAATAAACACTTAATCGCTCCTGGCGTTAAACTAAGAGCACTTGCAACATAGTCCTATATTGTAATAGCAAACCTTTTCACGAGGAACGAACGACGCTGTTTTTGACTGACTTTCCAAAAACCGAAGGATTGTTTGTTATACTACGGGACTTGTTTTATTTTCTTTTCAGTTTCTATTATGTAGGTATATGTTTTTATTTAAAGTTATTTTAAGCAGGCGGGTGTTTTAAATTTTTGTTTAATATTTTTTATTTTGTGCTCTTTAGTCAGCATTAGGTGCAAGACGTGTTATTATATCAATTTAATTGTATTTTAATCGCAATCGCATCATTTTATTGAGGGGGTTATTAAGTTGAGGATTATTCAGTAAGTTGCGATAATCTAAGGTATGGACGACTTCTAACCAACTTTAAACCGTTCTAGATCTCAAATGGTTACATTAAATGAACAATTGTTAAAGAAACCTAACAATGATTTTTGATATAGTCAGTCAACTTTTGTTTTCTTAACCAATTTTAAGTCTTTGTAGATCCCAAATAGTTAAACTAAATGAAAAATGATCAAGGAAACCTAAGAATGATTTTCAAATACCTATTCGACGATACCCCACTCGACATAGTCAGTCAATTTTTCTTTTTTCGTTTTTACAATATGGCGGCTGGTGGTCGCCATTTAGAATTTTGATAACTCTCATGTAACACTCCCAGGATTAAGACAAATCGATTGACGTGCGAATCATCAAAATCGGTCCATCCGTTTGGCCTCTGGAGCGCCACATAGGAACATACATAGACTGATAAACACATAACCCTTCTTTGCGTCTCGCAGTCGGGTAAAAACGGGGGTTACGTGTCTCGTTAAGACTTGTAAGACTTTGTAAGAAATGAATAAGTAACAAAAAAACGTAAAAATAACCTCTGAAGTCCGACAGGTGAATTACAAACAGATTTCTTCTACTAAGACTTCAAACCGTCCAAGACTTCAGAAGTTGTTCTTCGTTTTCTTTTTTTATTTAAATTGCTGAAAAATGTAAAAAAAAACCTTTTATATTCTTCCCTTCTACAAAAGCCAGGCTATTAGTTTTACACAATTTAAATGAAACCTAACAGTTATCAGTCTAGCAGTTACAACGTGTAATGATATCGGTAACTAAGTCAATAGGTATAACAATAAAACCATATAAACAGGAGTCAGTTAACGATAAGTTAAAGTGGGTAGATAACGTTTAAAAAAACTCAAAATTTTAAAGAAAGCTAAAATCTTTAGGTATGCCAAAAGGGATAAAATAATTATAAAGTCTAATTAAACTGTATATATTAGGGGTCTTGAAAATATAACTAGGTATTCCTACCTATCTTTATAAAAGTAAAATAATGTAGTTATAACCGTTGTCTAGTAATCATAGTACAAGCCTAGTGCTTAGTTTAGGGCTAGATTGCGCTGTTGTCAACGTCGTGCCATATTTATTTATCTATATTTTCTCATTAATGTCTTGTTTGATTTATTTTTCTCATTTAATTTAGATACGTAATACACCTCTAAAATATGTAAGTACCTAGGTATACACATAAGGCCAAATATAGACTTCAAAACCTAAGAGTAAATTATTCAACCTGTCGAATAAAGTCAAACACAATCAAAAAAGCCTTCTAAAGTTAGATTTATTTGTTTAAGATTGTAACGTTTTTATTCGGTAGTATTTAATTTTAATGGACAGATTATAATTTGTCTAGACATTGAAAAAATCATTTTTATTATTCATTGATAATTAAATACTTAATTTTATCAGCCAATCCTAAGATCCTGGTAGTCTACAATACAAATCGAATCCATTATTATGAAAGAAAACCTGACTAGCTGACTGACCATGACCAATGCAATCTATGAACGCTCATGTTTAGCCTATGTCTATCAAATATTTACAAATTTTGTAAAATAAAGCTAATCTCTACTAATATTATAAAGAGGTAACGTTAGTAACATTTTTATGTATCTTCCGGGCAATCTCTGGAACCACTGAACCGATTTTGAGGAGTAACATAGGCTACTTTTGATCCCGATATTCCCACGGGATCGGGACTTATGCGGGTAAGACCGAGGGACTCTTCTATCTATATCTATATACAGGTATTTATAAAAAAGTCGTCTTCGTAACACTATTTATAACTCAAGAACTGCTGAATTTTACCTCTTTACCCTTATAACTTTTTTTTGGACATGTTTTCGTTTTAACTTTTTATTTGATTTTAGTCTCAGATGTATCCTTGATCTATCAAAGGCATTATTAATCCAAAATAATGAGAAAATAATTAGTTATGGGCTCTCAAAGTTAAGAAAATAAAAAAATGTTGTCCGAAAGGTCAACTAAACATCGTTTTAAAAAAAAACTAATAGTGATCGAAGAGTTCAACTACTCTTAAAAACTTTTCGTGGCATCCCTTATTACAATGGTGTACTACATGTAGCATAAAAATCTACCAACTTGTCAAAAACAAGGTTTATGGGGAAAATGGAGTGAAAATTCAAAGGAAAAATTACACATTTGATTTTTTTTTTTACGAATTTTGTTCAAAAACATCTCCCCTATTTCCAATACATAATTTGCGCAACAGGTAGAGCCCATAAAATAATAGAGAGTTCCTAGACAGAGCGTTCCCAACTAGAGAGTTCACAAACTCGCGGATTAGATGACTTGGCCCCATTTCATGGGCTCTGCCTGTCGCGCACATTATGCATTGGAACTATGGGAGTTGTTTTTGAACAAAATTCGTTATTAAAAAAAATTAAAATGTGTAATTTTTTCCTTTGAATTTTCACTCCATTTTCCCCATAAACCTTGTTTTTGACAAGTTGGTAGATTTTTATGCTACATGTAGTACACCGTTGTAATAAGGGATGTCAAGAGAAATTTTGAAGAGTATTTGAACTCCTCGATCACTATTAATTTTTTTTTTTAAACGATGTTTAGTTGACCTTTCGGACAACATTTTTTTTATTTTCTTAACTTTGAGAGCCCATAACTAATTATTTTCTAATTTTTTTGGATTAGTAATGCCTTTGATAGATCAAGGATACATCTGAGACTAAAATCAAATAAAAAGTTTCAGTGAAAACATGTACAAAAAAAAGTTGTAGGGGTAAAGAGGTAAAATTTGGGAAAAAAATAGAAAATCACAAAAATAATCATAAAAAAAAATTGTGAAGAGTTAGGATCTTTTCCTTCAAATTGTTTTTTACAAATAGGTTCACCTACACGCCCACCAAGTTTGTCTAACCCTCCACCAAACACCCTGTATTATACACACATACGTACGTTTTGAAACGTCGAGATTTTATTTTACTGAGTCGTTACATGTCGTGCGAAGTGGAGACGTAAAAGTAGGAAAGCGGACCCCGGGCTCTCGAGAGAGATGCAACCGGGAGCAACGCTCGGATGATGATGATGATGATGAGCTATTTTCATGTTAGCATATCTCATGCGGTCAGATGAACACACGTTGCTTACACGTTTTTATTCAGTGTTGTTAAATTTCATAGTAGGTATACATGTTTCTTTTATCTAAAGATTGAAAAATTAGTCATAAATAATTGATTTAATATATTATCGCCCAATCTGTAGTCTCCAATTGAAATCTAATACATAATATTATAAAAGAAAACGTGACTTACTGAATAACGTTTGACAGGTCAGCCTAAATTGCTACGTTACCGAGGTTAATAAAATTATTTCGGAATTATATTTCTAAGCGCGGGTAAATAATGAGTAGAATCGATATTGTATACTCCTTTATCATTATCTACGATTAATGTAACGTTGGTGTTAGATTTAACATTTACCTATGCACACGACATCAGCCATTTTCATGTTAGTATATCTCATGTCGTCACCTGAACACACGCTCCTTATCTAGACAACAAGATAATTGTGATATTTATCACGATTTCAAATTCCAATTACCTACGAACTAATCTCTATAATAGTTTTGATTAGATTGACCAAAATCACTGTTGAAATTTTCGTAATTCCTCTAATCATATTTCTGATATCATCCGAACGAAACAGTGCGTGTTAAAATGGGATTATTTATTAATTTATTGTTTTTATTTGGTTGCTTACGTAGAGCCAGTGCTTTTGTAGATCCGTATATACCGGATAGCAAAGCTGCGTTTGATTCGCAGTTGTATGAAGATGTCTTAGATCCTCAGTTGTGTGAAGAGCAGTTGGTTTATTTGAACAATAATACGTTTTTGCTTGGAAGATGTGAGTATTTCGACTTATTTGTTATTTAGGGTTGATTTTTTAAACTTCAGGTAAAATAAATCTGTCGAACAAAACCAAACAAAAGCTGTCGAAAGTTGAATTTCGTTTTGAAAGTTTATGACGTTTTTATTCGGTGTTACAGTTTATTAGTTGTTAAATCGTCTTGGAGTGCAGGTTGGTCGCTGCAGGACGAGAATGGCGAAGTGGGGTTTTAGGTTACAGGATAATACGCAGTGTGTTTGTGTGGAAGGGCCGAGCAGGCGATGGACCACTTTAGTCTGCTCCATGTGTCCCACTAGTTGTTTGGCGGGCCTAAATATAGTTACAGATAATGCTGTATCTGTCGCCAAGTTATGAGCAAAGTACATTTAAAATTGAGTCTTTGAAACGAAGAAAAAGAAGGCAGTTTATTTTGAAGAAAGTTTTTGTCTAGAGACTAAAAATTGTCCCGTGCTATAGTAGTATTGTTGACTCATTTATCGAACAACTATTTGAAACAATAGTGCTCCTTTGAACTTGAGCGGGGCGAAAGATTCTAAAGCCAATTAATCCTGAGTGAACCGAGACATTCAAAGTAGGCAATTCGCAATTTGTTTGTTTGTAAAGGAAACTAATGGATCCTTGGTTTATTTATGTCGACTGTAGCTTTTACTAAACACCTAAACCGATTAATAAATTTAAGTTTTTGTTATCGCAGCGTCACCGTTCGAAATTCGACAATATCACCATATCACCTATCTCCAAAACTACTAACTTGGCCACTGTAAAGTAGGTAATTTACTTGCAAAGCTTCAGAGCTTTAGTTTCCAGTAGCCAGTAGTTATAAAAGCTGAGTCTTAAAAGTCTGTAACCAGCGGCCTAAGATGTAGCGCATTTTCGTAGAACACACTAATGACTGCCCTGTGTTAGGGATACGGATGAAATTTGCTTGGCATTATCCCCGGCGCGTGGTGACAAGTTGAAATCTATGACCCGTTGTTCCGCACTATAGAACTTAATTTAAGATACAAAATAAAATAATGTTAATCACAAAAACGATTAATTATTTATTTATCAAGGGTTGCAATTACATAAATAATCATTAATTTATGATTACTTTCCACAGTTCTTGATGCAGGCATCCGAGTTCCTAGAGGACTCCTAGACGGAAATTTATACGACTTCGGTAACTACTATCAATGCCTAAATATAAACGAAGAGATACCAGATTCAACCATACAGGGCAAACACTGCATGGTCAGCTTACCTGCAAGTCAGAATATATCTCTACCAGAGTTTACTTGGCCAGAATGGCCAGATATAACTTGGCCGGAATGGCCAGATTTGTTTCCCAGAAGTAATGAATATTTGGATGGTACCCTGAAACGTATGTCGCACGTTCAGCAATTTAGTACAAATACTATATCTAGGTAAGATATTTAAATTATTTTTCTACTATTTGTTTAAGTGTGTGTAATATGTTACGGCTTAGATTCTTCTTCTGTTTTCGCGATGTTGTATTGAAATTAAAGACATTTTTCGATCTATCATGAAGAAGAGACCTGGAAAGGTCTCGAAACGTTGAGCGTTGTAACAATGCTAAAAGTAATAAAAAACACGCGATTCAAACCGAAAAATGTCTTTAATTTCAATGTTACGGCTTGATATCCAGGAAATTTTTATTCAGTTATTTTGTTCACAATAATAGTTATGTCGCCAAGTCCAATGAAATTAAAAGTTTTAAAATTGAAATTGAATTGAAATTTTAAAAGATTCATACTTTCGATGTTTTTAAATTTGATAGTGTTATATTTTATTCGATAGAAATGTTTGTTCAAAAAAAATAATCGTGGGAGATTATTACCCATTATATAATATTTAACATCTTTTTTTTGTCTGTCTATCATCTTGATAAGCGACCTAGGTATATCTTTTTAAATAAAATACAGATCGATTTGTATTTATTTACGCACATTTAAACGTAGGGGCATGGTCATGACAGATATAAGTTTTGTAGCGTAAACATATAATTGTTAACATATAATTCCGCTAATATCCAGGGACGAAACATTCGACTACGTTTGTATGGAGAAAGAGTAGATCTATAGACTGTCCTCTTAAGAGCAAAAGCTTACCTTAGCTTAAAACTTCTTTTAGAAGGCCCTATTTCTTTTGTGGTTCAAATTTACTTCAAATACTTGCCAATTTACTTTTATCGTCTTTTGTGACCTTCTCCATGCAAACGTCACAATTCGTGTACTTTTAATTATTTTTCAACGCGTTTATCTATCTTGTCGTGAGTCATAAACACTGAAATCAAAATTCGCAGCCATTTCTTATAATATTAAAACGATTAAAGTATCATTAACATTTATTATCGGTTGCAATAACAAAGCTTATAGGTAAATAAAATCTACGTATATACTACACCTGTATACAACCAATGTATTGTCTCTATCGGCTTTAGGCCTCGCGCAAACGGGCCACCGACCACAGCCACTGATGCGAAACACTGCATGACTTTTTGATCTGTGTTGTCCAATGGCTACACCAAAATAAATACCAGTTACAGTTAATTATGAAAGTGAATTGCCAGCCACATTGGTACAATGCAAATGAACAAATATTTTACAGACAACTTAATTGAATAGACGTTATTTAAATCAGTTTAAAACTTACCGATCCTTTTAACTTTTCTGGCATGGCGGAAATGGCTATTGCCGGCTTGGGCCAGAGTCAGTCTTTGGTAATTATATTTCCAATACCATCAAAAACGCTTTCGCGGCAAGCGCTAACGCAGCTATTTCATATTCAAAACAATGGTTGTATTGTTAATTTCAATTACACTTTAGCGTCTGATGCTTCATCCTCACCATTTTAAATTTCAGTGAAACTGTTAAATTTAATTTCAAATTTAAGTATCTCGCTGAGCAATCTGCCGATCGAAAAGTCTGTCTTTCACCTTGACCCTTATTTGTTTACAAATCTATTCTTACCTATCTTTGGAAATTTTATATTAAAGTTATCAGAACATGTGCTGTGTTTATTGATAACGTCGACCAAGACCTACCTATAGTTTTAATCAATTAAGAATAAGCATGAATAATGTAAATTTTCGAGAATCCTGAATGTGTCAGACAAGGATTCGATCGGATCCACTGGAACTTTACCGTAGCTTACAGTCACATTTATCAAAGCGGACCCCGGGCTCTCGAGAGGGATGCAACCGGGAACAACGCTCGGATGATGACAGTCACATTTATCTAAACTAAGATTACTTTTCTCTCATTTTCTCTGACGTAAAGTATCGGGTACCTATTTAGATTTCGAAAATTAAAATATTTAGGTAAGTTTAAAGGCTAATGTTCAAAACATCGAAAATTTAAATTATTGAATATGCATGAAATCGAAAACTAAAATACCGAATGTTTATATTTTCGAATAGTTAAAATAGCTGAGTTTCAAAAACAACTTATTATTTTTAACCGACTTCCATAAAAGGAGGAGGTTAACCAATAAGGAAGAACACTAACTTTTTATCCCGGCAGAGGTCGGTAGTCGGATGATCTTTACTGTCAAACGTTTGTCAAACGTCAGATGTTTTTTACAACTCTCGGCGCCAAATTGGCCATATCGGTCTGAGACCGAAAGAATAAAAAAAAACTCGGCGTTTCCATTGGTGGAGGACCATCATCGAAAAAAAAAAAGATCATCCGATGCCAGCGCCTCTGCAAACAGCTTTGCGCGTGGCACCCCATTCGAATGGTTTTTTTTTTGTGTAAGTTACCGGTGTAACTCCGCCGTCTTAGGTCCGATCGCGATGATTCTCTTTCAGTGGGATAATTTTCTTTCTAATCTACTGGATGTGGAATAATGTAAAACCAATGAAGTCTGAGTTCGGGCACCTCAATTACAAAGTGATCCTCATATGCAAAACTCTACTTCAGACTCCAGAGGTTATTTTTAAATTAAGTATTTTATTAATTTCAATAGGGCATTTTCTGCTGTCTTTATAAATCCCCTTGATAATCGAAACCTGAAACATTTACTTCATTTTGCAATTAAGTTAGTACTATATTCTATTGTTCTGCATTACAGAGTAGCGGGAGATAGTGCTCTAGCAAGCGCAAGTCTATCCTTAGCAGTTTGCATGCCAAAAGCATGCTCTACGAGACAATTTTTAGAAGGACTAGCTATAAATGTTACCCAATTTGGAGTGCAGTATGAGGAGCGATTTTGTCGGTTACCAAAGGACAAGCAGTGGGTTCCAGCTGATTATGTTGCCATGTAAGTATTTTTAGGATTTAATATTTTTATTTTAAGTGCTTAAACCTGCACTGGGTTTTCATAAAAATAATTTAACGGAAAAATACTTCTGCAAAAACAGAACGCACTATCGACGCTGAACAGGATTCGTACCAGCAACGCATATTTACTCAATCCTGGAGCAATGATCAATTTTATTGGTCTAAACCAATGCAATGGCCAATGGAGCAATGACCAATTATTCTCAGCAATTAACTCATACGTTAAATTTAGTAGAATTTATTAAGCATAGGGCCCGATCCTGCGGGAATATCGAGATCTCCAGTTATCTGTATACCAAATTTCATCGCAATCGGTTTAATAATTGTTGCGTTAAGAAGTAACAAATATACTTGTACTTACTTACAAGCAGGGCCCGTTTTCGAAACAATGTTTAGAATTGAAATACCTAAGTAATTGAAACTACACAAAAATAATAAATATAATATTTAACTTATGCAATAACAATAAAGAATTAGTGCATAATTCATTTGACGCAAAAACCTGTGTAAATATAAATTTAAGAAGCGTAGTGAGTCTCAATTTGTTATTAATTCGCCCTTGACCGGATTAAGATTATTTATTATCAATAGTTTAATACCCATACGTAGTCCCATGTGTTGAAAGCAAATAGCAATCTAGAGACTAACTAAAGTCTAAGTTAATAACCAGTCATTTTTGTTAAGTTATTATCCAAAATGAGTTTCTCCATATTTTTAAATAATTTTATTATCATGACGGTCTATCTTTAATTTCAAATAATACTGACGTTTAGCAAATAACATTTAGATATTTAAATCAAAAATAAAACAAAAATAAAACACATTTTTGAGTCAATAAAGTTTTGTTTGCAGTTCATTTGTAAGTAATAGTTTCATTTTGAGTGTATTATTTGCAATTGCAATAATGTTGAAATGAAATTTCGGACATTTTTAATATTTACGACAACAACCCTCCAGTTCTTTCCTCTGGGCATGTTGTTAAGTTATTGTATTTGGTGTTTATCTCACTGGTTATACCGGTTGTTCTACGCGAGAGTATTGAATGTTGTTTAGATATTCCGACGTTCAAATTTTGATCCATCTTTTTCAAAGGGGTGTGTGTAATTTCCCAAACAGTTTGAATTTGGAATGTGTAAGCTCGTCCGTCAGAGACGAGTTTGAAATGATCAATCAGGCGACCGTTCCCCTTTTAGTCTCTAATAGAGACCAGTCTAGTTCTATAATGGTGAAATCCAATGTTTTCATTATAATCTTGTTTTTTCTTACAGAGTCTTATTTTCAATCCTTCTAATCATTGTTGCTGTAAGCACGGGCTACGATGTATTTTACACAGTTATAATGGGACAGGGTCAGTACCTATTATCTTTCTAGTATCATCATCATTTCAGCTGTAAGAAGTCCACTGCTGGACATATGCCTGGACACAATCCCTCATAGATTTCCAGATGCTTCGGTCATAAGCGGCCTGCATCCATCGTGAACCCGCGGCCTTAACTAAGTCGTCCGTCCATCTCGTTGGTGGACGTCCAACGCTGCGCTCTTTCTAGTATACTTTATCTATAAATCTATAATCCTACTTATATCATTTCTAAATCGCTGTTTTCATCTGTGTGTTGAATTACAGACGAGTGTTTGATTGTAACCTTACTATATCATAGGAAGACGAAGTCTAGGATGTAGCATGTTTAGATATCCATACGAAAGCAAAGAAAAATTAAGGAATAGCAGCGGAGCCTTAGTTAAAGGCTTTTGTTTCACCCTTTGGGTACGTAACCCTAAAAACTATCTCTTTTAAATAAGGTAAGTCTAGTTAGTCATACCAACTTTGTTTTGTATAACCAACAACATTGTTGAAAATATTACCTATAATTTTTATTTCAGACCCAAAACGCGTGAGCAAATTGTATTCATCATTTTCCGTATACACCAACACCCGTCGCCTGGTCACTTACAACGCAGTTCCAGGAGCTATCGAATGCTTGGACGGTATAAGAGCCTTCGCAATGATGTGGGTCATCATTGGTCACACTTACGTCAATCAAACTCAGTTCCCGCTAGCCAATCCTTTGGCTATCTTAAACGTAAGGAGCATTTTGAACATATTTGTGTTGCTTGTAATTAAGATTTACCAACTGAGCAGGACCCAGGAGGGGTAGGTACTTTAATTCTACGAACGTACGAACTAAAGAAAAAAAATCTGCCTGATCTGATGACAGATTTTCTTACTTTCGTAGAATTAACGTCGAATTACATTTCAACCCCTCTAGGTTAGTCGTTGCAGGGCAAAGGAGCGGAGCTCTCGAGTAAACCGTGCAAGAACTTTTGACCTGCGCCTCTATCCCTAATAACTGTACGCTGACTGCGTTTGACGGCAGCAGCTGCAAACAACAAAGCCAAGAGACTCACAGTATGCTGGAGTAATTATCTAGCATGGTCAATAATGTGCCCTCGACACGACGAAGAAGAAGAAGTCCAACTGTTTAAAGTGCTTTAGCACCAGGACTTTTTAAATTGAAATAGGGTTGAATTGATACTGGACTTTTTTAAAAAGTCCAGGTTCTAAAGCACTTTAAACAGTTGGACTTTTTCTTCCTGGTGGTTATGTTAACTGCTAATTTAGAATACTGCTTTGATTCTCTTCAACTCTGCGCTAAAATGAATTGACTCTTACAACTCATTTGCTTTATTTTCAGTGGATAACATCGGCAGAGTCAATCTGGATCACTTTGGGCCCGATAACTGTAGACACATTCTTTTTGATTAGTGGGTTGCTACTGGTGTATACGACTGCTGGAAAATTGAGCAGATGTAAGTAAAATAATATCTATAATGCCGGGTAATACAATGTCATACCCCTAAAGGTATGTACAATGTCATACCCCTAAAGGTATGACATTGTATTACCCGGCAATGTCTCGTCGAGAGTTTTACATAAACTTATCTTGGAAACAAAGTTGATAGTGCGATTCAGGTCTTTATACTAGTAACGCCATCTAGTTGTTTCTGTGGGCCTCCGTCACATCTCCATTTTTATTTATCTAATAAAGACTAGCTGGTGGTATCACCCTCGTAAATTCCAATCCCGTAGGAATTTCAAAAACCCTTTTTTTGGATGCCCACATCATATAAAGGACACACTCCCAAGACTCTACTATCAGCGGCTAAGGTTGTGAATTTTATTGTTCCATCAGTCAACCAGTCAAGATAAAACATTTTATAGGAATAATAATATAGATTATTAGCTGACCCGGCAAATGTTGTTTTGCCTTATAAATTATAGATAGTAGCCGATTCTCACACCTACTGAATACGCATATAAAATTTGGTAAAAATCGGTAAAGCCGTTTCGGAGGAGTACGGTAACTAACATTGTGACATGGAAATTTTATATGTTAGAAGATAGATTAATTTGCGTCCAAGTACAGCCTCTTTGTCCTCTCTCCTTTTATTTTAGGTAAAGAACCTCTCGTCATATACTCATACCGACCACCTAAAATAATTATTAAAGAAACTAAATAGTTATTTTACATAAAGTTATATATTTTACGTACGAGTATATAGGTAGGTACTTAAACTTATAAACTAAAATGATAGCGCTTATAAGTTTAATTTACCATTTTGTTTTCAGCAAGACTACTGAAGAACCTGCACATGTTTTACCTAAACCGTCTGCTAAGAATGTTCCCTGTTCTGGCTGCCTATACTCTCCTTGTGGCTTCATTACTGAACAGGGTCTCGGACGGTCCCTATTGGAGCTTAGTGTCAACTATGACAGAAAACTGCAGAATGTATTGGTGGTCAACGTTATTACACATGCAAAATTGGTACAATCCTAGTTCCATGGTAAGTAGAGCGACAAATATTAATAGATACTTAAATATTGCAGGTGAATGACGTTGTACAGCGCCATCTAGCCACACTAAGCAACTAGATTTGTATCGTGGATACTAGACATTGAATTACAGTTTACATGCAAACTTTCCTGTTTTCTGAAAACCCGCTTTGACAAATCAAGTGTAAAATTTCCTTAATTTTTCTACAACTTACTTGATCTTTCAACAATTTCCTACAACTTTTGTGACCACGGTCGCGGGAAACAAATTTGTATGAAAGATGGGCCACTTTATGAGTGCTAAATACGTGTGCAGTGATTATGTTCTCAAAATAAACTTTTATTCATTCAATCATTCATAAACTGTGTGCTAGTTTGTAAAAATTTATTTTTTTTGTTTTTCAATTTATTTAGTTACCTACATTTGCCTTCATGATTTCTTTTGTTATAAGATCAAATAATATAGTTTTAAAAAATTAATGTTATCTATTTTTGTTACCGGTGGGAATCGAAAATTGATTTTTTTATTCAATTGCAATGAAGATTGATTTATTTATTCCAGTGTCTATCACATAGCTGGTACCTCGCCATCGACGTTCAGCTGTACATAATCTCCCCAATAGTACTTTTCTGGGTGTTGGGCAAAGACAACAAACTATCTGCTTGGATTGCGTTGTGCAGTGCGCTACTACTGGTGTTAGTTGGATCAACCGTTTATAATTTCATCATGGAGTTCCAACCATGGCCTGTCGTGCCCTCGTAAGTTATAATTTTATTAAAAACAGACGGACTGTGGAGTCTTAGTAAAAGGATCCCATTTTTAACCGACTTCAAAAAAAGCAGGCGGTTCTCAGTTCGACCCGTATATTGTTTGTATGTATGTATTTTTGTATGTATGTATGTTGATATGTCCGCACCTTACTCCGGCATATGAAGTCCGATTGCGATAATTCATTTTTTTATTACTCTTTGGGTAGGTAGGGAACCCTCAAAATCATGATTACCATTCGACTTATTTTAAACTCAACACTGTTATTTTTTTCTAGACGTCCTGCGGAAGATCAACAGCGCTACCTTATGTACTATTACGTGAATACTCTAACACGTGCATCACCATTCTTCGTTGGAATGATTTATGGATATCTGCTTCACCTGTATCGAGGACAGGAAATTATCTTCTCAAAGGTACGTAGAGACACAACCTCATGTACCTACCTGAAACCTGAAACTGAACTAACAATATATTATTATGTTATAACTTCCCCACTTGAGAGCCTCGAGGCGTTCCGCTATACCGGTCGGCCAAGAGTCAGCTATAAGCACCTCCCAGGATTAGTTATAGACAAATCGTGTCCCCAAACGCTAGTGTTCGGTTCTTTATAAAAGAGAGTAACTTCGTGCCCAAGTTACACTACCTGTTGCCCAAACAGGTACCGGAGCAATAAAGCCGCTCTCCACTCCCACTTTAGAAAGGAGCTAACGAGAAGACCAAGTAAGAGACATAGTGGGTGGCTCAGTTTCCATCTTTTCAAATGCATTCGTGGTTCAGGCCAAATTTTATACTAAATAGTATTGTCACGCGGTGTCACCTGCGAAAGCTGGGGTCCCACGGCCTATTATATCACAGGCCAGGCCAGGCCGCGCCACGCCTGGCGAGGCCTGTGCGACTGAATTTTGTGCCTGATCTGGCCCGTCACGGGCCAGATCAGGGAAGGCCGATAGGATCCCAGCTTGAGTCCCACCCCCGCGATATTTTTGAAAACCCCTTTCTTAGAGAATACCTCCATTATACACCAAAAAACACACTCATTCAGTCAGTCTTATTTAATTTTATATTTTATTCCAAATTTTAAGAACTACACCTAGTTTAGCTGTACGTTGTCCATCAGTTAGTTACACTTGCGTTTTATTAAGTATGATTTATCTATATCTATACTAATATTATAAAGCGGAAGAGTTTGTTTGTTTTTTTGTTTGTTTGAACGCGCTAATCTTAGGAACCACTGGTCCGATTTGAAAAATTCTTTTGGTGTTAGATAGTCCATTTATTGAGGATGGCTATAGGCTATATTATATTTTCAAAAAAAATAGGGATCCTTACTAAAAGTTCAATAATGTAACACAAGGTGTGAAAAAAATGACCAAAAAATTCCTTACGCCGCGTGCGCTGTGAAAACTATTGGATATAGAACAAAACTATGTACTACAACTTTGTAGAACATGTAATTGTCTACAAAATACATCGCGACACTATATGTCTAACTATTGTAGTTATCTCACAATAAGTGTTTTTGTAATTTTTGTAAATAATTAAAATGCCGTCGCTTTAATAACCTTTTATTTTGTACCTTGGTATTAATCCTTATCATAATAAATTACTTCATATTCAAGACGAATTCAACACCTTTCTAGGACCTTTTGAATTATTTAATTCGGACATTTCATTCAAAAGATATCGCGATATTAAAAATGTAAGTATGTTGCAACCAAATAAGTATTAAGTATCGCGCGCGCATGTATGAGCGCGGTCGGCTCCTTGCAAAGCGGTTGTGCTCAGCGATACTTTTTAATACTTCTTTTTTAGGGTTCCGTACCCAAAGGGTAAAAACGAAACCCTATTACTGAGTCTTCGCTGTCTGTCCCTCTGTCCGTCTGTCCGTCTGTCACCAGGCTGTATCTCATGAACCGTTATAGCTAGACGGTTGACATTTTCACAGAAGATGTATTTCGGTAGCCGCTACAACAACAAATACGAAAAACAAAATAAAACAAAAAATTATGAGGGGCTCCCATACAACAAACGTCTTTTTTAGTTATTGTTCTCAATTTCCGTATCTAATAGCTAACCTTAAGTTCTCCCCGCGCGGTGGCGGATAAACCGCTTGATCCCTAGGAGGGTTGGTGTCAGGCAGGCGGCCGGCCGTAAAAACATTGCCAAATCTAATTGCAGCAGGTATGGTCAATGATGACTTACCGTCTAAAATAAAAAAAAACAATTTGGGGTTTATCGGACCCCGGGCTCCCGAGAGGGATGCAACCGGGAACATCGCTCAGATGAGAAGAAATAAATAAACAAATCCTGAAAGTCACTTTTCTACGCCGACGAAGTCGCGGGCACTGCTAGTAATGTATAAAAATATAATTTATAATTTACTCCATTATACACCAAAAAGAACACACTCATTCAGTCAGTCATTAATTTAATTTAAGTCATTAAAGCTTTAATTTTATATTTTATTCCAAATTTCAAGTCCTACACCTAGTTTAGGCTGTACGTTGTCCATCAGTTCAGATTTGTAATGTATAAAAATATAATTTATAATTTATACTAAGTTAAATTTGCACTTTACAGGTATCATCAACAATATTATGGCTTTGCGCTATAATTTTATTCTTCGTAGTGACATTCTCGACGTATCAATTCATGATGATCGACTGGGACAATCAGACGGTGGATAGCTTACTTAACTCGTTTATGAGACCTGCGTGGGGGGTTGCTGTTGGGTGGATTATATTTGCCTGTGAAAAGGGATATGGCGGTAAGTTAAAAAATATATAGGTGCCAAAAGAAAACGACACATATACTTTAAAATACGTATTATTACAATCTGCATGCTAGGCACTAATATGATGACTCTGTTATGTGGCTCGTCGGGCGAAAGCCCGACTCCAATGCAGAAGGTTGCGGGTTCGATTCCCGCCGGGTGCAAGTATATTATGCTTAAAAATAAATATTTGTTTACCAAAACAGCTTTATAATGTTATTCCCTTTAATTTCTTTGCAATTGTACGGTTATCAATTTTAAAGATGTAGGTAAGCTTATCGTAATTCGTGGATCGTGGGCACAAAATCTTACCGAGGATTTTGGGACAGCGTATTTAAACAAATCTTTATATCTAGAACATCTTTTTTTTTCAGGTCCTATAAATTGGGTTCTATCTCTAAGAGCTTGGAAGGTGTTGGGCCGTCTATCGTATGCGATGTACATTGTACATTACCCTCTAATATTTATTGTCAACTCTTCAATTTTGGCACCGAACTATTTCTCTGTGTTGTCATCGGTGAGTAAAAAGTTTTATTTTCAACGAGCAGTCGAATTTTGCCTTTAGTGCCAAAATGTTGAATTTCTAAGATGTTTTTCAACCTACATAAACTCAAAAATTTCTAAACAAAAAAAGTTCGTATTTCCAAAATTTGTTCTTGTACCACTTCATAGTCGGACACCCATTTCGTATCATACTGTACAGGTGTTGTTTTATTTATTACATAAAATATGTATTGAATTTTATCTTTTTCAGCTTTTCAAATTCTTTGCCGATTTCACATTAGCGGTTATAGTTGCCTACGTTATGACTATACTTGTTGATTCGCCTTGTTCTACGCTTATTAAAATGGCTATGGGAGGAGGTATGTTATCCTTTAACTACATTTAGATATATTTATATAGGTACATATAAAGTTTATTAACCTGAATGACTGACCATTGAAATTATTAGAGTAAGATCCCAGGGCCGCCAGAAGCCGCAGACGTATTTTCTGACAAACGAAATATAGACAATTGAGTAGTGTTAGTATGTATCTACAAAGAACAGAGCCGGAGCCTAATTGTTACAAACAGACAAATATTTCCTGTTCATAATGTCAGTATAGATAGATATATTAGTAGGTAGGTATAGATCAAATACATTTCGGCGGTTTTTTTTTTCTGATGACGTATTAATTTCAGGACAAAGAAGACCCCAGCCTCGAACAGAACCAGCTAAGAAAGAGAATGAAAATGACGGAACTGAAAACCCTGCTTTTGAAGAAGAAGAAATTACTGCTAAAATTCGTCTTTAATCACAATAACACTAAGCTAGGTAAAACAAAAGAGAATAATTATTATGTCAAATAATATCTCTCTCTTTCAAATAATATATATCTCTCTATCTCTCACTCTACTGTCTATAGCTGGGGTCCCACGGCCCGTTACACCACAGGCCGCGCCACGCCTGTCGAGGCCTGTGCGACAGATTTTCGTCTCGCGCGACGACAGGCTAGCTTCATTGGACGCTACGGTTTCCACGACCTGTCCATCTGGTCTGGCGCGATCTGGCTTGAAAAAAACTTAGGCCGTAGGACCCCAGCTTATCATGGTTCATATATGAGACAAAGCCTGGTGACAGACAGACGGACGGAAAACCCCCTCATTAACTAATGTAACATGATCGTAGTAGGAAATCGTCGATCATTCGAAATACAAAGTAAACCCTCATGTTATTTATTATTAGTTTCTTATAAAGGACGGGTATACAATACAATAAGAATAGCTCAATTTATATTATGAAAATAAAATGTAAGTGAAATACAATTTAAAATGCGTTTAATTACAATCAGAATCCTTACTAAAGATAAAAGTATGTGTGGAAGTACCTATGTAATACAGTAGGTATGTTTGTTACACCTTCACTCAAAAATTACTCAACCGATTGCGATGAAACTTGGTATGGAGATAGCTAAAGATCTGAATGAATACATAGGCTACGTTTGATCCCGATATTCAGTAGTATCCTGTTCATCACTCCGAAGATCCTTGTCAGATCCTTATCATTTTATGAGACCATCTCGGAGCCTTTCAGTTGAAAAAATAATTATCTCAATCGGTTAAAAAGCCGTCTTCGAGTAATCGATGAACAAACCTAAAAAAAAAACTAATTGAGAACCTCCTCCTTTTTTGGAAGTCGGTTAAATACCAGTGAGTGACAAACATGGAATTTCCTCGTTGCTTCCAAATCACGATAAAAATCGTTTCCTCGAGTAATTTCAATCCGAACTAACACAACTTAGTTTTCACCACGTTAATTCATTTTTTTTTAATTCTAAATTGATTATTCGTTTGCAAGTTGCGTACTTTTAAACGCAAAAATTAATTTCTATAATATCTAAACGCCCTCTATAACATCTACATGAAAACAGACTAAGTTGTCTCGTTCCTTGGTTTACAAGATAGTTTCATTTTTCAACGTCAGGTGGCGCATAAGTTAGATACGAAAGTACAACATCAATATTTATAACAACGCCATCTATGTAACAGCTACTGTACTATAAGACGCGAAGCTTACAACAACCAAACCTAACAAAAGACTTTGAGTTATCTGCGCTAGATGGCATTTATTTAAAAAAAAAATATTTTTGTAATAATTAATTAACCGTGATTTTACCTTGGCCAAAAAACATTTTCTAAAAAAAAGTAAAACGCTACGGGAGCCTATTCCAGACTAGCGAATATCCCATCCCCTCGAACCGTAGTGAGTCCTACGACATGTCGACTTCCTTACGATGTTTTCCTTCACCGTAAGAACGATGTGGTTGGTACTGTTTTTAAAAACGATAACGAAAACAAATTCTATTATTGTAAACGTTTACTATTAAAACCCTTAATCCTTAAAAGGCAAGATTTCTATTTACTTAAGAAGTACCTACCTAGGTACCTACCAAGATTTTGCTTCGGTTTTCACGATGCTGCTTTAAGAAATTAGCCTCATTTTTCGGTTGTAATCGCGTTGCTTTTATTATTTTTAGGTACAGAACTGGACTGGTCTCTATTAGAGACTAGAAGGAAAAGGTCGGCTGATAGTGATCCCTTTCAAACTCGTCTCTGACGGACGAGCTTCACCAGTTCCAAAGTCAACATGTTCGGGAAATTACTTAAAAAAAGATGGATCAATATTCGATCGTCGTTGTTAGAATACGCATCTAGGTAATCTAAGTTGTAGCATTTTTCAACTATAGATATTTTGAGGAGTTTACTGGTCCTTCTGTAAGTACACGGATTGGCTGAGGTGTATTCTGTTATACTAATAGTTCAAAAAAGGTACTGAATAGACTAAAAACAATAAAAGCTACACGATTTAAACAAAAAATGAGTCTAATCTCGTGTAGGTAACCTATTCACATTCATGATTTTTGTTACCAACTCATTGTAAATGGGTTTGTACAAATAACATTGTATTTTAAATAAACTATCACAGTATTTGAATACAACACATTAAAACTACTTTACTCTAAAGTTTTTACAAACTAAAAATATGCATTTCAAAGATTCCAGCAATCATGAATTTTTCATAAAATAACAAGTCGATAAGCAAAAAAAAAAGAGTTATCGTAATCGGGCTTCGAGTATGGTGTGCACATAATATAACACATACGTAGAAACAATATAGAGGTCGAATTGAGAACCTCCCTCCTTTTTTTTTATTTGTTTAAAAATATTTTGCTGTAAACTTACCACCTACCATAAACAGTAGTGGCTAAGGGAGGGATGCCAACAAAGAAGTACAGGGACTGTTTTGGGAAAGACATGGCAAAAGACAAAGGGAAGAAACTAGACTGAAGGAAAATCACATGCTGTAGGCAGGCACTCATGGTGGGACCTACATAGTGGGACAACGGAACCAGTTCACGTATATTCTATAACTAAACCGTAAAAATACAAACAATTGGTGAGCCTTTTTCAAGAAAAATCTAACAATGCTGATGATTTACTTATAAAATACGTGCCCTGATCTGCCTAACCTATCTGTGTTTCAAAAACTTACTAATATAACACATGAACTTACTTGAAAATTCCGCCGTCAAGCGATACCTCAACGCGAAATAAGCTATCACCCTATGCACAAACGTGAACACTAACAAACCTACCACCTGCATAATATAAGTATCATTTGTCATACCGACGTCTCTAAGTAACAATTTAGGGTCAGCATATAGGCAGAAATCCTCAGGGCATTCCATCAGGCCTCGATTTTGGTATAAAGCTAAGGAGAATCCAGTCAGGCCAAAGCGAAGGTAGGAGGCAGACATAAGCGCTCTCATGCTGCCTTCGATGTAAGGTCCGAAGCCCATACCGTAGGAACTTAGGGCTAGGAGTGGAGCCACTGCTGCAGGGCCTAATATGGAGCCGTTCTGGAAAAGTAATCTAAGGTCAGGCACTTATTTAAGAAAAATAAAAGACCAAGTGCGAGTCGGAATCGGGCATGAAGGGTTCCCTACCATTATCACAATTGTCTACGAAACCCTAAAATAAACAGTGGACCACTAAACCAGATGCCAGTTTATCACTAAATGGCGCTCGTAGTAAAAATAAACTGCCCTCCTTAAATATTTGATTATATTTTGTGTTTAGTATTTGTTGTAAGGCTACTGAAATACTGTGAGAAATAAACTGTCTATCTATAACGGATTATAAGATACATCCTTTTGATAGACGGACGGACGGACAGACAGACAGCGAAGGCTCAGTAATAGGGTTCTAGTTTCGTAATGTAATAAATAAATATAAATAAATAAATAAATTCTCCAAACAACACACAGCGCCATCTAGCCCCGTGGTAAGCGACTAAGCTTGTGTTACGGTGACTAGACAACGGATATAATACTTATATTTATTTTTCTTTTGTAAATACATACATATTATACATAGAGGGACACCCAGACCAGACACAAATATTTATTTTTTAAGCATAAATACTTGCACCCGGCGGGAATCGAACCCGCAACCTCCTGCATTGCAGTCGCGCTTTCGCACGACGCGCCACCGAGGTCGTCGGTTAAGTAAATGTAAACTCCGCTTAAGAACTGATAGCTTCTCATATTTTGTAGCCTTTATACTTGAAAGCGGCAATTTTAATGAAATACTTACAGTAACATTCAAAGCAGATCCAATTGCCAATCCAAGACCTTCAGAGCACGTTGCTATAAATAATCCACTGATGGCAAACAGTACAAATCTGTCAATTTCAAATAACTGTCCCGACATGAAGTAAGTTATGATTATGAAAATTGAGCCAAGTATAAACTGAAACAAACAAAAAAAAAACTTAAAGGACATTTGGTTTAGAAAATGTAACTTAGACGCTACTTATATTATAATGGAATACCTATGTTTGAAATGAGGATGTTGCATTGACGTCGGGTTTAAATGATGGCCTAACAGATTGAAATTACCGTTTATTCAGTAGAGTTATTTCAATCAATCGATTAAAGTCACATACATACCTACCTACAAACTTCGCGTTTATAATAATAGTAGAAAGTAGGATAGGATGGTTAAGTGCAAAAGTTAGCTATTGCCATACAATGCGGAAATGCTGTCAGCGTTTTGGGTACCTTTGCGCCGGGTACAATTCGGGGTGGGTTATTTTAATATAAGTAGTTATTATTTAATTAGTTTAGTTTTATATTATTGTTAAATGTACTTATATAAATTTATGTAAATAAATATTAGTTATGGTTATATTTGTTGTTGCGTTTCAAAGTACAGCAGTAAATAAAACAATGGTTGGTACAGAGGTCATTCAGTGTTGTCCCACTGGAGGTACAAAACAAATTGGCCCTTTACTGTGGTATATTTTTAATTAAACCCTGTATGAGCTGAGCAAAACCTTACCCTATTGTGTAAGCTTTGGTGAAAAATAAATTAGAATTTATATTTTACTTTCGGTTTTATGGCCTTTGAATTTTTTATTTGACTAACCAAATAAATTTATCACAACACTTTCAAATGAAATGGTGAAATTTAAGGTACCTAGAAATTCATAATAGCGTGGTAGCACGTGCCATAAAAGTGTGTAAAAAATAACTTAATTTGTATTATAAGCATATTCCTACCATAACCTCCCACCAAAAACCCCCATTGGCCAACGAATAGTTGATACCGTAGCCCTGCTGTAGCCATATTCATTAGAGTATTACCACACCAATCGACCGATCGTCGATCGTTGCCATCAATTAATGGTAGAATGGATAAGTCGACGTCGATCAATAGTTTCTACCAGACCAACAGATTCATTGTCGATCGAAGATCAACAACTGTAGAATGGATTAGTCGACGTCGATCGCTGCCCGCCCGCACCGGTGTTAATCGAACAACGTCGACCGATGACAGGCATCGGCCGGCAATCGTTTGATTGGTTAGTCGACCGGTATCCAGTGTAGAACACACTGAGACTAAAGTGTAGTGTCCTGGAAGTCCTACTAACATAGTTTTAAGCTATCTATTAACTTATTCATTTTACTATAAAATATGTATGTTGGTCTATAATGTATGTATTTATGGGCCTTAGTAGCCTAAAAGAAATGGTTTATTACTTTTTTATTATTATTATCCATCGAACAATTAAATCTACCACACAAACCGATCAACGTCGACCGGTGTCATCGACATCGGTCGACGATCTGTAAATCTGAACTGATTAAAACACACTATTAAGAATATTACAACGCAACAATGGACGTTTTCTTTTATACCTCTTTAGGAAAATGATCTTACCATCACGGGCATTGTAGAGAACGACAAAGCGGCGTAATAAGCTTTGAGGCTGTACCAACGATTAAAGTATTCTCGTCGTAGCATCCTTACTTCTAAGGGAACTGAAAAATACATTAATTTGATTAGAAGAGTACCTAAACTACAAATAAGTGATTTTCAATTTGAAATGAGTACCTATAGACAACTGTTTTTGACTTTTCAAAAGCATTACTTATTAGTTATTAGATTAATAAGTACCAATTTATTTTCTATGATTTAATTGCTTTAGGGTTGGCATCAGGCAGGCGGCCGGCCGTAAAAATATTGCCAAACCTATTTACAGAAGGTATGGTCAATGATAACTTACCTGCAGCGCCGAACCCAAATAAAAAAAACAATTTGGGGTTTAACGGAGCCCGGTCTGCCGAGAGGGACATTATGCAGCAGATTTTATTTGCTCAATTCTTGCTCAATTATAAAGAAATATTTTACTCACATAATAAAATCGGTATCATTAGGTAGGTATACATGAAGAAAACAACACAACTTAAACAGAATTTGAAATTGACTATAGGAGCTGATCCGTCGTTTCCGATCATGAAGAATATGCTGCCAAGGAGCACTGCCGATATCACATGGTGAGCTAACTGGATCCAGAGCGTGACCTAAAAGATAACACGAAATTATCATCATTTCAGCTGTAAGAAGTCCACTGCTGGACATAAGCATAATCCCTCATAGATTTCCAGATGCTTCGGTTATAAGCGGCCTGCATCCACCGTGAACCCGCAGCCTTAACCAAGTCGTCCGTCCATCTCGTTGGTGGACGTCCAACGCTGCGCTGCGCAACACGAAATCATACTTACATGTAGGTAGGTATTAGAAAAGACAACTACAAACTTAAAAGTTTTAAAAGAAGTCCGATGTCAGTTTTTTTTTTTGCAAACAGCAGTCAATAGATTTTTGCAAGCAAAAAAAATATCTGGCCTTAATAATTGAGAATTCAAAATCCAACATTTTAGGACATTTTGGCCCTAAATGGAGAAAGAAAAGGGTGCGGTTTTCATTGAGGCTTGAATTTTTCAAAAATGCATTAATTCCATGTCTAGAATGCCTCGTGCAATTCACAAATGCATTTTTCAATAAATGAGTGCAATAAATGAAAACTAAAAACAATACAAAAAAACATACCCATACCCATTTTACACGAAGGGTACTCAAAATGTTCATATTTTTATTTTTATTAAACTATTTCAATTATTTTCAATACTCATGCAAAGTTACAGCTTCTTAGTACTAACAAGTCTCGGTACTTCTCCCCTTTGACAAATATAAGAGTTACTTGTCCACTACGAAACTCTAAAAAGGGAATGTAAAGTATTTCTTTAGGCATTAATCCAGGCGTTATATCAAACAGGAAAAGGCGCGATAATATCAATGGACAAATAATTACAGGGCAATAAATACATGAAGCTAATTATTTCTAAACCTTTGTGCGCATTTAACACAATTAATGGCATAAAGTTGGCATCCTAATGGCTTCTAGGTTGAAGGCATATCAACATAATTATTATAGGTAGGTATACTTTATTGTTGATTTTCTTGGGAATTATTCCCAAGTAAGTATATTATAGGTGTAATAAATAAGAAATTGCGTCTTCAACATCGATATCATTATTTATAATTATGGTAGGTAGGTAGGTACGTTGTACCTACCTATGTATAGTTGTTATATTTTTTTTATAAAATCTTTTTTCGATTTTTCTTCTGTTTCGATGTTGGATAGAAATTTAGCTCATTTTTCGGTTTTAATCGCATGGTGTTTATTACTTTTAGCATTGTTTTAACGCTCACCGTTTCGAGACCTTAACAGGTCTCTATTCAGGATTGACAATCCTTTCCAGGTCTCGAAACGTTGAGCGTTGAAACAATGCTAAAAGTAATAAACACCACGCGATTAAAACCGAAAAATTAGTATTAATCTTATTTAACTATAAAATGTTTTTAATATAGGTCAATTAAAGTCAATTAAAAGTATAAAATATGTGTTCCGAAATCTTACCATATTTCTCTTATTTTGTATAAACATCCTTTTGCTTAATATTAAGAACTGTGCGAGGAAAGTAGTTGGGAACTCCATTTTTTGTGTCTGTTCTTTTGCAACGTGTTCTACGAATATCCTTTGGATAGACTCGTCTGAGTGTAGAACTGGTGTCCTGAAATGTCAATAGTACTTATGAGGAATAATATCGTTTTGGGCGTACCTACTTATTTATATTTATTTTCGCCAACTCTTCTGCATCATATTCCGTTGCGTGGATCACTTCGATGTGATTTTAATTAAATATCTATTACGAAAGATAATTTTACTAAAGTTTGATATCAAGATGTTCAAGTTTTTTTCGTAAAATTTATTACAATCATACACAGAGCAGCGCCAAAGCCTAGGCGAGTTGGCTGTAATGACATTTTTATTTGAACTTGCATTTAATTTTGACCTCATCTCACTTGATAAGAAGCGACGATGAGGTTGACGGTGTAACATGCTTGCCTGTAGAAGAAACCAATTCACTCTAGATTTGAAGACTCAAAGGTTGTAGTTAAAGGGGAATTCAAAGATAGAAGTCTGCCCCTCGACGTACTCGGCACTAAAGACGGCAGACCACAAGCCGCAGGCACCGCTGTATAGCTAGGTATATGGCTAATCTCTGAACTAGGAATTTCCCCTATCTGTGGTCCAACCAACGAAGCCGGAGCCGACACTAGACCTCCCGAAAGAACCCAATAATAGAAGCTTAACATTAAAATCTTACCTGCCACCTCTAACAGTCATTCTATCTAATTTCCTACATAGTGCCCCATTCTGGCACAACTCGGATAGCTGAGCTGCAGATTCTACGTCACTGAGTAGGGTTTCCAGTACGAAATCAGCAGGGTTGTAGGTTTTGGGGCAGATGTGACCTGCTTCCGCCAAATAAGGTACGAGGAGTTGTGGTGCACCCTGAAATTAATAATTAAATTACTTATTTTATTACTTATTTATTTATTAAATTACTTATTTTATCATCTTTTGTCCCGGCCGACTTCACGTCATTGTGTTTTTCTTTAAAAACAATTTGATGGGCGTATCGCTTTTACGGTGAAGGAAAATTTGATCACTATCACACCTGAGGGTAAATGATGAATGACGGTAACCATAAGAAGATACCTGTTCGCGATTTAAAGTTCTTTAAAATATACAGCCCTAAACCGAATTGAGTGGAAAGATATGGAGGAGGCCTTTGCCAACGTTGGGCAAACAGACGAAGTTGTCGATGTCATCGGCTCAACAGAGCCGTTAGAGTTAAGCAATATTCTGTAAATATTCTATGTCTGAATAAAGGCTATTATTATTATTATATTATATTTTAAAATATACAGATTAGATACCAGGGGTCACCGCGATCCTCATCAATGAGGGAACGACGGAGGATGAGGAAAATATACTCGCCACTAACTTTATAAACCTTTTGTAATTTTAAATATACCTAGTCACAATCATACATCAAACTGGTGTACAACAATAAAAAAATGGAGTTGTAGGACATAGTAGCTACCCTTGTGGCTTAAACCTGATAATAACCCATGTTTTACGCTAAACCTAATGAGAGGGCTAAATGTATCTCAATATAATAAGTAGGTAATATTATATTATCTCAAAAAAAAATGTTCAATTCATGTCGACGTCCCTTCTTCAAGTATAAAATCTGTTTACGAGAACTATCCAGTATCTTCAAGGGAAACTTCCAGTTCATTTGTTAGCTAAGATGCAGATTTCCCAGTGGTCATGGTTTGAATTGCACACCTATATTTCCGAGCAATTAATCAATGTCTAGTTTTTTTATTGCAATTGAGGAGCCCGTGGTCTAGCTGCACCCGCGGATCTCGGATAATCGTGTGGGTGAAGCAACGCTTGGCGCAAATTTTACTTGGATGGGTGACTGATAATTAGTGCGACAAAAAAACATTTTCTCGAGCTGCTCCGTGCTTCGGAAGACACGTTAAGTTCTCATAGCAGTCTTTAGGTCAAGTTTAAGGTCATAAAGCGACCTGAACTCTAACACTAGGTGATGGCTCACCTAGTGTTAGAGTTCAGGTTCAGGTGGTGTGGCCACCACTGTACAAAAAGGAGAAGAAGATTATAATACACTTTTTCACTGCTTGACGAATTACCACTAAAATTCGCGGTAAGAATACGCTTGACCAATTGACACTATTTGTAGACTTGACCAAATTGTCAACTACATCTAAGTAATAATACCAAATAATTAACAAAACTAAAATAAGTGGGTACCTAAGTAGGTACATCAATTTTAGACCAATAATGATACAAAGGCTTTTTAGAACGCAAATAAATATAAATCTACTTCTTTATTCAGTAATTAAACAAACAGCTTATTCAGTAAGTACCTACTAGAGATAGCCAACAAAAATATTCATAGACATTTCTAGTAGACTTCGAAATACCTATTTACTCATCCGAGAGATGTATCCGGTTGCATCTTACTCGAAAGCTCACGGTGTCCGATCAAACACAGAAGGTAAGTCTTATTGACCATCCCTACTACAAATAGATTTGACAAATATTAATGATCTACTTTACTTAAGGCGTTTTACAGACTATTTTTACTGATTACTATTTCAATAAGTAGGTACGTTCAATAGATCAATATCCGTGGTAAATAGGTATCTCTGATAGCAGTCGTTTTATCAAGTAAGAGGCCTTAGGGACACCTGAAAACTTTAACACTAGGTAAGCCACACTAATAGATACGCCCAAAAGTCGGCTACGTATAAAAGTCAAAATTAAAATAACCCGACCCGATTTAACTGGACGCGTTTGTAGTTTCAAATAACCCTCTCTAACTTTGCACTTCTCTACTTAAGAGATACAAATTGTATTCTTTGTCTCATCTAGAACGTCTTTTATTTTTGCAAGTTGGGAATTATCGCATTTGTTAGTAGGGTATCTCAGAATTTTCCTTCCTTCCTACTTTATAGGGGACGGAAATTTCTTTGGCAGTTTTGAACAATTCTAAAAGTGACCAAGAAATTTCCGTTGTGTTCATTTGAAATGAGTCGGTTTGGGTTCTGAAACTTCATAACTGAAACTAAGTAAAGCCAGTTTTGCTCTTTATTTAAACAATATAATGTTCCACTGCAATACTGATTTTAATGTTCAAAGTTATAGTATAACTAGCTGCGTCCTGCGGTTTCACCCGCGTAAGTCACGATCATGGGGAATTTTGCAAAGTCCCTTTCTAAGAGGATCATTACACGCAACAAAGAACACACTCTCCAAATTTCATGTCTCTAGGACCAGCGGTTTGGGCTCTGTGTTGATATTTAGATCAGTCAGGACTTTGAAATTTTTACCTATATAGATAATATCATAGACAAATGATCCTATTTTAATCTATGATTATATTTAGTTTCGTAAGGACGCCATTCAATTAAGTGATAAAAGTGGTTAATAATCCCATTTGCAGACTCGTGAATATCGCTCACAGTGGCGAGAAAATAAGTTAAAAATAATTGCATATACAGCTAAAGCGCTCAACGTCCCAGCTGTGAAATAATTATACTGGACTGCCTCTATTTAAAAAAAAACCTATCCTTATTACAGACAATTATTAAAAAAAACACTTAAAACTAAAGTGGAACAATCGGCGGCCTTATTGCCAATGTTCCATTTCTTCGAGGCAACCAAAAAGTCAATAAGGCTAAGGTAGAATTTAAACGGCTATCCATTGTCTACGAAAATTTTTGCACCTACTAGACTGTTGTGAACACCACCTACACACACCTGTAAAGGTCTCAAAACGTTGAACATTGAAACAATGCTAATAGTAATAACCACCACGCGATTATAACCGAAAAATGAGTTAAATCTCATTCCAACATCGCGAAAACAAACAAGAGACGAAAAACCGACGACATTGTAGCGGTCGCGGGGAGTCGATGGATGGAGGCGGCTCGGGATCGCTATTTGAGGCGTCGTCGTATGGGCCTATGTTCAGCAGTAGACGGCTAAGGGCGGAGATGAGACTGTAGTGTACCTACTTATCGCCAAAAGGTTATCGAGCCAATTTGTCCAACGTCTCTTCTAACTTTATAGGTTTCGCGGCGAAGGATCAAATACTAATACCTAAAGAAATGAAAAAAGATTTTCTCAGTTAATAGGCTTTTGAGGAAAACGTATCAATTCCTTTTCCTACTTATAGTAATAAAAAAAATTAAAAGTGATTTTTGCTTTGGATAGAATGGACTGCAAACTTTTTGGAAGCCTGTTAATTTATTGACTGTGTAAATTTTTAACCGACTTTCCAAAAACCGAAGAAGGTTCTTAATTCGTCGCTATTTTTTATGTTCCTATTTTCATTCATCAAAATAAAGAAATATAAAGCACAGATTTCATGATTTCACCCTGCATTTTTTTCTTTTTTTTTCTTTTTTATTCATTTCTACACAAGTAGGTACGTTAATTATCATTTTTTTATGTTTGTGCGTCAGTAATCTTGTTATCAAAATCGGTTTAGGCTAAACTTTTACCCATATTTATAAAAAAAATACAAAGTCGGCAAAAATACGTAAATTTAGTTTAATACGCCAAAATAAACCGTAACTTAGCTGAGCCAAACGTTGTAAAATTGATTCATTTTGGCCACTTTAATGAAATTTTGCTCTTAAAGTGACAAAACATAAACTTTACTCCTCTTAAGGTCTATGTCAGACGATAATTTTAAACTTAAAACAAATTGTTATTTTTTCTAATAATTATTTTAATTTCTAATTGTTACCTTAATAACTGAACCAAACTTGTAGCATGAATTGAAAATTAACTTTCCACGCAGGATCCAAATGATCAGGTGAACGTGAAACTTAACATTTTACAAACGTAAGTTTTACAAGCAAGCGCAAACGTACCTAGGTTCATTAGTACAGTATCAAATTTGTCACTAAATTGAAATAAATTATACGTGGCGCTTGCCAAGCGCTACTAATCGCGCTTTGTACGCTTGCCAAACGTAATACATACATAGGTTAATAGAACTACGTACTAAACCTTACATAGGTAACCTCTAGTATAAGGCTCGACGCATCGTGTACCACCACCTTATTGCTGGTACTTAACCCTAAAATGATCTCTCGATAATAGTCAGTCATAACTCAAAAGACCGCGGTGTTGTCCTGGCGGTTTATAAACCTTTTATGTTGATAACTTCCAAGCCTATATAATAATTAAGTACCCATATTTTCAGGTTATTAGGGTGTAATGGGTTGGTTTACAATGACACTGTTGCATATTGGTCGTTGAAGCCTCTACTAAAGTCGCGTTCTTACTTATAAGAGTTCCTTTTTACGTTTCGAGGTACCCTAAAAATATGTTGGTTTTCTTTCACAACGCCAGTGTTTCTGCCCTTAACCTAGGGTACAAGTATTAAGCTGAACGTCCAACGCCAACTAAGCTAATCACGTGAGTGTAGCGGGCTTAGTTTACGGTAGACACACGCATATGTATGAAAAACTGGCTCGATTATGCTGAGCTAAGTTAAGTTTACTTAATATAATCGACTGTGGATGATAGGTTTATTCTATTGTGTGATAAGCGCACCAAAATTTCAATACAATTTATCAAAATATAATCACAAAAATACTTTTAAAAATGTCAAGAACAATAATATTCAAGACGTTATTCTCCTAATATCTGTATGAGACACGATTATAGAACTGTAGGGCCAACGTACACTCAAGACTTTTCTATCGACCGATATCATGGAGATCGTTTTAAAGAAAATTATAAAATAAGTCAAAATGTTACTCTGGCACAAGGAGTAACATTTTGACTTATTTTATAATTTTCTTTAATGAATTCTGGTTTAAGTACGTACTGCAATAGTGTTACTGTATTTCTCAAAGTGAATTATTTGTAAACACTATTTAAATATTTGTACTAACTAAGCTTGTCATAGTTAAAAACTAGATTTAGTAACGAAATATAGGTACAGAAGAAACACTGACTAACCCCCAGGTAACAGATTAATAATAATAATTGAGTTATGTAACGTTTGTTTTTTCTGTTAGCTTTAAAACATTTTTGATTAAAAAATAAATAAACGATACATAGTTGATAATCGTTGAATCGTTATTTTTCAGTTAGTCTAGACAGACATACTTATTGGAACTTATAAGACAGCGGCCGCCATTTTATTTTAAACTAGCAGCTCCCCGCTGTTTCACCCGCATAAGTCCCGATCCCGTGGGAATATGGGGATCAAAAGTAGCCTATAGCCTTCCTCAATAAATGGACTATCCAACACCGAAAGAATTTTTCAAATCGGACCAGTAGTTCCTGAGATTAGCGCGTTCAAACAAACAAACAAACAAACTCTTCCGCTTTATAATAGTAATAATAGATAGATAGACACAGCATGGTTGTACCGGGTCTTGAAAAAAAAGCAAAAAGAAAAAAAAAAAAAATGAAAAAAAAAGAAAAAGAAAAAAAAACAGAAAAGCAGCTTTAGCAAATTCAGGGGTCGGTAAGCTACGTAACCGCTCCACAAAAAAGTCTGCAGTCCGAGTTTACCCTTACAACTATTCACCGCGAATATAATACAGCAATCTCAATCCCGACAATTCAAAGACTGCGAAGTACATAATAATACTAATACTAAAAAGTAATGATGCTATTCGTGGAAACGCTAGACTCAGCACAGCCGACAGTCTTATGTAAGTTGGAAATGAGAAACTGGAAGGTACCTACTTTAATACCTTACCTAGGTACCGTGAATGCAATGCCGTTTTTGGTAAAAAAAATCTTGTATTACCAAGTTTATAAACAAAAAATAAGTTTATGTAACGTTTGGCTTTTACTCTGACATGAAGTTTCAAACTTAACAGACAGTGGCAAACGTTATATAAACTTAGTTATCGTATATAAGTATCTCTTATCCAAGCGATGTTCCCAGTTGCATTCCTCTCGGGAGCCCGGGGGAGCCCGGGGTCCGCTAAAACCCAAATATTTGGGGTTGGCGTAGTAGGTAAGTCATCATTGACCATACCTTCTCCTAAAAGATTTGGCAAATTTTTTACGGCCGGCCGCCTGCCTGACACCAACCCCTCTAGGGATTTTATCCGAGCAGTTTATCCGTCACCGCACGGGGAGATCTTAATTTTTTGCTAGTCCTCCGTAAATCCCTTAGTCGCCTTTTAAGACACCCACGGGAAAAGATGGGGTAACCCTACTCTATGCCGGGGCTACACGGTAAATGCCGGGCTACACGGCAAATGTCGTAGTCATCGTTTATAAGTAAGTGTATCGTAGAAAAGCCAATCTCTGCCCGGCAAAGAAAGATGTTATCTTATTTTCACGTGCAGAACCCACTGTATTATGAACGAATACCTTAATAAGGCAAAGTTTAAGCAAGATAACCACAAAAACTAATCACACAAATTGCTTAGTGCAAAATTACAAGCTAAGTGAGTAACTTAATGCCCACTTAAACTTGTCACGACCGACTAGGCCCTGAAAGTTATATAAAATAGTGACATGTGAATTGTGAATCAACTTATTTCCCTTGAGTGTAGCTCAGAAACTAAAAAAACTTTGAGAAATCCGAAAATCACAACAATAAAGCAGAAAAGTAGAGTCAGCAAAAACGATATTAAATTAATTTAACGACATTACAGTGTAAAAAAAAATACAATTCATTTGTAACCTGCAAGTTAGTATGTCGATTTAGTTCGATTTATGTTTTGAGATTTTTATGTAGGGTACATATTATAACATTCTTGTAGGTATTTTTTTTAATTCCTGTCATGTAATCTAATCAGAAAGAGACATCTTATGAGAAATTATGAGACAAACCACAGATTTCTAATTACGTGACTGAGCCACAAGGATTATTGTTAATTATTATTATTATTAATTAATATAAATAATAAAATTATAAATAATAATAATAAATAAGAATGAAGAATTGATTTTTATTTAAATATTAAATAAATATTAAAGAATTTGGAACATGATTACAATTAACATTTTGTTTCGAAGTTCATCTGTATTTTTATATAATTCCCTTCATAAGATAAAAGATGATAAACAAAATGATGGAATGCCCTTCTCTAAATTCATAGTGGCAAACTGGGCTAATGTTAGTTAAGGCATGGGGAACAAATACACCTTTTCAAATTTGTAAGTTGTCAATAGGGCCCACGATCGAAATAGAAACTAAAGACGATTGAAACTGAAACAAAAGACGATCGAAAATAATCACTAAAACGGGAATTTTTTGTTGACGGTACCTATCTATTTGTAAAGAGGATTCCATTACTAAGGACTCAGAAGCTCCGCCGAGATATAAGTACTGAAGTGAAATTTGAGAGGTAAACTTTGAATGTAGGTGTATTAAGGTAGGTACCGATACTTAGTAGGTACTTTATAGCTAAGTAATATCAACTTATTATGAAAATTTCAACTTAATATCTGAAAAATATTGCTTTAGGAATTCATCGGATTATATGTATATTTAGCTCAGAAATCACTATAAGGACGTCCAATTATTTAAAAGCTCTTTTTGTTGTAATTAATTTGTGAACATACTGCGTGACCATAATCACAATCTGGCGCTTTTTGTTCGTATTAGTGATTTAAAAAAGGTTGCTAGGAAAAGACTTCTTTTAGCGATCGCTAATCGCATGTTACGATTTTAATTTAAATATACTTATTATTATTGTTCTATAGTTTGGGCGCTGTAGCCCAGATATAAAAAAAATATGCCTATACGTACCCCCTGCCAAAATAAAAATAGATGCAAAACCGTACAACCTAAGTCGATGACGGGCACATTCTCGAATTTACGGCCTATACTTCAACGAACCGAAAGACATTTTCAATGTCAAAACAAAACCACTGGTATACTGTAACTAAAAGTGCACTCCCTAACTTCCAACGCTTAAAAGCATCAAACGACCAACTGAGTGCGCTATTTAATGACAAGATCAAAGCTGCTGCTGTAATTTGCCTTGATGTCACCAGTAACACCGCACAAAGGGTTTCCTCCATCCAAGGGGAATCCGGCCTCAACAAATAAAGCGAGTTTTCGCTCTAGGTCATTGGTGTACTCGTACTGTCGAGGAATTTTGCATTTTGCTATGTCAAAACCACTGGTGTAGATAACTAAAATTGCACCTCCTAACTTCCAACGCTTAAAATCATCAAACCTATATGGTACCCTCGACCCTCTGCCAAAACAAGAAAAGATGCAAATTCGGACAACTTACAGCCATGACAGGGACTGTCTCGAATTGATGGCCTACACTTCAATAAAATAAAAGACATATTCAATGTCAAAACCACTGGTGTACTTACGTAACTAAAAGGGCATTTCCTAACTTCCAACGCTTAAAAGCATCAAACCTATACGATACCCTCTGCCAAAATGAAAATAGATGAAAAACCGTACAATCTACGTCGATAACGGGCACTTTCTCGAATTTACAGCCTACACTTCAATGAAATGAAAGACATTTTCAATGTCAAAACCACTGGTGTACGTAACTAAAAGTGCACTTCCTAACTTCCAACGCTTAAAAGCATCAAACGACCAACTGAGTGCGCTATTTAATGACAAGATCAAAGCTGCTGCCGTAATTTGCCTTGATGTCACCAGTAACACCGCACAAAGGGCTTCCTCCATCCAAGGGGAATCCGGCCTCAACAAATAAAGCGAGCTTTCGCTCTAGATCATTGGTGTACTCGTACTGTCGAGGTATAAATTATGTGCTGTATAGTTGATAGGTAAGTGGTTCTAGAATATAATTTATTTTTCAATAGTCTGTGTTTTTTAGACTCCTGACAGTTCGATCAATCGGACTATTGATCGAACTGTCAGGAGTCTAAAAAACACAGGGTTTAACGGCTCACCCAATAAACCACGAACACGAAATTATAATTATTTTTGCTGAGGGGTCATTTTAAGGCGACTTGTTAGCTATTTGAAATCAACTGTCTAGCTATCGCGGTTCATGAGCAGGTGATAGACAGACAGACAGACGGCAAGACATATAGCGGAGTCTCAGTAAAAGGGTCTTATTTTTACCCTTTGGGTACGGAACTCTAAAAAAAAATTTGAAATTGAAATAAATAAATTTTATTCAAAAAATTTGAAGTAAGTAGGTACTGGTTTTTTTTACTGAAGATTAAATTGTGCAGTTGGATCAGTTTTGATTTTTTTTTCTGGTTTTAATCACATGGTGTTTACTACTTTTAGCATTGTTTCAATGCTCAACGTGTCGAGACCTGTTAAGGATTGTGTATTTGTGTCAATCCTGAAGATTTCGAAAGGTTGAGGATTTAAACAAATTTATAAACGAAAAATGTGTTTAATAATTTTAACCGTAAAAGTTTCTCAAACCTATTTATATGGTGCCACAGACACAAGGTAAAAAAACAGGGTATCGTATAAATCAGATGTTTTCCTCGACAGTCCAATACTTTTCCGTTTGGTAATTAACTCGTTCGATGGTAATATTTATTTGGGATACGACACAGTTACTGGTTGGATAACAGGTTTAATAGGTACATATTATCTGTGAACGAAAATCGTAAATTTGAAAGGAATTATCCGATTTCAATGCGGTTAAGCCTGCGTGAGTTTCGATCCCGTGAGATTAAAAATTATTCTAAGAAGATATTTTATTGTATTATATTGGGACTAAAAATTCACTTTACAGAACTTTAGTCGATAAACTGATTATGATTATGGAGTACGATAGGTTGAAACTCCAAAAAGAAAATTTGAAAGGTCCAAATAGTCCTATCTTGTAAGTTTTGATAAAAAAAGTTATAATATTTAATCTAAGCCTTACTCGCAAAAGACGAGGAAATGCTTTCTAATTTCTACTTAGCGGTTACTAGTACAGTATTATGTGATCTGTGCTAGTACCTACCTACTCATGGTGAAGCGGTCTAACTTTCTGGTTCGGAATACAAGTAGTCGCAGCTTCGAATCTCACCGAGTACGAATTTTATACTTAACCATTTTAACAAAAAATCCAAAAATGGCATAAATTAATCTCACATAGTTCTTTTTCGATCCAGCTGTTTAAACATTTTTTTTAATATAATGAATAAATGACTTTACTTATAAGTATCAGGTGCAAAGAGCAATAAGTCAAGTCTGCGTCGCGTTACTTTAACTTATAATTAGTCTTAACTTTCATTTAAGGGTAATATGGATACCGGATGCAAGGAATATTATGTGTTTTTTCGCAAAATTGGTTCTGAAATGCTGCGGTTTACTATATGTCCACATATTATGCAGTTTTATCTGAGCAGTGCGCTAGTGCGTTAAGAGGAGTATATACGCCAACGACCTTGAAACTGAAAATCCCTGTCGGGCTCATCGAAAATTGTTGATTATTTCATGACGGAATGTGGTAGAACTTTTTTTTGTGCACAGATTGTAGGTGACATTGTTTCCTACATTTTGGTGTAGTTTTAAGACAAGAACCTCCTATTGGTGCAAAGCCTATCCAAATTTTAGACAAAAAATGTCTGATTTGGCTAAAATGTCGATAGGCTTCAATACGTTTAGACATATTTGTATGGAAGCTGTACTAAAATATCGGAAACAATGTCGCCTACAATCTGTACACAAAAAAAAGTTCTACGACATTCCGTCATGAAATAATCAACAATTTTCGATGCGCCAGACATGGATTTTCAGTTTTTCAGAATAGGGCCCTTAAGGCTTAAAATTTAAAGGTTAGCTGGGCATTTAGCATCATAATTTCACTGTAAAAGCAATGTTAATTATACCGCACAACATTTTCTTACAGAAAAGACAATGGTGCACAGTCGGTCAGGGTATCAGCCACTGGACCAACACCTCTGTTTATAACTAGGCTATTTTTGAGCTTGTAAAGACAAGACTTGTACAGTCACAGTCGGCCATATGATAAGCCCGAAATAAAGCCATATGAAGTCGAAAGTGTTTTTCTACGGTTTTAATTTAATTTATTCGAATTAACAGCTCTTGAAGTAAAACAGAATTAAAAATAATATCATGAAGCATTTGTAACTTTCCCATATTTAAATGTGGGTAGGTAGGTACTTATACTTATATAATTCTTAATTTACTTTAAATTACATTAATTTGGTAAAGTTTCTATAGCCTTATAAAATAATTAAATGTATGGGAAAACGTCTTTATTACAAAACTAGCTGTGCCCGCGACTTCGTCAGCGTTTTTCGAACATCTACCCATCGCTGTGCAAAGGTCTACACTTAAACGAACGACCAGGAAAGGTCTGAGCAGAAGAGAATCATGGCTGAGTTTGTTTAAGTGTGATTTTTGTATATCGGTATGTAACTTGTTCTATAAACTAAATCTATAAAAGTTGAAACGCGACTTCGAAAAAAAGGATAAAATAATAATAATAAGCTTGCCTACATATGTACATAACAAAGCAACCGACTTATTTGTTATGTAATCTGAAGTCGGGCATCTTAACTAAATGCAATATTTTTTTTACGTGGGTGATGCCCCTTATGTACCGTCAGGCCGTCTCGGGGCAAATGACCCGGTTTGTTGGGCTCCTTGGGTACTACAGTTTGTCAACTAAACCCCAACGGCGTCCCTCGCTCCACAAGTGTCGAGGCCAGTGGGAATTCCTCATGGACTACATCCGTCAACCCCGACAACGGCGGCCTTTCCAAGCCCGTCCCCCCGGCATGGTCACACTACCGTCTCGTGGCCCCCAAAACCGGTGGTAAACTCCCCCGAGTTCACCGCCACCACCAGAGGCTGAGGTGATTTTTCACAGTGGTTGTCATCCACGCGGCCCTTTTCTTGCGGAAAGGACCCCCAAGCCCGCTGACGCGGGTTTACGGGACATCTGGAGGGTAAAACGTAACATCGTGCCCGGGACTCGAGACTCTAACGCGGTACCCTCGACTCGGAATCCACACTCTGCCGCAGCTGCCATCGTGCCTCGTAAACTAAATGCAATCTGCATCTACCCAGTAAAACTGCCCGATTTCAGCTATATTTTTTCCCCTTTTTCGTGCATTTTCGACTGCCACTAAAAAATATCAAAATTGTAACAGTAACTTTAATCATTGAGGAGTTTTCTGATGAGAAGGTAGTTTCAGGTGGTCCATCAATTCGTACCGAGTTCTTTATAAGCTGATTCTATTGATGGAAGTCCAAAAATTAGTAATTTACTGCATTGTGGGATGCTATTCTGCTCATCATTCCAAAGGTTCTCATCAGATCTTCACCAACAATTTGAGGGACCAATTCGAGACTCTCACTTTCCAAATCTAAAAAGAATATTTATATGCTGGTGTCCGGCGTGAACATATCCCCATACAAACAATAGGTATGTGGGTAGAATTGAGAAGCTCCTCTTTTCTTAAAGTCGGTTAAAACAACCATTATAAATTTCCGTATGTCCGAAGGATCCGAATATATGGAGAGACATAGGTAAACGGTATTTTAGGAATTACCGGATATCCGGCTTTTTTAATTACGTGCCGGATATCCGGCTTTTTAATTACCTACCGGATATCCGGTTAATCATGTGTTGATTCCACATAACACACTTCTTCAATACAACATTCAAACTAATTAGGTAAAAGTAGAAATAACGCTTTATACGGATAACCGGACTAAGTAGCCGGATAAAAAGTAGCCTATATGTTAATCGGGGTATAAAGCTATCTGCATACCAAATTTGGTTAAAATCGGATAAGCCGTTTCTGAGATTAGCGGGCACAAAGGCACACACAAACAGACAAACAGACAAACAGACAAACAGACAACCAGAAAAACAGAAAAATAGGTTCAACTGCGTTAATAGATACCCATACAATTTATATTTTTTTTATATCTTCCAAAAACAGACACCGCTGAGTTACGATTTTATTATATGTATAGATTAGAATATTATTGTGTTGTACACGTACGTCATGATATTTTAGTGGGTTTGTGCAGTTAAAAAAATATAGGATTGATGTTTTAGTATTTTTTTAATTTCTTTCATTTCTTTCAAGTCATTTTTTTCAGTTTTGGGAGCATCCGGGACGACATCCTCTTTAAGTTGAATAAATCTTAACCAACGTTAAATTGTTTAAGTTTCATTGTGTCACGGACCTACGCTTTTTAAACTAAAATTTAACCTTTGTAAAAATGTTTAAGTGGTTCACAACTTCTTTGAAAAAATCTTTTCTATGCTCATCTTACCGCCCGCCGTCATTGGGATATTATGGACTAGTACCTACTAGAGGTGATGTCTTAAATATATTCCAAGATCGTTTTACGCGAAATCCTTATCTATATCTATACTAATAGGAAAGATTTGTATTTTTGTGTGTGTGTGTTTGTCTGTATGTTTGTTATTAATAAACTCAAAAACTACTGGACCGATTTCAACAATTCTTTCATCATTAGAAAGCTACATTCACCCTGAGTAACATAGTAATATACTTTTGATCCCGATATTCTCACGGGATTGGGACTTACGCGGGTGAAACCGCGGGACGCAGCTATTAATAATAAAAGCCTGCTACACTACATCGTGAACAATAATATTGTTACCTATATTGTAAAGATGTACTGTAAATTGCTGCAGGCGTTAAGATGGAGTCGATGAATGACGATTAATACGTCAGTAGCATAATTGAGTTTGTTTACAAACGTCTACAGCAGGCATTGATACAAATTTACTCAAACGTTTAATTTAGTCAGTCCGATTGTCGATTTACAAAAAAGTGTGGCACTTAGAGACTGCCCCCGATAAAGCATAGCATTTTTAGCATCTTATGCAATTATAATTTCTTATTTATTCTGTACCCCTCACTCTGCCTACCAACATGGTAGGCGGAGTGAGGTTTTATTTTCGTTACGGAATTTCTTTATTCGGTCGCCGCGCTCAAAGCCCGCGATAAAAGCTATGCAATAGCTTAAAAACTAATTAAAATAAAACATGTCAAAGCCCATTCGCAAAACAGGCGAGTCGACATTATTAGGTACGTATTCATCTACAATTTTGTATTAAACTAATTTTAAGTTTCAAAAACTAATATCTAAATTCAAATCGAAAATAGAAAGCAGAGCAACCAAAGATCCGAACAACAAACATCTGAATAACCAATATTCACAGAACTTAGTTCTGAACTTGTAAACCAATTAATTCGTGACGTAATTTTAGATAGGCAGAGTCTGTTTAGGAAATCGCAAAGTCGCTTCTGTGCTACTGTGTATTCTGTGGTTGCATTACGAGGAAGAAATTATACACCTGCAGAGAAAATACAATCGTCTATTTATATCTATAAAATGCTTTGTCCTGAACTGAACTGACTGAACTGAACTATGCTATGTCGCTTCTGTGCTCCTGTGTATGGTTGCATTCCGAAGAAGAAATTAAATACTTGCTCAGAAAATACAATCGTCTATTTATGTCTATAAAATGCTATGTCCTGACCGACTGAAACATGGTTTAGTACAGCCTAAATTGCTGATAGTAAACAAGCGTGTTCTTTATATGGTGTAGTATAGGCATCCGTTAAGAACAGTTTTTAGGGTTCCGTAGCCAAATGGCAAAAAACGGAACCCTCATAGATTCCGCATGTCTGTCTGTCCGTCTGTCCGTCCGGCCGTATGTCACAGCCACTTTTTTCCGAAACTATAAGAGCTATACTGTTGAAACTTGGTAGGTAGATGTATTCGGTGAACCGCATAAGATTTTCACACAAAAATAGAAAAAAAAACAATACATTTTTGGGGTTCCTCATACTTAGAACTGAAACTCAAAAAAATTTTTTTCATTAAACCTATACGTGATGGGTATCTATGGATAGGTCTTCTACAATGATGTTGAGGTTTCTAATATCATTTGTTTCTAATCTGAATAGTTTGCCCGAGAGACACTTCCAAAGTGGTAAAATGTGTGTCCCCCCCCCTGTAACTTCTAAAATAAGAGATCGATAAAACTAAAATTTATATATGACTAGCTGCGCCCTGCGGTTTCACCCGCGTCAGTCGTAAGTCCCGATCCCGCGGTATTTACAGGATCAAAAGTATCCTATGTCCTTCTCCTGGCTCTAAACTACCTCCCTGCCAATTTTCAGCTAAATCGGTTCAGCCGTTCTTGAGTTATAAGTGGAGTAACTAACACGACTTTCTTTTATATACAAGGTGGATAGGACGATACAACATTAAACAAAACCCTGGGTTGTTAAAATATGTTTGAATAGTTTGGAATTGTATAATTAATCAGAGAACTGACATTAAAAAAGTAAAATTTTCAAACAAACTAAATATCCTAAACAATTAAAACCAATACGAACACCATGTACCCATGTGCACAGTGTAAGTACGTGCCGCGGCCACCGAGTATTAATCCTACAGAGCAACAGCTTCATACAAGCCCGCGGTGGTAGGTACTCCACTACATGAACAGCTATGTGTGCGCAAAGCTGTGAAAAGTCACTCAACGCTTTCCGCTCGGGTTTGCCGAGACCGCCCGAAGAGCCTACTCGGCTCACGTACGTGAACCCGTCGGCACACTGTCGGTGAGAGAGGTCACGCACACATAACTGCGCATGTAGTGAAGTACCTACGCCGCGGGCTTGTATCAAACTGTTTCTCTGTAAGATTATTACTCGGTGCCGCGGCCGCCTGGCGCTGGTGATAGTTTTGTTTTTAGATACATCGTGTAGCAAATTTAAAAAATGGAAAATAGTGTCCTGTGTCTGAACTACTCAACTGATTCTGTTGAAATTTGGTAGGTGGACTTTAGACGTGTGTAGGTATGTCCAGTTAAAAAAAATGTTGTATTATCCTATCCACCTTGTATATAGATGTACATTACCATGCGAACTTTCAACGAAAATTGGTTTAAACAAGATCCAGCCAGTAGTTTTTTTTTAATACGTCATAAACCGTAAATCCCAATTTTCCTTTCATTCAATTCAAAAATGTACGGAACCCTTCGTGCGCGAGTCCTACTCGCACTTGGTCGGTTTTTTAATAACTACGGATAATAAATACTACTGCAAAATTATTTGACTAACTTTCCGCGAAGTTATATTAAGAGATTATTAATTAGGTACCGTAAAACGAGGTGTCTTTGACAGTCGGGGCGACTATAATGATAACTTGAAATTTATATAATTCCATCTATTACTCCGATAAACGGAACGCAATTTTTTATTTTTTTTACGTGTTGCCAAAACTGATATTGTGAGCACATTTCCCCAAAGTGAAGCGAAGTTCACACAGCGTGAAAGTACTTAAATTTATTTTTCAAAGATTAGTGAATAAATAGCCAAAAAAATCGACGTGCAAAACTTTGAACCTGCAGCTGTAAGTATTTACATGTCGATAATAGTGAAAGGTCACATTAAATATATATTTTTTTGTGAATCTAGACATATTTTCACAATTTGGATTCGGTCGCCATTATGATGTGAATTACTGTCATTCTAAACCGAGGGTACATTGATAGGGTATAAGAGGTGACATTAATAGCTAGGTATCAATCTCGCCCTAACTCGTGCCGAAAACCTAGCCTAGAATAATGTATCTTATCAGTCTCGCCCCATAATATTTTGACTAATTGATTATTAAATTGATTGACTAATCAAGAACTACATAAGTGAAACTGATTAAAGTTGACTTTTTGCATTTATTTGTTAATTAAAAATAAAATTATAAATTATTTTGTTTCATTTTAGAAGTTATGAACAAACCAAACATGTTTTATAATATTTGGTACCGGATAGCAGTCAGCAGTTAGACCTATCAATGTTACCCCTTGTATCAAAGTAACCCCAAAAATATAAAAACAGTTATAATTTCAAAACTATAAGTCTCAATTATTATTTTTTTGCAGATTTGTGTTACTAGTCATTGTGTCTTTCAACATAAATTAAAAAAACATGTGGTCTCAAAGTAACCCCAAATGTAATATAATTTTGATAGCTAGGTTTTCTTTTTTTTTCTCGAAAACTAATCAAGATAATATTTATTTTTTTATTGATAATGGTAGTACGTAGTTTGTCCACCGCTTGACTATTTTTATTTTATTTTTAAGGTCAAAAATCTATGAATGGCGCTCAATTTAATTTCAAAATTAATCAATTTCACCTCGTTTTACGGTAAGTATACCTACTTATTTAGATATTTATTTTTATTTTTGGATTAATTCCGTAAGTTTAATATTATATAGATTTTAATTTTCACTTTTTGGTTCTGTTCGGGGTTGAGGTATATCTACATAATAAACAAATACCTATCGATAAATTTAAAAAAAACTTTTGTGTTCAATGCGTTTCGCTTAGATTTTAGAACATTTTTTTTAATTCGTAGTCCAGGTATTTCATTGAACTAAGTACCTAAAGTAGGCAACTGAAATAAGCAATTATTTCATTTTGGGCTGCACTATTTTATGTTACAACTAGCTGCGTCCCGCGGTTTCACCCGCGTAAGTCCCGATCCCGTAGGAATTTTGGGATTAAAGTAGCCTATGTTACTAAGGATGAATGTAGCTTTCTAATGGTGAAAGAAAATCGGTCCAGTAGTTTTTGAGTTTATTCATAACAAACATGCAGACACACATACACACAAAAATACAAGACTTTCCTCCTTATAATATTAGTGTAGTTGATAATTCTACCGCACTTCTCTAATACATTTGAAATTCTGAGCGCTTTAGCAAAATGGCGGAATCTTATTTAGATCTATCGATGCTGAAATTATAACGTGAACCAACAACTACGAAACTTTGATTGTCTTCACAAAACTAATTACGAAGTTCGCCACTCTGATCAATCAAAACTTTTTTAAACGTTATCTAATTTACTGTAATATTATGGTCAAGATATTAATGTCATGTAAGATTTTCTCATGTTTTGTTTAAATATAGTACGTAGGTAGGTACATGTTTCTACCTTTTGCAATTGAGTCCTTGGACCCTTGGAGACGAGGTTTAAGATTTTTATAAAATGTTTCTAAATAATTTTGTATGTATTAGCTTCTGGTGACCAAAGGGCTGACTGCTCCTTTGGTCAACGAATAAGTATTGCTAGGTATATAAAGAGGGAAAGCAACTACCTAGCATTTATGTTGCCCTTTTGAAGTCGATTTTTAATTCTTTTTAATTATCTATACTGTAATATTATAAAGAGAATTCTTATAAATTCGGTTAAAAATGAGTTTAATTTCATATCAGAATTGTGAAAACCGAAGAAAAATCTTGATTATTTTACTAGAAAATCAGCTGTTTCTTGGAGTGAGAGGTCATTAACCTTATGTATTACATTTACTTTTCAGACTTCCCGTTTTCTTTTCAGAAAACGCTGTATTGAATGAATACACCGAAGAGCCTTATCACCTCTGCAAAGAAACTAGTAGGTAATATATTTTACGATCAATAGTGTTTAGGTAAAGTGCCTATATATGTCTCTAATCTTGTGACATGTTTACAAAAAATAATTTCGCATATTTAAGACCTCCTTACTTAAAAATGGTGATAATAGAAGCATACTCTATAGTGCGTTTTATCTTTTAATTCTTATGCCGTTATGTTGGTAGCAAAACAAATAAGTGCTGCAAATGTTACATAACTAATAAGTAATCTGGTAATCATTATTTATAAGTAAGGGGTTAAGTATTCATTTATTTGTAAAACATATACACACCTCAAGACTTAACCTAACACTAAGTGCTAAACTTAGTGTTAGGTTAACATGATATGTAGTCTAAATACGAGTAACTCTTAGTTATTATGATCCGATCTCAGCACCGCATTACAATAGAATGCCTAATAAAAAGAAATAAGCTTTTCGCCCGGTACCAGCTGGAGTTTCGAGTGAAACAAAAAGCCCTATTTATTACACTTAGCACTTACAAGCCCTTGAAAGTGTAGCGTTGGTGGTATTTACTTAGACTTACCTACCGCAAATAAGTTTGGTGTATTTTTAGTCGTAAATGCTCTAATATTTTTGCTGTAGGTAAGTCGTGCTTAGTTTTTGAAACTAAACTAGGGTTTTTATCGGGTTTAAAAAAGAAGGACAGGGTAGGTATTTCCACCGTTTAGTTTGGGTTTGATTTTATTTATTTTATTGTATTTGAAAAGAGTGGCTGCACGGTAATCTCAAACCATACTAACTACAAACTAGCATTACCTAAACTTTGTTATTAATGGCCCCTGCAACATTATCAGCACGGGACATGAAATAATATTTCAATGCATCTGGACGACACGTGAGTTTCCTCACGATGTCTTCTTTCGAAGTTAATAGCGCACATAACTTTTTCTCTGGGAAAAACATTACAATATCCTACCTATTTTACCTATTCTTAAATTACTGAGGCGATGAAGAAAAAGGATGGCGCTTTTTCCCTTTAAATATTATGAAATAAACTTACTTGATAACAGCACATGCCTCTTGCCAGCACGTAGATTCTGTCAAACAACGCAAACAAAGACGCCGATGGTTGATGAACAGTGCAGATGATCGTGCGACCCTGGCGGGAGAGGAGTCGGAGAAGCACTACTAGTTGACGTATGGAGACTACGTCAAGGCCTCTGAAAATAAATAAAAAAGTTATAAAAAAATATTGCATAGACTGCAGTCTAGTTCAACAATGCTAAGGACATATAGAACTGGACTGGTCTCTGTTAGAGACTAGAAGGAGAAAGATCGCCAGATAGTGATCAATTTCAGACTCGTCTCCGATGGACGAGCTTCACCAGTTCCAAAGTCAAACTGTTTAGGAAATTACTAACACAGCTTCTCTACCATCTAGGAAATCTAAGGCTAAGGAATTAGGCTTGTACAATACAATCGATAGATAATGGACGTTGTATTTATGAATGTTTCATATAACTTCTGGCTCTTTAATGGTGGAAAAGTCGTTTTGAGACTTTCATCGATCATCACCTCATTTATATATCACATGGTGATATATGTATATTGAAAGATCGGTTGTCAATTGGCGTAAGTGACATTTAAAACTTTGATAGCTAGTTAATCATCCACGTTTAACTCATTTAGAGTACGGCACGGTCAAGGGGTTGGTAGTTTATATATTTTTTAATTTGTGGTGGTGCGTGGTACTATCCTAAATTGCCCTATAATGATGGCAGAAGGCCATACCTAACTAAAAAAACTAGAAAATCGATATGCCGCTCTACAAAGAATCAAATTGTAAATAAGCCAGGATACCTAGTTTAAAATGAGAACTAACTTACAAATAAAATTTTATCCTTAAATTCACACGCATTGTAAGGTAGTACGTGAAAGGCTGGGAAAAAGACTTGTCAATTGTTCGTACAAAAAGAGAAAATTGGGTTCTATTTTGGCACAGAGTTAGGGATAATGGGCTCTAAGGTATTTGGTGCTTGACATTCAATTTATTGCTTCTATGCATTATTTGGTTCTGCACCAATATTGTTTACGTACCTACTATTTTATGGCTGCGTGCATGGCTTGCATAACTATTCCTAAATTTGTTTAAGCTCTTAAATGTGGTTAAGAACTGTCAAAGTGTGACGACATAATAGCGATATTCTACTTATGAAATTAGAGTCCAATTTACGACTTAACTTGATTTTTAAATTAATTTAGATAAATTTACTTTTGAATGGTTTTATGCAAGTCGCCCTAAATTTGTCAAAATCAAACTCCATAGTAGCTCGGTTGTGTGATTTTTAATCACTAGACTAAAAATGAAAAGAATAAAATGAGTAAGTCAAAAGCGATGTACCATTTATTGACTACTTCTATATTTAACCACTTTTACAATGGACTACTTCTTAATTTGACCATTCTACAATAGACTACTTCTACATGTTACCACTTCTACATTTGACCTTTTGAGACCTGAGACTTGAAAAAAACTTTGAATGCAGGTCATAGACTTATAGATAGCGACATATAGCCTCAGACTAAACTACTAGTCTTCTAAACTCAAACATATTTGCCCGTTGGACATAAATAACTCTTTATTTATTCGGCACGTACAGAAAACATGAATAGCAAACATTAACCTAATTCATTGTCATGATATTCCCAAGAATTTGCAGAAATATCGAAGTCTTACATCTTTCCAAGAACCCCTTTTATATTTCTAAATGGGTCTACAGAATGGCATACGGAACCCAACGTAAGTATGAGTTATGGTGCTAATTATAACTCTCAACCGACGTTTATGTGAATATTTGACTTGTAATTAATCAACTTGAATGTAAGCTGTGTAGCTTTGCTAAGGGGAAATCTACTTACTCTTTTCTCCATACTTTACAAACGTAGTCGACTGTTTCCTCCCTAAATAAAGAGGTTAGAGCAAATATGTTTATGCGATAAAACCTATCTCAGCCATGAAAAGGCCCCTACGTTTTGATTCCTACAGGGAAGAAACAGTCGATTACCTTTGTATGGAGAAAGAGTACGTAGACTTTCCTCTCAACAAATGTTAGATAATCTACTACTTACATTGAAATATTTTTAACGAAAAACACATCTTCAAAAATTTGCCAACGTCTTAACGAAATAAACCACGCGGGAGAGTATACTTTTCCTTTAAAATATTTCTAGTAGAAATAAAACATTAAAAAAAACTTTTTACGAAATACCTCCTAGATGAAACTGCCAACAAAGGAAACTTCCACGACACTGACAGTGTAAGTAAGTATTATACCTATTTAATTTATATTCCTTTTAGATCCTGTAATCCCATTTTCAAATAAAATACCAAAACTAGAATTAACTTGATCCCTCGATTGAAATGGATCACATCAATCGATCACACATTTAATCCTTGGATTATTGTATGGCGGTATTTGTTCAGTTACCCTTAATTGGCTTTTTCTGATTTCATTTGACATCCAAATTGAAAAATTGATTTGCCGTATAACGCCATCTCTATTGAGTAGATTGAGATGGTAATAAGAACTATAAGGGTTCTATTTTTTTACCTAAAAAGGTTAAAATGGAACCTTTATAAAATGACTTTGTTGTCCGTCCGTAGGTACATCCTTCTGTCTGTTAAAATTCGGAAACGCACGGAGGTATCGAGTTGAAATTACCACAAACCGTATACTGAGGTCTATGGTCCCTACAAGATTTTGAGTTAACACGATAAAAAGATATGGGCAGTTTTGGATTTTCGCGGAAATTTGTAGGTTATAGTACTAAATGTATTAATTTTGAGCGGTTGACACTCGGCACAGCTAGTATAAAATATCTGTACTATATCTACTTTTCCTCAGATCGATACTTACGTAGTAGGCTCGTCAAGAAATATGATAGGAGGGTTGTTGACAAGCTCCAACGCGACTGAAAGACGTTTAGACTGTCCCCCAGAGAGACATTCCGACATCGTGCTCCTGTGTTCCCATAGGCCGAGTGTCTGCAGTACCTCCTCGACCTGTAAGGAAAAATAAATAAAATAAAAAGGACAAGTAAATAAAACAGTAACGCTCGCTTCACATTTGTTACACGTTTCTTTGGGTGTAAATATTTAAGATGAACAAAGACATATTGGCAGGCTTTGACTCGGGGGATGGTTCACTTGAGACTATCTAGGCATAAGTAAAGGATATCTTCTAGGGTAGGATGCTGCATATTAGACCACGTTATCACTTACTATCTGGTGAGATAGCAATCAAACGCTCTTATTCTTCTGTAGTTATAAAACCGGCCAAGTCCGAGTCGGACTTGTGCACGAAGGATTTCGTACCATTATTAGACGACCTCAGTGGCGCGTCGTGCGAAAGCACGGCTGCAATGCAGAAGGTTGCGGGTTCGATTCCCGCCGGGTGGAAGTATTTATGCTTAAAAATAAATATTTGTGTCTGGTCTGGGTGTCCCTCTATCTATACTAATATTATAAAGAGGTAACGTTGGTAACATGTATGTATGTATATTGGGGGTAATCTCCGGATGTATAATATGTATGTATTTACAAAAGAAAAATAAATATAAGTAGGTATTATATCCGTTGTCTAGTCACCGTAACACAAGCTTAGTCGCTTACCACGGGGCTAGATGGCGCTGTGTGTTGTTCACAGAAATTATTTATTTATTTATTACATAAAATAAAAATAAAGTTTGTTGTACTTTAATATTATCGTGTTGTAGGTAATCATTGTTACTAATTACGTTTCGGCAAACGGGTACGCTACAATAAAGTCAATGAACAATGATTATTTAAAACGAGAACTAGACCCGTGGTACTAATAATAAAGATGGAAGAAAATCGTTTAAAAAGTGTGGTGACAGTTAGACAGAAATCTTAATAAAAGGGTCCCGTTTTTACCCTTTGGGCACGGAACCCTAAAAATCGCTTCACATTAGAACTTAGTCGGTTCGACTCCAGACGTATGACCAGTGTTTCCCCAAGTCATGGTCAAATAAACTCAGAGATTGGTATATAGATGCTAGGGAAGCCTATACCTAACAACTGGCGACTAGGTAGGCAGGCACAAAGTAACTAGGTATACTGTGCCACCTAATGTATGTCCCAGACACTACAATGCCATCTTATATATATGTCCCCGGTACTAAAATGCCACAATTAGCATGAGTTAAGGTAGCTTTCAGTGTAAATAATCTTATAGCCTTATTAATAAACGTGGAGTAAGGTCTGAGTAACTATACCATTTTTTGTTTCTGTCCGTCAACTTTGAAAGTTTCTGCCACAGAAAATGACAAAGCATGTTCTCACTACTCCGACCTTACTTCACGTTTATTAATATAAGGCTTATAGTTTAAACGCAAAGGCTATAATCTAAAACAAATCTTAGTAAATTACTAATAAAACACGGAAACCTAGCTATTTTTAGTAAATCTCATAGAATAATCTATAAACGAAATCCAGAACCAAAGGAAAAGAAATGTAAAGAGTACCTACCTAGTACAATTCAATTTCAAGTCTAGTAACACGTTCAAAATTCCCTTTTACCAAACAAAACATATTAGGGCCGCTGCATACGACTGATATTTTGTCCGTTAAGAGGACAGTCTACCTACTCTTTCTCCATACTTGACAAACGTAATCGACTGTTTCCTCCCTGGATAAAGACATCAGAGCAAAAACATTTATGGCATAAAACCTATATCTGCCATGCATGACCATGCCCGGACGTTTTGATTTTTTCATTTTCAATTTTTTCTGAATTTTATTTCTATTCTAATCAGAAAATGAAGAAAACCAAAACGTAGGTGCATGGTCATGGCTGATATAGGACTTATGGAATGTTTTTATTGGCTTTAATGTCTTTTTCCAGGGAGGAAACAGTCGACTACGTTTATATGGAGAAAGAGTAGGTAGACGGCCCTCTTAAGATTCCGGATAAGATCTACGAGCCTTCAAACAACCCTTCGAATCGTGGAGTTAGTCGAAAATAGTAGACAAGAGAAATATACATATTCTTAAATTCATCGCTTGAGGGACTCGTGTTTCCTCCTCGAATTATAAGATCTAGTTGATTAAGACATTGAGCTGACCTAAAGCGAGTTCACACCTCGCCGCGAGTCAATTTTGAAAGATGTATTTCTCCATTAAAATATAAAAAAGAAAACAAGAAGCTGAATTCTGTTAAGTTATAGATATTTATTAAAAGGTTTTTAACTCAGAAAATAAAATACAAAACTGAACAAACCACATGAAAATTGGAGCACAGTTAATGACCACAGTTAACATTATTTTCAAAAGTGATTAACTAACCCACACTAATTTTAAAAGTGTTAACTCACACTGGGAAATAGATTTGTTAGTGAAAAAAAAATGTTTCCGAAAAATCTTACTCGACAGGATTCGAACCTGCGAACACTGGTTATCCGAACCAGGACATTAACCTCTTTGACCTTTTAACTGAACAAAACTGAAATGAGTAGTCGGACAAAAGCCCGCCGTGTATGAAAGCCTAAAGCTTCCTTCGTCACGCTGCATTCAAATACTAAAAGCTACCCAATAGAATGAAACGTGTACGTGATCCAATCAGATTTAAAAGGGACATCTCATCTCAAAGATGTCGATACCAAAGCAGGATTCTTCTAACATGCATAAGAAATGAATGATTTTCAATTAAACGAAGTAGGTAGGTAGGTATGTTAAACATAGTTCGAGAGATCATTTCCTAAAAGTGAAATTAATTTAGATTTTAAAAATTTGGAAAGTGGATCTTTATAAGACGGGGATCGGGACTTACGCAGGTGAAACCGCGGGACGCAGCTAGTTAAGAAAAAAGGACCAATCGATTTTTAAATTTATATTAATCAAATAAGGAATATTTAGAGACAAAATACATCTTCAAAAATTTAAATTAATTGACGATGTTTTTTTCCTTTAAACTTCTATTAAATCTGCAATTATAAAAAAAATACGAAGTATGTATATAATGTTAATTACCAATAAATAGTGCACTTGTTATCTACAAACGACTGTATAATAAGTACCTATTCAATATTTAATTATTTGTAAATAAATCAACCTTCTAGCTATTACGGTTCATGAGATACAGCCTGATGACAGACGGACGGACGGACAGACAGACAGCGAAGTCTCAGTAATAGGGTCCCGTTTTTACCTTTAGGTACGGAACCCTAAAAAGAAGAAATCTGTTAAGTTATAGATGTCTTATTAAGAGGTTTTTAATTCAGAAAAAAAAAACTGAACAAATCACATTAAAGTTGGAGGTTACTTTTTAGGGTTCCGTACCCTAAAGAGTAACAAAATCTTGCATTAACAAACCTTCATCTCTCGAGCTACTTCGGAAACTTGAACCGACTGGAACAGCAGTAGTTATTGACAGTTGTAAATGAAATTTTGTCGGAGTTTTGGATAAAGTTTTGAATGAAGTACGTTCGGATTCAACAGGTTTTTTTAATAAATGTTATTATCTAGCTTCTTCTTGATTCCCGTTTTTGCGGAAATATCCGGAAAAGTGGTAGCTTATGTTGCAATTTTAAAGGAGTAAAGGAGTGGAGTATTATAGTCAGGTAAGATCGGATACGGGGGAAAACCGTATGAATCAAATATGCATAGAAAACACCTAAACCAGAAACAAATATATATTTTTAATTGTAAATACTTTCACCAGGCGGGAATCAAACCTACTTAATAATATACTTTAAAACTTACAATGAGATTCTTTTCAGCCTTTCCGAGTTCCTTCCCCAATTTGAGATTAGCTGCAATAAGCATAGACTCTTGCACTGTCAACCTTGGCTGGAGCAAGTCATCCTGCATTATGTAGGTGCTCAGTTTCTTGAACACGCGCATTTCCCGCGCGTGCCCGTTCACGGTGATACGGCCGTGCACTCCGTTGGAACTGAGAAATTGTTGTTTATGTTAAGCAGCTTAATGTTAAGCGGCGTTTGTCGCTAATGTCTCACTACATATGCCTCAATTTAAAGTATACGACGACGGTCAGAATCAAAAGTCGATTTTGATGAAATTCAGACACACACAGAATACCTTCCAGACAGCCCGAGGCAAGCGTGAGGAACCATTTGTGACACATGCCTTGCGAAATGTGTACGCAGCGTAAACTATGAACAACACAAGATTATCGTTTACCCTTGATAATGTTTGTTTTTACCACGGCATGAAGTGTCTTCCAAGGGGTATGAATGGTGGTAGCGCACCAAGGGAATCCAAGTGATACAGTGAATTTATGATGCTGCATACATCTTCCCCTATTTCTCAAATAAGACTCAAGGGAGTAGTCGTTAAGCTTTATGATTGTTAATAGTGGATTTAGCAAATTTGTAACTCAACTAATCCTGATGGAAAAATCGAAAATAATCGAGTACTGCTTAGGCCGAATATTTCTGGGCCATTAAAGTCAAGTTAGACGTAAAAGAGAGATTTATTTATACGTTGGACTTGTAGTTTAACATTTAGAACCCAACTTTAACTTACGCGTATCCAGCTAGAATGTTGAGCAAGGAGGATTTCCCTGCTCCGGAAGGACCGAGAATACATGTCAACTCCCCAGAACGGAATTCACCTGACACGTTGTGCAGTATCTTACGTTCACCTGCAACCAAAGACATTTAGAGTTATAAATAGGTATAGACTTATGTCTTATGTGTTAGCAAACCGTAAGTTCTTCCAACGCGGTGGCGGATAAACTGGTAGGTCCTTAGGAGGGTTGGTGTCAGGCAGGCGGCCGGCCGTAAACATATTGGAAAATCTATGTGGCAATATTTTTACCCCGTGCTTCCGAATCCCTCTCAGGACATTGGGAGCCTCGGGTTCTGCTAAGCCCCAAATTATTTGGGGTCGGCGCAGTCGGTAAGTCTTCATTGATAATACTTTTTGCAAATAGATTTCTCAATATTTTGCAACCAGCAACTAAGAAGATAGACGTCTATTTCAGAATCTCAGATCAAAAATTTAAACAAAAATCCCAAACATATTTTATTATCGAAAGTGGTATTCACTTTTTCCTTTAAATTGACAGTTCTTTGTTTACATTTTTGATCTAAGTTTCTGAAATGGGGTATTAGTACCTTTGGGTATATGCGGTAGATATATTCTTCTATTGTAGAAGGAAGACAATTGTAAATCGCTTCTGTGGCTTGTTTCAACTGTCTTCCTTCTGATCAGATGCCATATCAACTATTAAGTTAAGGTTAAGATAAATGACCAAAACCAATTTTGCCTCAAAAAAAAAAAACAAAACCTTCAAAGGACAAATAGCAGACCTATTTACTGTAATGCGGATCAACTTTACCTAAAACCATCGCACTTCATGTGATGAATTTCATAATATTTTCTCTTCGAGGAACACAGGTGTGTCACTTTATTGCTTTCGTAAATATTTAAATCAATCCTTCCAGGAATATGCTTTTCAATATATCTTTGTTGTGATGAAAATGTACAGCAAATTTTTGTACGATCGTTGGCAACGATCGTTGGCAATTGGTACAATATAGTGGCTAGATCAATATGATAGAACTATGGTACAGATGAGCTTTGTATAAAAACGTCAATTTAACGGTTGCACGGTCATTATCATCTATCTTCTATATATATGAAATTCAATGTCCTGACTGAGCTATATCAACGCAGAGCCGAAATCCCTGGTCCTAGAGACTTAAAATTTGGACAGTGTGTTCTTTGCGTTGTGTAAATTGATAGTTACACATCACAAAGAACACAAAACCCCAAAAAAAGCCAAAAAGCCCTTTCTTGGTGGATACCAAGAAAGGGCTTTTGGAATATTCCGATCGGGAGTTACGCGGGTGAAACCGCGGGACTCTCCTAGTTTCCATATAAAAACTTATCAGTCGCATCGCACCGCATTAATCGCGCGATTATGTTGTAACAGGACAACGCTTATTGTTATTGTAGTATACTCGTTTCCACAACAAACAAAAGATGACGTCTCATGTAGGCGTGGTTTTGGTCGCGGGCATACATTCACTAGTGGATATTTTGCTAAGCATTGATTTGTATTAAGATAACAATTTCTTTTTCACCATTGGGAAATAAACAAATTAACTGTGTTTAGTGCCTAATGTTAATGAACTGAATAGAGGGTGATAGGAGTCAGAAATTATTTCTGTTGGTCAGACTCTAGTAAACACTAATCTGAACAAAGGAAAACACCCACATTATGTGAAGGATTTTTTGCGAAAACCGTCTCGTCTCGTCCCCATGTTTCTTAAAAACCTTACATAATTCAGTAGGTTTGTGACATATCATAGAAAATGTCAAATTATCCGTGTTTTTTTGAGGGGTTTTTGCACAAAATTTCTAGGATTTACGCATATATTCTGTTTACCAAATGACCGTACGACATTTAAATGATGTTGTCCTTGTCTTCCTATTTCCATTAAAATATAATCTTACAATTAAAATATGAGACAAAAAGCAATACCAAGATAGGATAAAGATTACAAAGGTAGCAATTTGAGACAATTAAAGAATTTTTCCCTTACATAACTCGAAGTACCTACATAGTTTGACGTAACCAAAGGTCGAGTTCAAATGGTAGTATCGGCCGTTATGCATATTTTCTTAGGTTTATTACGGGTTATTATTTCAATTATATTATAACAAATGCTTCTACATACACGTTGTGATTATTATATTACTTTAATAAGCTTGTTATAAAACCCGGGCCTCTGTTTTAATTCTACGAACGATAAAACGAACTATAATTCCAGAAGAAAATCTGTCATCCATCCGTCCGTAAATTTTATTTTCATACGGTTTTGATAGACGGATGACAGATTTTCTTTCTTTCTTCACATTCGATCAACAAGGTACATAGGTACCTACCTAGTTCCTCGAATGTGGGGTCTTCTTTCAAAGTACCATATACCATGGTAGGTAGGTACCTGCCATTTTACTTTGAAAGAAGGCCCTCTACTAATCTTTAGGAATTACAATAAAAACCCTACCATTTACCATAAACGACTTATTGTAAATTGATACTTACAACCGGCATTTAAAATAATTACCATAGAGACAAACGGATGCAGTAACACTTTACTAACGAGTTACAACATTATTCGTAAACAACAACTGATGGCGCTAGTTTCTTCGCGACTTTGTACCGTTGCATTTAGTTCTGCAAAAATCCGTCTGTAAGACTTATATCGGTTCCAGTAGAGGAGTTACCTTTTACCTTGTTTATATCATAGTTAGGCAGGTATTATTGAGGTCGCGTGTCCTGTATGCACGTGATACCTAAGTTGCATCATATCATGCACAATATGCACATTGCATGCATCACGGCTCTAGCACACAAGCAGAATTGTGTACGTATGTTGTTACGAAGCTATCGGTAAATAGTTTTCCGACAGCTTCACACCTTCATACAAAACCCTACCTTTTACTTTTTTTTTCATTTCTTGTGACAAAGGTTGTCTGGAATAGATTGCTTTAAGCAATAAGGCCGTAGTGTGCGACCTCAATTTAAGATGTTTATGTTTTTTTTCTTTTTATTGTATTTTTTTTGTTATTGTGTTGCTACAATCAATAGTATGACCCAAACAGCTACCAAAATAGGTGACATTGCAATTGCTGGGTGCCACAGATCGGTGCGGGGTGAATTGCTCATGTGAGTGAATACCGTGGCTAACACTAAAAATATCACTTATTTTGGGATATATTTGAGTCATACGGTCTTCCCCCGTATCCGATCTAACCTGACTATACTCTAATCTTTATAAAATAAAAATGTTCCTTTAACTGCCTTACCTAACTGCGACCCATATTACTAGCCAAAATTATTCACCAGTCCATGGTGTAGAAATGAAAAGTAGATAGGTAGCTAATTGTCCGAGCAAGCGAAGCATATCCCACACAGACATATTGCACCTTGAAAAGCCTATTAGAGTGATTAAAGTAGATGCCACAAATGTAATTTGCGTGCATAATTTATACTCAATTCCCAACAACAAAAACATTTTGTACATATGTATTTGACCTGTAAAGGTCTCGAAATGTTGAGCATTGAAACAATGCTAAAAGTAATAAACTCCTCTGGCCTGTGCTTTCAATCAAACCATATCACAAATAAATCGGTCGAAAATCGTTTTCGCGCAGTGGCCTGTAAAATAGGTACCTATTACTACTACGTCGAAAAACAGTGAGCAGTGAAAATGTCACGCTGTTTCCTATGTGTTTTTTTTTAAGAAAATTAAGTGTTAGGTATTTATATTATGACTTTGGTCATACCTAGTTAAAATCAAAACTAAATACTTAGGTAGGTACCTACCTAATTTCCATGACTTTTTCCGTAAAAAGCGAGTGAACCAAAAGTTCGCAGTACGATAATTAAAACAGTAGCTATTGACTTCATTGTTACTTTTTAATTAAGTTAAACGTTTAAAAGCCTCTGTCCTTACATTTTCGCTAAATATATTCGTCCCAAAACTCGTTTACTTTGTTTAAAAGTTTCCTGAATGTCGAACACGTGTGTGAATTCACACAGAAAGTAGGTTCAAAAGAAAGTTACTGAATACCTTTTTTTGAGCGAAAAGCCTTTCAATTTGAAGGGAAAAAATTGCCTTTAAAATGAAACGCAGTTTTTTTGTTGATAATGATAGATTTACAAATATGGTCCAGGAACAGAAAATGCAGAGACGTATTCTTTGTTGTGTATTTCTCCATAACGATCCTTAGGGCGAAAACAGGGTCCATGGTACCACGACCGGGGCGAAAACCATACTGGCCCTCCGAGACAGTGCACTCCTGCCGGATCCGAGAGTCAACTATACGCTCGTAAAGCTTCATGGTGTGGGACATGACCTTTATACTACGATAACTTCAACACTCCTGCACAGATCCCTTGCTCTTAAACACTGGAGTGATAACACTCAGTCTCCATTGGGCGGGGATTCTGCCGGTCTCGAGTATGCGGTTAAAAAGGTTGGGTAAGATGCTATTGGGTGTATGAATTATACGGTAATAGTGCGATCCTTGTATAGCGTATATAATGCTTAACCTGCACGCCTAAAGTAGTGCCGGTTAAGCAACGCCTGGCGAGGTTGTTACTAATTGGGTGGATGATCTTCAATTTGTGTGACAAAAACCAGCAATTGGTCTCCGCTATCTCCGATAGCAGGCGTTAGGTCAAGCGACAAACAACTATAATACTAGGTGAGCCACACTACTAATATACGATAAGAAGAAGAAGCGTTACTTACGTCAAATATCTTCACTTATTATTAGTTAACACTGAAATCTATTGTAGCAGCATATTATATCATAATCATTGGCCTGAATGAAGGTCATTGTATCTACTAAGTAGGTATGCATAGTCGTATCACTTAACCGTATAAAAACAACTGTGTTAAGACCTAAATTATCTTTATATCTAGGTCTAGGTGGATAAGTAATTACATATCGTAGGTACTGATTGTCTATTAAGAGTCAAGTAATACTACTTTATCTTGTTAAATCATCATGGTAACCTAACAAGAATTAGTATTTATTTATTCGGAAATTCATTACTGATTGACCTATGTATCAACGTAATGCAGAGCCCAAACCCTGTGCCCAGACCGATGGTCTTAGGATGAAATTTGGAGTGTGTTCTTTGTGGTGTGTATCGATTTACTATGAAAGTGTTTCTGGGAAATCCCTTGAGAAATCCCCGTACTAGAGATCGGGAATTACGCGGTTTTTCCCGCGTAAGTCCCGATCTCTAGTACAACTAGTACGTTAATAAATTGTAAAAGTGGTCTACCACTTCCACTACAACAAATCCAAAAACTCTATTCCAGCTCCAGTAAAATGCGACAAATCGTAAAACTAACTGCACAGCTTTATCGTGCCTTCTGCAAAGCGATACGTTAAAAGATATCGGGACCTATATCTTACAGAAATATCCTTAGATTTTTAATAAATTGTACCTTATTAACGGGACATAAAGCTCATATTCCCTCGGTTTACAAACTGCAATTGTTGTACGATAAGTTGCCAATCTTTGGGGTATTCGAGATAGGTATCCTATGCATTGAAAGTTGGGAGACAAAGTTTGGTATTCGAGATGTTTTAGAAGTTGCTTTTTATTTTATTGAGATTGTTTGAGATGGGAAACTGAACAATCGTTTAGCTGTTTTATATTTATTGGTGACGATCGCCCAATTTCAAATCTGTTGCAGTTTCCAAATATGAAATAGGCCGATGGCGATCCTGAAGCCTAATTTGGTTATACATCTGGTAGAAAATGTACGTTTTGGTAGAGTTTGAGTGAAATTGGTAGTTAGTGTCGGACGCGAACAATGGAATAAAATTGTATAGTCAAAGTAAGCTACACTAATTTTCTCAGGGTGATGAAAAAATGAATATCCATCTAGGGATCACACACTATTTTTCGCTTGAATTCGCTCAGGATTCTAATTAATCCCCGAACGTAGCGAGGGATTCTACTTTAGATTCCTTCGCTCCTCTCTGGATTCAAAAAATACTCTCGCCGGAAAAATAGAATTTTCTCCGCTAGGTAGGTATACAATCTACTATTTTCGAACCGGCCACTAACTTCATATCCAAATTCAATTTTTTTAATGAAACTTGTCAAAGTTTATTCGTATGCAATTGCAAAAGAAGTAGAACCATATAATAGAAAATACGCGAACCAATAAACGAATAAAAATAACATCAGAAAAAAAACCTAACTTATGCTTTGATCTAAGATATTATAGCGGCATTTTGTGGCTCGTTTGCGTCAAAGCGGTTACGCTGTTGAAGTACAGGAAAAATCTTCATTTCATCGCTCTTTCAATTACTAACCTACTCAATTTTAATCAAACAAAAACACTTGTCTTATGAAAATTATCTCGTTTCCATCAGACAAAATCAGATAAATTCCGAGTATAAAACGACCTGAATCAATCACTCGCCCTTTTGTGTTGACTTTTATTAGACTTTCTATACCTAAGTATGTAATAAGTAGGTAGCACAGACATACTTATAGTAGACGTCACATGTACCTCGATTTGTATTGAAACCGAGCGTGCCGACTTTTTAATACCTACTGTGACGTCACAGCTACAGATGATGTGTTCCTGCCTTGAGTGCTCGAAATTTTTGAAATTTTGCAGTTACTAATCACGCAACGCAACGAGGCATTTTATTAGTTTTTACGGACGTCCGGCAACTATAGACGCGCGCGGACTGCCAGCTAACGCCGACTACCGCGACGTTTTGTCAGGGTTTTTTACGTTTTTCTGACACGCGAAGGACATGAATTCGCGTGGTCTAGCTATATGTATGTCTGTGGTAAGTAGGTATAAAAGATTGTTTTATTCGATTCGTCGAAAATATTGTTTTATTCGATTCGTCAACACTGTAGACGCCACAGAATACATAATAGTAGGTAGGTTACTATGGTAGAAGTAGGGTCATAAAAATAACACTTTTTTATTTCCTCAGATTCATTAATTATGATGTTGAATATACAAGTTAAATTATAATTAATACGATTTAAAATTAAACTGATTGTTTTCACTACAAATACTATTTAAGATATTTACCATGTTTTAGTTGTTTTTTTACGGAGTTTGATAAATATTTACCCCCTTACTTATATACTTATAAGCGCTATTTTTAATTTTATAAACTGCGGGTCCTGTTTGTGTTATAGATAGAGAAGATAATATGTTTTGTTTGTCTTTTACTGTCACATGACATTTCAAAGTTGATAGACAAAGACAAACATTACATAACTTAGTCATCTGTTAATCATCGGTTAGAAAGCAAGCACTTATTAGTAACCCCCTAAAATAATAATCTACTGTCGTAATATTTTTACGACAGTAGATTATTATTTAGTACTTTTACGTCACAGTAAATTAACCTAACTAATGACAAATTAATGAGTGATTAATCGTTGCTAAGATTTTAATCTATTGGTGTCATTTATTTTTTTAAGCGTTTTCCTTGTTTATTTACAAATGGAATTCCTTGTTTATGACAAATATTTACCTTTAACTACTCACTACACTTTGGACACTATGGTATCACAATTGCCATTGGTCCGTCACTTCATTACACCTTGGCCATTACCTACAAGGTCTTGAAGGTGTTATCGACGTAATAAAGTTGGTAATCTACAGGTTATCTAAATCTATCTACTATTTGTTTTTGATTCGATGGGTGATTTTCTATGTGTTTATTAAATTGGAATGTGTTTACAAAATAAACGTAGGTACCTATGCACGCAGTCATATATTTCCGCGCCCTGATAAGTCGCCACAGAATAGGCAATAGTCACAATGGTAAATAGGCATGGGCGTCAATCATAGCACTCAATGTGTGTTGAATAGTGCCATGTTTGAAGACACCTGTATGTATCAACTTAAATTAATGTTTTATACTTTGGTACTTATGTCATATCTGAGGAACCATAAATCTTTGCTACAAATATTATTAAAAAAAAAAGGAATACCTATAATAATATAATTATTTACGATGTTTTAATTTTCTTTTTGTGAATACCGATATTTCGACAGTATTTTCAACTGCTTTGTCAACGAGGCTGGAGATTGCGGGTAGGTGATGATGACAGTTAAGGGCGTCTCTATCGGACTACCTCCTTTTGCGTGGGCCTGCTACGAGTCGTTATCGGTCACCTACTTTCGTCAACTGACATTGGAAGTTAATACGCTTCCAAGGAATTGAAAATTGACAAATTGAAATTTTCCATGATTTTCTCTTAAAATCAGAAATCAGACAGTGCATCTTGCCTTATCGCCTGCCAAATTTGGACTACAAATCCCTCTCAACGTCCCATTTAAGTAAGATTATTCACCCCAAAAACCGTATTTTACCGTTATTCCTTTCAATTTAACTATGAATAATTATACGTTAGATTATGAATAATTCAGCGAAAACCTTTGAGTGTTATTTACCTAAACGGTCGAGCATCGTAATTTAATGATAAGAGAATTTGCAAATGATTAAGTTAAATAACTAACTAATAACAGATGTGGTTTATTTTATGATAGGATAGGAATATTAATATTTCCTTGTTTATCTTTCTGTGCTTAAGAAGTGGCATATGGTGTACTTTCCAATTGTTTTTTACGGTGAAGGAAAACATCGTAAGGAAATCCACGGCTTGGTCAGATGCAGCAGACGTATCGACACGTTCTTTCCTCTGGGCTTGGCTGACTAGGTTGGAACTACAAGTAACAAATGAGCGATTAACTTTCGATTCCCGCTTGCGTTGTGTATTTACCCGATTGCGAAGGAGGGTTATGTTTTTCGAGAATATTTGTACATATATTTTCCTTTCCTATCTACTTTACGTGCCTACGTAATTGGAGCCCGAACGTTATGATCGCTACAAGAAATATTTCAAATTCAATGTTTCATTATTCTGTTCACCCTTTTAGTGAGCTCAAGGGTTGATTAAATTCCATTATGGTAGAATTAATGTTAATTTGCTAAGCAAAGGAGAGATTTATTTTATTATATCACGTTCACTATGAGTTAAATGGTTCTCAGTTTTTTAATTAGGAATTTCCTTTTTGAACGACTTCTAGAAAAGGAGGAGGTAGGTTATCATTTCCGATTAATGTTTTTTTTTGTATGTAGGTATGATTTGATAACTTCCCTGATGTATGATTGTCGATCGCAATGATTCTTTTTTTATGAGAATGGTTCTTGTTTGAATTAATTGACTTAGGCCGGCTTGAATAGCAATTCCTAAACATGTTTAAGCCCTTAAACGTGATTAAGAACTGCCAAAATACTAAAAACTATCAAAGTGTGACAAAATAATATAAATCTTCTCGTAATGGAAAGAAAGTCCAATGTTCGATCTTCAGTAAATTATTTTTAAAATATATATACCTAGCTATTTATATTTTAAAATGGTCTTATGCAATCCGCTCTTAATATTTTATAAATATCGGTTCAGTAGTAACATCCAAAAACATACAATCAAACCTAACAAACGCGACAACGCGAGTATCGCAACGCAGTAATATCAAATAATCGTTTAATTGTTATTTACGTTATCGCGTAAATCTGTCATTCAAAAGTATGGCCGCTATAATGTCGCGTCGCATCGCGTCACCTAAGACAACGGGTTAGTACGCCTACTATTGCGCTGGAAAGAGAGCCACGTGCGTGACTGACTTCAAAGTTCAAAGTATTTCGCTATAACGTAATTCGAAGTCTGCTTTCTACAGTAACGTGATATATAAAAGTAAATATTGCAGGACGTTGCACACAGCTCAATCTATCCCCAATGTAAGCAACTAGACTTGTAATATTTGTGCTAGGCAACTAATATACATGTGATGCTTCCCAGAAATCTCCAAAATACAATTTACAGATTCAAAATTCAAAACACAATTGTACGCAATTTGTACCCTATAAATAGATTAATACTTTATTTCCAAAACAAACAAATACAATGAGCATACATCAAAAGTAAGACAAATGTAAGAAAAGCTTCAAAATAAAAACGTTTTACAAATGGGCGACCTTATCGCTAAAAGCGATTTCTTCCAGGCAACTCTTGGATGGAAAGGGTCAGTAATAAGTATATACCTACATACTTATAAAAATAAATACCTTAAAAGTTAAAAAGATACAGCCAATTTTATAACGAGCGTCTCCCCAGCAAATCCAAGTAAAATTATAAGAAATTACACCCTCAGAGGGTGAATTTCCAAAAATCCGTTCTAAGTGAGCGCCTACGTCCTAAAAGGAACTCCCATGCAAAATTTTAGACTTCTAGCACTTGTAGTTTCTGAGATTTCGTGATGAGTCAGTCAGTGATTTTCGCTTTTATATATATAGATTATATGTACGTATACGTCTACTTATTAGGCAAAGAATATATAACATTTTATTCTACCCTGTATCTCGCCACAACTGTAGATATATTGAAAACACCACGAACCAGACAGAACCAGATTTGCATACCAAAAATACTAGGTCCCCGGCGGAAATCAAACCCGAAACCTTCTGCGTTGCATGCAACCAAGTATTCGCGCAACGCGTCACATATATTCAACGGTCTACAAATATTAGTCGCAGCCAATCGGTGTATTAACAAACATCATATTGAAATCATTTATTGCAGTCAGATGTTGGTCGTCGGCAGATACCTACTTTAAATTCAATGACATTCATTACAATTAATATTGAATTCCAATACCGTTTGTGTTTAGCATTGTAATTAAATTGGAAATTTGTTGAAATTTCAACAATGCGAGCATTTCGTTTTATGGTAGTCGATGCGGCTATTTCATGATCATGAATGATAGTAGAAGAGCTGGCACCAATCTTTGGGTAGGTATTTGAGGTATAAACTTGTCACATAACTCTCCTATTATACCCTGATACCTCATAGGAATACGCGAAGAACAGTTACACAGAAGAATAGTTCAATCAAAAGGTGACATACACTTATGAAATCTCTCAGGATTGACTCAAAAGATGGGATTGTCAATCCTGAAGAAGAAACCTGTTTAGGTCTCGAAACGTTGAAAATTGAAACAATGCTAAAAGTAATAAACACCACGCGATCAATACCGAAGAAAAAGAGTTTTTTTATCAATCCGAAATCCCGAAAACAGAAGAAAAATCTACAAATGACAAATTTATGGAAACGCACCATGTTAAGACTGCGTCCGGAAATCTCTATACCAATTACTTTAAAATATTATGCTTAAGTTAAGTCTTTCCGAGTAATGATGCTTAAGGAACAATGCTTATAAATTGTTAAAGGTTCGCTAACAACCAATAAACCACACTTTTGAGTGTTGCAAACTAAACCACAAGTGGTTCAATTTAAAAGGGCCTCCAGTGACGATCATTGTCTCGGAGGCCGCTTACGTTCTGAGTGGAAGTATTTCGTAATAATAACTTAATTTAAGACAAGCAATGTACTCGTATAAATACGTTTTACAAAGACGATTTTTCCATTGAAGGAACCTTGTTATTATTTAAGAAGCATTTCGTTAGTGTCTTATTATTTAATTATGTAGCTAGCTGTGATCCGCGGTTTTCATCCGTGTGTTATAAAACTCCATTATAGTCAGGGGTACGTTCATACAAAATACTCATTAACTGACTGATCTGCAAGTGATGGTCAAGGTCACAAAATTCTTAAGGGTCTCCTTTTAAGCCTCAATTTTCCCTACCACCGTGAGATTCACCTGTCTGTGGATGATAATATATTAACTGTCATATTGCGGAAACTGACATAATATCTGGCTCTATCCTAATAAAAATAACTTAAAAATCTATTTTGAGGAAATTTATGAAAGATAAAGTAGAGTAGGTATAGGTAAACAAAAATAAATTAGAAAGGTTTCTATTCCAGATCTATTACATCCAAAGATTGCCTGGAAGAAATCGCTTTCAGCGATAAGGCCGGTCATTTGAGCAACTTACATTTTAAGCTTTGTCTTTACTCTATGTTTTGTGTCTTGTTTTCTTGTCTTATGTTGTACAAATAAAGTTATAATCTATCTAACTATCTAATCAAAATGTTTTTAAGTAGCCCATGTATTCTGATCTCTAGCTATATGCATACCAAGTTTCAATCGGTTCCGTAGTTTTACGTGGAGAAATATGATAGTTGGGTTGGGGAACTCAGGGCAAAAAAACCCTGCCAATTACAATTATTCCCCTTGACCACCACTAGTGGACAGTAAACCAAATATTAAAAATACGCGCTTTGCATATTTTTCTGTTAACACTCGATTCTAAAATATCGCGCCTTTTGTGAACGTATCCCTCACTTTTACATTTTGTGATTACTACGATTTAAAAACGCATACGAAATCAGGAACGAGCAAAGTTTTCTCACGTACTCGAATGTATTGCACGAAACGGCCGTATATCGCATTTTCGTTCGTTTGCTGCCAAACTGCCAAATTGGCATATTGATATGGATGCAAGTTTTCTATGGATATAAAATAAGACTAGAAGGAAAAAGGAAAAAGGAAAAATTTAGTTAGCGGATCCTGGGCTTCCGAGAGGGATGCAACCGGGAATATCGCTCGGATGATGACGAGGAAAATGAAAAAAACTTAAATTAGCAAGAGATCAATCATGTCCATCTAAATAATGAATCGGATTTTAAAATATTTATGGGATTGAGACTTCGTTGCGGTTTATATCCACAGGAGAGTTTAATTTATTTATTTATATTGTGCAACCGAATACCACAGTTTACTTAATAGTTGGTACGTCTCGTGGCCTACAACAAAAACTTGAAACGGTAAACCGGAAAGCCATGATTTGCTGTGTAGCCCCGGCATAGAATCTCCATCTCTTCCCATGGGCGTGGGAGATAAGCGAACCTCGAGTACTCCCTGCTCAGTAGCGGATAAACTTCTTGGTGGGGGGCTTAGCGAACCTCGGGCCACCGAGAGGGATGCAACCGGGAACATCGCTCATATGAGAAGAACATAAGGCTATGATAATGGCGACCTCTGTGGCGCGTTGTGCGAAAGCACGATTGCAATGCAGAAGGTTGCGGGTTCGATACCCGCCGGGTGCAAGTATTTAAGCTTAAAAAATAATGTTTTGGGTCTATATGTATAATAACGTAATATGTTTTTTACAAAAAAAAAAAAAAAAAAAAAAACTAGTCACCTAAACACAAGCTTAATAGCTTACCGTGGGGCTAGATGGCGCTGTGTTGTTCACAGAATTTATTTATTTATTATATCTGATCCGATCCAGAAAAACTTTAACTCTAAATCTCATCGTGGAGTATCCGAATACGAAGGTTTTTATTAATTTTTCCATTTCTAACTAGGTGCAAACGTGGTGCAAACTGTAGCAATCATATTCGTAGCTTCTACCTATCCAATGTCAGAATTATTGTTTGCAACCGTACATTGCATTTGATGTACGGGTTTGTTTGTGTGAGTAAATCGCTATAGAATAGTGAAATGTTTGTTTGCGTCATGCTAAGTGAGGATGTAAGTTACAGATTTAGAGTCGTATCAAGGCAATTAATGATTCTAAGGTACGAGTACCTACTGTAGCTACCACTTTTAAGTGCTAAATGCCCTTTAAAGGCAAAATACAGCGATTTTTCCACTGCTGATATAAAATTAAAGTTATATTAATTGCAGGTCTAAAAAGACATCGAAACATCAGCGTTGAATAATGCTTAAAATAAAATAAAAGCAACTTAATTAAATCCGAAAAATGAGTTTCATTTTGTAAAATACATTTTCAAAAATCCTGCTGTGACGGGGATCGAACTAGTACCTACCTTTTGCTTGCTGAGCGAGTTGCTATGATGAATTATTATTTTGCCTTGAAAAATATTTTGAATAGATACTATGTTATGCCAATGCATTTAACATAATATTTCTAAAATAAAAAATACATTTATGAGAATATAAATTCCCATTTCTAGGAACGTGTGAACTAAAATATGACAACGATTATTCTACTTTAGAATATTCTGGAATTTATGCAAGTTGGTATACTTTCCTACATTAAACTCGTGACCATGACTTTTGGGATAAATTACGACTTAATAGATGCCATAGTTACCTTTTTCCGGGTCATATTGCCCCAAATAAATATTTTTAACTTTAACAAAATACTTTTAACTTTTACAAAATGAAAAACAGACGTAGCTATTATTTCCAAAAAAATCATTTAATTATCGTTAAGATTAAAAAAATAATAATAAACACAACGTGAACAAAACCGAAAAATAAGTTTATTTCAACCCAACATCGCGAAAATAGAATAAAATATGTAGGATCTATTCTGTATCTTTAAGATTTCGAAGATTTCATAAAAAAGTGGTTAAGAAAAGAAGTTCCATTTTTTTTACACACGATAGATAAGTATTTGACCACTATCTCAAGTGATCGTAAGTGGTGATATTATAGTCTAAGAAGTAACATTTCATTTTATTTCCATTTTAAAAACAAGTTCTTACTACTTACTAGAAATATTTTACAAGGAGAAATGCATCATCAGAAATTCTTCCATGACAGGATTCAAACCTGTGCCCCTTACTTGCCGGGCGAGTGCGCTACCACTGCGCTGCGCCACACGAGAACCCACGTGACATGGTGAATTAACTACTATGCTGTTCTCCCTGTTTTGTTTACGGACTAAGGGTCTGGTTTGACAATAATTCTAGTATAAATGCCTTGAATAATAAAAACAATAATAAATATTTTCTTACTACTTTTTAATAAATGTCAAAGATGGTTAAACTCAACCAGTTTCTCTGTTATAAGAAAGGTCAGTGAACCGTCATTCTTTGATCACGGTATAAACTTTATTCAATAAAAAAAGAGAGCAGTGAAGTTCAAGGTGAGATAATGCAATATAATCTCTGATGATTAACAGCTGCATAAACTATGTATCGTTTGTATTTTACTGTGACATTAACATATAGTATCTTATCTTAACTTAACTAAACTTATACTCTATTTCGAGGGTCAATGGATCCAAGCGTCTTTACCCATTCGGCATGGAGGCCTGGGTGTGCGGCGGCTGGAGGATGTGGGCTTGCCGGCTTTCTTGGCTTCCGCGCATGGGGTTTCTCACCTGGTCACTTGCATTTTATCTCCCAATGGTGATCGGGTGTCAATCCCTTTTGCGTCGGAGGCTTTGACTGCCTGGTCGGCTATTAATCCCAATGCCGAGACCCCAGGAGTGCCTAGTGTTCAACGTTTGTGGGATGAAGTAGGGGTCAAGCGGTTGGGTGATTTTCTTTTGGAGAACGCTTCGGGTGTGGATTCGGCTAGGCTTCGGGGGGTTGTGGGGGTGGAGGCGGGTGCGTGGTTGCAGGCGTTGCCGTCCCCGCATTTGGGCACCCTCCTTGACGGCGACTCGGTGCGGGTGGCTGTCGCTCTTCGCTTGGGCTGCGGCGTGTGTGAACCTCACGTGTGCACCTGCGGTTCAATGGTGGAGGCCAATGGCCATCATGCCTTAAGTTGTCGCCGGTGTTCGGGGAGGTTTCCTCGCCACCACGCACTTAACGACCTAATCCGGAGGGCTCTTGTATCGGCTAATGTCCCGTGCGTGCTTGAGCCACCGGGTCTTAGCCGTTTAGATGGAAAGAGGCCGGACGGTTTGACGTTGGTGCCGTGGTCGAGGGGTAGGGCCCTTATCTGGGACGCCACGTGCGTCAGCACTTTCGCGCCTAGTCATCTCCCGCGTACAGCTAGTGTGGCGGCCTCAGCGGCGGAATCAGCGGCGGTGGTCAAGCATTCCAAGTATGCCCCGTTGGAGGATAATTATATCTTTGTCCCCTTTGCTGTGGAAACTGCTGGTTGCTGGGGTTCGGAGGCAGTCAAATTGGTTGGGGAGATAGGGCGGCGTCTGAGGGAGAGAGGGTTGGATGGGCGGTCTGGTTCGTTCCTGATGCAAAGGTTGGCCATAGCCATCCAGCGGGGTAATGCCGCTAGTGTGATGGGCTCTTTTGCATCGGGGACGATCCGGGGCGGGTTGTTCGACTAGCGTCTATTAGGTGTTGTATTTAGTTTTTATTTTTATTTTGTTTTGTTATTTAATGTGAATTTAATTTTTAGTTTTTTAATTTTATCATGTACTTGTATTTAATTCTATAAATAAATAGAGATTTAGTATACTCTATTTTAGAATCTAGGTAAGTACACTAATATTTTAAAGAGGAAAGATTTGTATTTGTGTGTTTGTGTGTGTGTCGTATGTCGAATAAACTCAAAAAGTACTAGACAGATTTGAAAAATTCTATATTAAAACTAGCTGACCCGGCAAACGTTGTTTTGCCTTATAAATTATAGATAGTAGCCGATTCTCAGACCTACTGAATGCGTAGGTATGTGGAGTTTGGTGGAGATCGGTCGCGCCGTTTCGGAGGAGTACGGTAACTAACACTGTGACATGGAAATTTTATATATAAGATATATTTATGCTTAAAAATTAATATTTGTTTCTCGGCTGGGGGTTATCTATGTATCGTGTGTATATTTACAAAAAAAGTATATCCGTTGTAGTAATATGTAGTACCAATATTATAAATTCTTTAATATGAAACCAAACACCTATAAAACATAATTAAAATTAAAAACTAAATTAAAACTAAAACTGATTAAAATAAAACTAACTAAAAACTAAAATAAATCTAAATCAGCTAAACTTTTGGTGGAGGGAAAAGTGCCCAGAATACTGGCTGCATTGCCCCGTTGTATACAAATACTTATTTTCTGGGCAAAATACAAGCCAGCATTCCGGTTACCCGAAGCCTCCACCAAACGTTTAGCTAGCTCTCTGTACAGCTCCAGAGCGGCCGGCCCCCACGGACCTAAAGTCTCCAAATATGTAGTACCTATATCCTTTGTCTAGTAGCCATAGTACAAGCCTAGTGCTTAGTTTGGGGCTAGATTGCGCTGTGTGCAACGTCGTGCAATATATTTTATTTATAATATATTTATTTATATAATATAGTTTATTTAGGATGCTGTGTGCAAATTGTGGTATTTTATGTAATTATGTATAATTGTAATGGCAAAATTATTGTAATGTATTAAATTGTAAAAATCTGACTATGTAATTTACTATAAATTTTATTGGTAAATCTGAATTGTAATGTGTAATCTGACTTGTATGTTTAATATGTATGATTTTATTAGTAATTATGAAATTGTTAATGTGTGTAATTTGTGACTATGACTATTGTGATTTTTATTGCTATTATTATGTAAAAGAAATTTGTAAGCTAACTATGTACTATTTTGTTTTATTATTAATTTTGTATAAATTGTATTAATTTTGTATTCTTATAATTGTAATTGAAATTTTATTGTAACGAATTTTGTAAACAAAAATTTTGTAAACTAAATTTGAAATAAAGAACACCAAAGTCTCAGAATCCACTGAGGTCTTTGCAGGTACGTAGCAGCTTTTCGTGGGCTACCCCATTAGCGGGTAGACGTAGGCCAACTAGGCCCCAAAAAAAAAAAAAAAAAAAAATTTAAATTATCATTTATTTGACGTGCTTAGCGCAAACAGTTCCGTGCATCTACGCGAGCTGCAAGGAAGATGCAAAGTAACGACAAATTAATCACCATAGTCAAGTGAAGGCAAGTGGACCTGCTGTTGACCTTAGTCCGCAACTGTTTTCGTCTTTTTTGAGTAAAGTATTTTTAATTAACTTTTACTAGAGAAATGCGGAAATTATTGATTTTAATTTGAGATTCCTTAATGGGTTGGTTTTTGTAGGAAATAAAAGTTTGTTAAAAAGTAGATACTTATAGGTTTTTAGGGTTCCGTACCTAAAGGTAAAAACGGGACCCTATTACTGAGACTTCGCTGTCTGTCCGTCCGTCCGTCCGTCCGTCTGTCCGTCTGTCCGTCTGTCCGTCTGTCACCAGGCTGTATCTCATGAACCGTAATAGCTAGAAGGTTGAAATTTTCACAGAAGATGTATTTCGGTTGCCGCTACAACAACAAATACTAAAAACGAAATAAAACAATTATTTAAAAGGGGCTCCCATACAACAAACGTGTTTCAAAAATAACAAGGAGTCGAGTCAGGACAGGAACAAGGACAGGAGGACAAATCGAGTTGGTCATGGAATTCAAAATGGCTGCCCTATCTGTCAAATATACCAGTCTGCCTTCACTTACCAAAGAGTTTCTTTTATGTTTCAGATTTTCTTTGTGCCAAGGTTTTTTTTTTTTTTGAGTTATTCGGTCGTTTGATGGGAGTAAGAATCAAAGATAAATATTTCATATTTTCCTATAAAATTTAAAAATTGGTTGTTGTAAACCATTTTAGGGTTCCGTATCCAATTGTGATAGTGGTACGGAACCCTTTATGCGCGAGTGCCGCACTTGCCGCGTTTTTTTTTACCTACCTATTGTAGGTACGTATGTGTTTAAAAGCGGAACTTTATGATTACTTTCTGCCGAGCTGCGTTTCCAGCCAACATTCCGCCAAATACCAAATTAAAAAAACTGGCCAAGTGCGAGTTGGACTTCCGCCTAAAGGGTTTCGTACCAATATCACATGTTGTACGTAAATATTAATTTATTCTGTTTTCTTTTGGTATTTGTTATTATAGCGATAACAGAAATACATCATCTGTGAAAATTTCAACTGTCTAGCTATCACTGTTCATGAGATACAGCGTGGCAACAGACAGACAGACGGACTGCAGAGAGTCCCGTTTGGGTACGAAACCCTAAAAAAAGAAATCTTAAAACAAACACACACACAAAAACACTTTACTTAATAGAGAATTTCCTCCTTTATTAAAGTCGGATAAAAACTTAACGTAATCTATACTGTTATTTCGACCACGCTAGTGTAACTCAAACAATGGAAGGCGAAGAAGGCTAGCACGATTGCCAAACTTAACTTAAAACTTAACTTTAACAAGCTTAACAAAAAAGAAAATTTAAAACAAACATACACAAAAACACTTAACTTAATAAAGAACTTCCTCCTTTTTTAAAGTCGGATAAAAACTTAATGTAATCTGTACCTACTGTTATTTCGACCACGCTAGTGTAACTCAAACAATGGAAGGCGAAGAAGGCTAGTACGATTGCCAAACTTAACTTAAAACTTAACTTTAACAAACTTAGTCCCGTTTTTACACTTTGGATACGAAACCCTAAAAAAAGAAAACTTAAAACTAACATACACACAAAAACACTTAACTTAATAGAGAACTTCCTCCTTTATTAAAGTCGGATAAAAACTTAACGTAATCTATACTGTTATTTCGACCACGCTAGTGTAACTTAAACAATGGAAGGCGAAGAAGGCTAGCGCGATTGCCAAACTTAGTTCATTAGTATCTATACAAGGGAGACAGGGTAAAAGTCGACCTATTGTTTCGGGGGTGCTCTTGAGAACTTGGGAATGTTTTTGTTTAAACATTTATCACTTTGGAAATTTGGAGGTTTCTATTCGAGGAGGTATGTAGGCTTTAATAGTATCTAGAGGTTTCTTAAAGCATAGTAGGCTGATAACGATACATTGAGAATACCATAATACCTACGGTGTATTTGAAAAAGAAAAGCAGTTGTTTTCTTTCCAGTCGAATCAATCAAATCAAATCAAAGTACGTTTATTAATTCGGATATTAGCAAGATATCTCTTTAAAAATGTCAGTTTTTTTATTTAATCTACTGTGTCTTCGGAACGTGACCTCCAATGAGAAGAAGACACAAGAAACTCATGGGGCTTTTTAAAATTCTTTTCGAAAATTCTTTAGTTGCAAAATGGTCAAACGAAAAATAGATATGGACAAATATATCCATCCCCATTTTGTGTCTGTCCATTTGGCAGCAAACCGAAAGGCACGGTCCGGTCCGGCTTTGTCACATATTTAGAACTAAAGTGGAACTGGGACAATAATCAATACTATAAATCCCCTTATTAACACGTACGTTTAGCACCTACATTATAAATTATTGATATTCGTGGGGCGTATTCATGGAGTTCTGTGGTAAAGTAGCAGGATAAGTTATGGAAAGGAGTAAATAGATGGTTCTACCTACGAATTTTATAATAAAATTCTAGAGTGTAGGAAAGGAATGCAAGGCTGGCACCACAGAACTCTGGTGGTGGGTCCCAGGGCGGTTTGGGCGGTGTTGGGCGGGTTGTGTGTTTGTGGATGAGATAGTGTTTTAAGTAAACTATTCAAAATTACAAGATCTAACTGACAAGTGACGGGTCTAATTGGAAACAATTTCCATTTGTCGGAAGTTATTTTTTTATCCTATTGTTGACTGAATCACAATGGTTACAAATTACGAAACAATCTAAATAGGAAAATAAACATAATTGTTTGATTACTTATTTTATTATTATTTCCCTGACTTTATTTAATTGGTAATTGGATAAAACAGGTATTTAAGTACCAGGCGACGACGTCAGCTAATTTGCTCCGACTCCGAAAAAAATTAGATTAGATTATATATACCTAACGCTTTATTTTACCAAAAAAATATTATAAAAAAAATTAAAAAAAAAATTACGCGACTTACGCGGGTAAGGGGGCGTCCATAAATTACGTGAGGTGTTTTTTGAAATTTTCTGTCCGGCCCTCCCCCCCCTGGTGAGATGTCGTGAGATTTTATTCAACCCCCTCCCCCATCCTCCAATCTCAGTGAGATTTTTCAAAATGTGGGTTTCTTACGTAAACGCTTTGGATTGTTATTGTAAAAAGAAAAAAAAATTGCAACCGGATCAGTAAAATACAGCTCCGGTGGCAGAATTTTTTTAAGTGTGTACAATCTGGATTAAATGGACCAAAATAGTATTTTTTTTTGTTTCAATCAGAAAAAAATTGCGTGATATTTGCCGAAACCCTCACCAACGTAAGATTAGATGAGATTTGACTCGACCCCCTCCCCCCCTTAAACATCTCACGTAATTTATGGACGCCCCCTAAAATGGTATTCACTTGCTGCGCCCGGCGGATCGTTTCACTGTGCCTGTCTGAATAAACGTATTTTCTACCTCTTTTTCTTTAATTTTATTGTGTGCTTAGTTATAAACACAATAGACTCATTTTGTTGCCAATAATCTCGCCAAGGTACACAGTCAAGCTTACATTTGGAAAAAAAAGCCAATTATCTTTTAATCCCATTTTAAGACATTTAAAATGATTAACATCTAAATCATCATTTGTGCATCATTATTTTAATGGCAGATACAAATCTAATTTTAGATTTTTTTTTAAACGAACATAATAACATGGTCCAACAATAATTTACTTATTTGACTACTTTTGCTACCTGTGAATATTTCTACATCTATTTATATCTTCTTCTAAACCTTCTAGATAGATAGATAGATAGATAGATAGATAGATGAATGCTTTATTTGCACAACTTAAGTACAGAATCACAAAAGCTATACCTTGGACCTTACGTTGTTACAGGTTAAGGTCCAAAGCAGTAGCCCATAATATGTTTATGGGCTACTTTTTATTTAATATTTGTAGTGAAAACAATACAAAATTCATTACCTAATTGATGTATTGCACTTGTTTGTTTTTACTATGGCATTTTTCTGTCAAGCAAGTACCTACCTTAATGTAGGTACCCGTATATGCTAGGCTGCAAGTTCTTTCTTTTTCGTATAGTGGTGTGGCTCACCTAGTGTTAGAGTTTTCAGAACGCCCTAAGGCCTATAACTTGACCTAACGACTGCTATCCGAGATAACAACCGGGACCAACTGCTTAACGTGCCTTTCGAAGCACGGAGGAGCTCGAGGAAGTGATTTTTTGCCACACAAATTATCGGTCACCCATCCCAGCAATGACCGCGCCAAGCGTTGCTTGCACGACAATGTTTTAGATTGGCAGGCACAGCTAGGCCAATGAGCTCAGGCTGCAGGTGAAGCCCATAAGCCGTGTACAGTTTAGTTCTGCACCTTCAGCATTTTACATACGCGGAAAGTAGCCTTATTTTCCGCTGCCAGACGTTTTTGAAGAAAATTACACAAAGAAATAAACATGATTGCGCTGTAGGAAACATTGCTTACAAGGTTTCTTGCAGGTCATCTACGTTGTACTTTGAGAGTTCAAAAATAGAGGGAAAAGTTTGTAGTGGCCTATTAATTTAATAAAGGTTTTTAATTGAGAATTTATGTACCTACTTTATGTATATGTGGTAAGGTGGTTTTCTCTATGTGTTTTTTTTTGAGAATGTATAATCGAGCATACAATATTCTTTCTGGGGCGCTTATATACAACTACTGACATTTATAGAGAACTAGCAGAATTACCCCCGTAAGGCTTAGAACGCAAGAGAACTAGCAGATTCACCCGCGTGAGTATTAAAACGCACTGCAATTAAACGCAAGCGGTTTTCGAATAGCTGAAAACGCAGGACCGCGTATCAACAGGCAAAATCAGTCATTTAAAAAAACGCTAATGCGTGGGCTTGGATAGAAAACTATGGGTTACATTTTTTTGCGGTTTCAGATCTACGGAAAATCGCTGTGCGTACACGGTCTAAGTCCCGATTCCGAGGGGTTTTCGAAAACCCTTTCCTACACACCGCAAAGTACACACTTTTCAAATTTCATGTCTCTAGGACCAGCGGTTTGGGTTTTGCGTTGATATATAGGTCAGTCAGAACTTAGATTTTTTTATGTAGGTACCTAAGTATAGAAGATAGATAGATAGACAAATATAAGTATATTGTATCTTGTTTTTTTATTAGGTACATTGTATTTAAAAAATGATAAATAAGGAACCTGCGTTGTTTCGAAATGGATTTTTTATTATATTTTTATATGTTACGCAATAATGTAGGTGTCTGTTTAGAAATTACATACTTATAAATCTAGTTTTTAAATAAAAGCAGTATTCTACCGGTTTCGAAGGATAAAATTAGATCAAAAATAGGTAAAAAAGATACGATCGGCATCAAAGTGTATGACCACATTTAGAATTTCAAAATAGCTACCCATATTGTACTCTCAACAGGACAAATATTTTGAAAAGAAAAATCTAAGTCTATCTTCTAGATAGACTTAGATTTTTCTTCTGTTTTCGCTATGTTGGTTTGAAGTTAAAGTTATTTTTTGGTTTTATTCGCGTGGTGTTTATTACTTTTACCATTGTTTCAATGCTTAACGTTTCGAGACCTTTCCAGGTTTCTTCTTCAAGATTGACTAAGCTGTATTTTCAAAAAACAGAGAGTTATTTTCGGAATATTATGTGTCATACATAACACACCCCACAATTAAGATGTACCTATCTATAGCGATTTGTTTATTTCACCAGATACAAAGTGCCAGCGTAGGTAATCTTAGATGTAGAACGTGATAAAGAGTGTTTTTCTTTATTTTATTTGTGTGAACAACCCACAGCGCCATCTAGCCCCGCGGCAAGCGACTAAGCTTGTGTTACGGTGACTAGGCAAGGGATATAATACTTATATTTAATTTTCTTTTGTAAATACATAAGTAATAAATAAATAAATAATAATAAATTAATTCTGTGAACAACACACAGCGCCATCTAGCCCCGTGGTAAGCGACTAAGCTTGTGTTACGGTGACTAGACAACGGATATAATACTTATATTTATTTTTCTTTTGTAAATACATACATATTATACATAGAAGGACACCCAGACCAGACACAAATATTTATTTTTAAGCATAAATACTTGCACCCGGCGGGAATCGAACCCGCAACCTCCTGCATTGCAGTCGCGCTCTCGCACGACGCGCCACAAAGGTCGTCATAAGGTACATATCAAACATAGAGTTTATAACAGTAAAGTCTCCAATATTCCAGACTTCAAGTAAAACGCAGTTAGATTAACATAAATTCATGGAATTTCTTTTTTTTTTGCGGTATTGCGTCGCTTTTATTATTTTTAGCATGTTTGTTTGACCGCCAGGCGTTTTTTTTAATATCAGCATTGCGAAAATCGCGAAAAATGAACATAAAGCTTAAATCGCGAAACTTAAAGAAGATACAAGCATTACGAACGTGGAGACTGTTACCATTTCCATACAAACTTAATACCAAAATAAATTATAAAAAATTTAGTTTTCTACCTTAATTTCGATATTATTCGGATTAAGATTTTACTTTTATAGGGTACTTTTATAGGATTTTACTTTTATAAGATTTTACTTTTATATTGTACTTTTTATTGGGAATAATATAAAACAAATGAGATGTAAATGAGATGTAAACTAGTAATTTACGCTGGAAAAGGAAAAAAAAAATGTTTCTCCGCTTTATTTCATTTCGAATGAATATTTTGGAAAACCTTGTGGTGGGGACCCTATAAAAGTTAAATCTTAATCCGAATAATATCGATATTAATGTAGAAAACTACATTTTTCATAATTTATTTTGGTATTAAGTTTGTATGGAAATGGTAACAGTCTCCACGTTCTTAATGCACTTACCTTTATGAGAGCTAGCCGAATAGCTGACATCTTCAAAAAGAATGTGCACGGGAGGCCGTTTAGCCATTCGATTGAGAGCTTTTAACGTAGACCCAGCTCTCTCCAAAGCTGCTGGAGTCCATTGGCTATCCTGACCCTCTTCAATGTCTAAGGGTACCGGTTGACACGAGTGCGCCAGCGCCGCTCCTACTATTGCCTGGCGTACTAACGGCACGTTTGATGGTATTGACATTTTTTTTATTTATCTCATAGATGCATCACACGACAAAAATATCGTTCATAAAGTTTTTTGTTCTACTTAAAAAAAATAAAAAAGCTATAGCCTTTGTAGCTTTTTTGGCTATGTTTGTCACAAATTTTTTTAAGACACAATTTTATTATTGTCTTTGAAAATTACTGAAAATGCTTGACAAAATGTCCTGATTTTTTTCCTAAAAGATGTACAATTTTATACTACTTTGTTTTTAAAAAAACTTATTTTTTAATATTTGAATTTTCGAAGCGTGTAGTGGCATCGCTGCGCGTGATTCGCAACACTCGACGCACGTCTGATCCAAATAGAGAACACGATACAACTGCTGTTGTAAACTTGATGAGAAAAACAATAATGTTGATATTTTTTTATTATTTCTTCCGCTAATAGGTTCCTTTACACACTGCGATACGTTTACTATTTGCTGATTAATATTTTTATCTGGCGTAAACTTTAAGCCGGCTAGTTCTGTTAGGAAGAAATGTCTGGGGATGGCGCCTTCGTCTGGCTGCGGCAGATTAGGTAGACCTAAGAAGTGCTGGTAAGGGGGTAAAGGGTCATATGCGTGCAAATGTTCTCACAATAAGAGAAACCGCAAAAGTAAGACAGCAAAATCTAGGCTTTTATTTACACACGATAAATGAGCATTTGACCACTATCTCACCTGATGGTAAGTGATGATGCGATCTAAGATGTAACACGCTCATTAAGACAAAGGAAGACGGCAGTAGAATAACATCCGACCCATCTTCCTTAGTGGCTGCACCAGCCAACTTATCGGAGCACGAATGCGTTCGTTTGGCGCTACGACTTAGACCGGGGTGGTTACAAGCCGCGGCCGTGGACCCACCAAGAAAAAATCAGTCAGTTTTTCTACTCCCAAAATAAAGATGCAACCGGGAACATCGCTCGGATGATAATGAATATTTTAATATAAGTAGATGAAAATTTATTTTCAAGGAAAAATAGCATTCAAAAATTTTCACTTGCGGCGAGGCTTGAACTCGCGTCTTTGGGTCAGTACCCCAACGTCCTTACCAACTACAGGTGTAAACAACTGGAAAGTTGTTCCTGTAGCGTTAGATAGATGGCGCTCTAACGAGCCTTAATCGTAAACAATCAAAGGAGAATATAGCATTGGAAGTTTTCGCGGCACGAGACGTGAGCTTGCGTGGTCTAGTTGGTAAGGACGTTGGGGTACTGACCCAAAGACGCGAGTTCAAGCTCCGCCGCAAGTGAAAATTTTTGAATGCTATTTTTCCTTGAAAATAAATTTTCTAAACAAAATAGCCTTGAGCTACATACAAAAATTAATAGAAATTTATAAGTAGATGAATTATGCTTTTTATTAAACTATTTTATATGCCTAGTTTTTTTGGCATATACGTGCATGTTGTCTATGTTGACCCTTACACTTTACAATTATTTTAATATTTTTATCTACCTAATAACTTAATTAATTTAAATAAATAAGTTTTTTTAATATAGCCAAAATGATAGTTTGTACGTAGCTAAAGAATTAACCCGTCATTAACTTCGTGCCTAATACGGACACTAAAAATGTAATAAATGTTTTTTTATTGTTGCGTACTTACTTGAAAATACCCACCTACTTACCTACCTATATAGAGGTAGGTAAGTAGGTGGGTATTTTCAAGTAAGATGTTTACTCAACTCAAATTTCATTTCAACATTTCATTGAACAGTGTGCTGTGAAATAGCTGTGAAATACTATTCAACAGAATAGTATATTTTAATGTTAGGCAAGGGCTGAAAGTTATACATTGCACCTGAGATATGCACTAGGTACAGTGGGATAAATTAGCGAGCTAACAAAAAAACGTATTTTAACGAGCAGAAAAGATTTATGTAAAAGGTCAAATAGCATTTTCCTGATAACCATTTCCTGATAAAAGTATCACTTACCTACAAAATTAATAGCACTTTCATCAGGAAGTGAAATTAAAAGTAAGAAATTCGTACTCTTTCCTTATTGAAAGATCAACCTTTGTTCTCAGTAATTTTTAAATGATTTATTGGCACCTTATTTTTTTTATTACCAAATCTTCCTTTATTATTTTATTTTAAATGTTTTACGCTCTTGGTTTATTTTATTTACTTATCAGATAATAATTTTTAATATTTAGGATCATACATTTTTCAATATTTTCACTATTTTCTTGTTCTAAATCTTCACTTAAATAAAAGTTAGAAATGTACACCAGTTTTTTATATTATTTATTTTAATTTATTTGGATAGCCGACAGTATAAACATAAAAATATTACGTAACAAAAATTAAAAGAAAACATATTAACGCATAAACATACAAACAGACAGACCGGTTTTGTTAAATACTATGTAATGTGATATCGCTGTTGACCTTCCGATGACGAATGCGAGAGAATGACATTTCTAACAACCATAAAATTGTTGCGAATTCAAAATTGTGGTAGAAATTTGGTATATTTAGAATAGGGTCCATATTGGCTCACATAAAATTGTAAGTCATATTCTTTGTCTTACTACCGATTTGTGTTCATAATAATCACTCTTCATAATTTTATTTATCATACTATTTTTATTCAGACATTTTTATTACTACCATCGGAGCTCATAATAGATAATCATCATAATTTTTTTATTAATACTCTTACTACCAAGAACAGTTTAAAGTCATAATTTTTTTCTTCATAACATTTAATGATCATATTGCTTTAGTTAATTATATTATTACTAAGAACATATTTCTACTCATAATATCGTTGTTCAGAATAGCTTACTTTATAACAGACATTTATCATAATTTTTGTATTAATAACGCCAACTTTAATAAAACTTTTTATGAACTACCCCATTATCAAATGTACACACACACACACAACAAAAATACATTTTTTTCTTCTTTATAATATTAGTGTAGACTATAGCGGAACCGGAGGAATAATCTATCTATACTATCATCCTTACTAACATAATAAGCCCTTAAGTTATAATAACAAACTCCAGTCAGTCACAATTTAAGTAATTTGACACTTCAAGGTAGGTAGAACACGACCTACCTTGAACCTTTAACAGGTTTAACGCGCATTTTAGGGTTCCGTACCCAAAGGATAAAAACAGGACCCTATTACTGAGACTTCGCTGTCTGTCCGTCTGTCACCAGGCTGTATCTCATGAACCGTAATAGCTAGACAGTTGAAATTTACACAGACAGATGATGTATTTCCATTGCCATAACAACAAATACTAAAAACAAATATTTTAGGGGGGCTCCCATACAACAAACGTGATTCTTGACAGAAAAACGCAACGGTACCGCGATGTATTTTGACCACTAGCGCCATCTAGTGATGTAATGATAGACTTAACGTTCGCGTTGCGTTCAAAGATTGGTTGGTGCACTGTTCATTTTAGGTTTCCGTACCCAATTATGATAGTGGTACGGAACACTTCGTGCGCGAATCCGACTCGCACTTGGCCGGTTTTTTATATTCATAGGAAATACTTTAACTCGCATTTGATTAGTGAATTACCATATTCTTGGCGCTGTTAGGTTTTGACCGTGGCTTGTCATAACATATCGGACTATGGGCGTAGGTACCAATACTCTATTTCAGAATCTTAAATCAAACATGTAAACAAAACCTCATACATTTATATCTAAAAGCGACATCTGTTTATTTACGATTCCAAAATAGAGTATAGTTAGATAGTCGATATGTAAGTGCGTAGGTAGTCTAGGTAGATATAGTAGGATTTAAGAGAAAAGGACACCTACTCTTTCTTCATAAAAAAGTAGTCGACTGTTTCCTTCCTGGATTGGAAGACATCAGAGCAAATAATGTCTATGTCATAAAACTCATAATAACTGCCTATAACTGAGATGATGATGATAATTATTATGGTTTCTATAGCACGGAAGAGCCATATCACTATGAAAACGATCTATGTGTCTTAAAACACTCACTCGCGACGCTACCTCGCGGTAAAGGCACGGCTAGTACCGAACTTACGCCATGTATGCAAATGCATTATACCCATCATTTACAACATAAGCATATTTGCGGCATCCCTATGACATAGAGTTACTTACATCAGACAAACAAACCGCCGCAAACATGCCTAAGTTGTGAAGGATGGGTAAAATGCATTTGCAAACACGGCGCGAGTCACAGACGACGCGGACAACGCTGGTAGACCAACGTTAAGGACGAAGCGACTCTTACCATTTCCATACAAACTTAATACCAAAATTTAGTTTTCTACCTTAAATATTATTCGGATTAAGATTTTACTTTTACAGGGTCACAAGGTTTTCCAAAATATTCATTCACATTCAAATAAAACGGAGAAACATTTTTCAATGAAAAAATGTTGCTCCGTTTTATTTCATTTTATTTTCCTTTAAAAGTAAAATCTTAATTCGAATAATATCGATATTAAGGTAGAAAACTAAATTTTTCATAATTTATTTTGGTATTAAGTTTGTATGGAAATGGTAAGAGTCGCCTCGTTTTTAAGGGGACAGTCTACCTACTCTTTTCTCCATACAAACTTTACAAACGTAGTCGTCTGTTTTCTCCCTGGATAAAAAGATTAGAAAAAATATGTTTATGTCATAAGTCCGATATCGGCTATAAGCATGCACCAATTTTTTTTTTAATTTTTCTGAATTTTGTTTCTCTTCTAATTAGAAAATGAAAAAAAAAACAAAACGTAGGGACATAGTCATGGCCGATACGGATTTTATGGCACAAACATATTTGCTCTAATGTCTTTATCCAGGGAGGAAACCGTTTGTATGGAGAAAGAGTAGGTAGACTGTCCTCTTAATAACCCTGTAAAATATGTTCTAGACCAGTAGTTAACAAGGCAGACTACCGGATGAAGCATGCTGCATTTCTTCGACAATAATAAAATTTCTGTTGTTTAAAATTTTTGAAACTGTTGAAAAATATATCGGTGGAACCGACAAAAAATTCTAAATGACGAACATAAGTGGGCCCCGTGATCTGAATATTTTCAATTTTTTTTCGAACCAAATTAAAATCAACAATAATTTAATATTGTTTTTAACCTATCTCAACCTTGTAGTTATTAAGTAGAGGTTTAAAAACGAAATAAACAAACATGTTTACGTTAATATTCATATTTTAAATTAAATAAACATAATTATAAACACATTTAACTGAAATGTATAGTCTAAATAACAGGTTTTGTTGTTTTTATTACCTTTTTAATTACCAATAAATTCATTATATAAAACTTATTTACTTAGTAAAGTAGGTGTTAAATTATGTGATAAAGGGTTATTTAAATAATTTGTTATAATGTGTTATAAATATCTATCTATAATTTTATACTAATAATAAAAAGAGGAAGGATTTGTATTTGTGTGTGTGTGTGTGTCTAGGTATGTTTGTAACGAATAAACTCAAAAACTACCGTGCCGATTACAAAAATTCTTTCACCATTAGAAAGCTACATTCACCCTGAAAAACATAGGCTACTTTTGATCCCGATATTCTCATGGGATCGGGACTTACGCGGGTGAAACCGCGGGACGCAGCTAGTATTTTATGAGTTGATTGTTTAATATAATTATTATGGCGGCTGGATTTCCCCGCTAAATGGCCACGCTGGTCGTTTAGTTATACAGATGTTAATTAAATTCCTAATATTAAATAGCTTTGTCCCGCGTTAGTTCAAATCCCGTGGATATTTCAAAGACCTTTCTTAGCGGATACCTACTCTCCACAAAGACTATACCTACACTCTCTAAATGTCATGTCTCTAGGACCACAGTTTAGGCTGTCCTTAACAAAACAGTCAGGACTTTTAATTTTATAGTTATGTTAAGTGGAATAAACTGTTGTTTATTTTATACGTAGGTACATTTAGTGCCGGCTGTAGGTACTACTGTGTTTGTATTTCTTTCCAGCTTTCTTTCCAGCAACAAAAAAAAACCCCATGAGTTTCTTGTGTCTTCTTCTCATGTCACGGAGGTCGCGATCCGAAGACATAGTAGAGTAGATTAAATAAAAAAAAATGATATGTCAAAGAGATATCTTAATATCCGAATGAATAAACGTACTTTGATTTTTGTTGTTTTTTTTTTTGCTTTAAACTCCGCTGTGGAAAGGTTCGATGCTGCACTCTAGGAAATCTCTGTAAGCAATCAGAAGATGATGGATGCTACACGTTCATTATCATCTTCGGATAGCTCAGAGACATTTTTTAGTCATGAAAAATTATACACCAAAGACCCATGCATCGATCTGAAATCAAAATTCACTAATGGTAAAGTAAGTAGGTTTTGTACATTGTTCAATGTCTATGTGTCCTTCTCATCTTGGCGTGTACCTAAATAATTTACCCGCAACCGCGCGGTGAGTACTCCAGATTCGCTAGTGGCCCCCATAAATCACTTACCCTATAGATCTCTTGAGATCCGCCTTTTACGACACACAGCACGGCAAGATGGAGTAACCTTATTCTTTGCCGGCCACAGAGCTCCCTTTTTAATGTGGGTAAAACAGTTTTTATCAATATACTTACATTTTTTTATAACTAAACCAATTTTACGAATTAAAATAAATCTTCAACTAAAAACTAAACAAATAAGGATTGTTACATTTACTTAAAAACAACCCTTTATGGGTTATCCCTCATTCCCAAACTTCCTCCATTTCGTTCAATCACTCGCACATCGCCGTAGGTTTTTCTTCACACAATTCTTCCAGAGCTGCCTTATTTACCTGTATAAAATAAAATAATCTTCTTCGTTTTTTACCATAGTGCTGTGAGTTAAATAAACTTTTTGAAAGTTAGTGTTAATAGAAATTATAAGAACCAACGCGTTCGTCCGACTGTTTTGGTCCGAATGGAACCCCCCGTAATTTTGATATGCAATAACAAAAAGAAAATTGTTCTAATTAATTACGCATTATGTTCAAACAAACAATTTATTTCATAGTAATTTATTTAGATTCAAGATAATTAATATGGACAGCATATGGATATGGTATTTACTTAACTATTATTTTTATTCCCTTTGTGCTTGCATTTCGTTAAATAAAGAAAACATATTGATTTCATTGATAAATTTAATATACATATTTTTTTGTTTTGGCCCGCTTTCTCTAGGCGCCTAATTATAGACATTGCGGTTTGTTAGGAGAATGGGTTCTGGATGAAACGGATGAGTTGCGGGCTTGTTATGATCCTGCCAGGCGAAGGCATAGAGTACGCCGCCGACGTCGTTTAGCGCGTTTTGGGCATTCACACAGACTATCTCAACTCTTCACAGTAACAGAATGGAAAACATATGAATATCACGCTGCGTTCTCGTAGCGTACACGCCGTGAACCTCCTCGCTTTGGAGCCTTATTTTTAAACCGCTCGTGGCATTTTGGGCGATTTAAATATTTCGAGTTCTGCTAATTTTCGTTCGATGACTCCTGCGGCGACTGGTTGAGATCACTTGTTGCGGTCGTGGGATTCACATAGAATAAAAATACCTACATTGAAATCAAGGTATTTAAATCGCTCAAAGTAGAACAAGCGATTCAAAAATAGAGCCCCTGATCCCACTCGCAAACCACTGGTGTAATAGGCTCTTAAGAACGTGGCGACTGTTACCATTTCCATACAAACTTAATACCAAAATAAATTATGAAACATTTAGTTTTCTACCTTAATATCGATATTATTCGGATTAAGATTTTACTTTTAAAGGGTCCCCACCGCAAGGTTTTCCTTCGAGTCCCCCCCTTTTTGTGAGTCGCCACGTTCTTCAGACCTCAGAATTCTATCTCTCTTTAACACGGATCCTAACTAGGATAGCCACTTAACGGTTAAATAATAAAATAAACAACCATGTTATTGAAGACAATGTTTAATTTAAATAACGTGAATTTATAATATAATTAACATCAATCATGAATTATAAGATTCATGAGTCATGTCATGCGTGACATGAGGTACGACAAACTCCAACGAAACTAACAAACTACCATCACAACCACTCAGTTCATTGTCAAGTGTATCAGTGTCAAGTGTCAGATAGCGTTAAGAACGTGGGTACTGTTACCATTTCCATACAAACATAATACCAAAATAAATTATGAAAAATTTAGTTTTCTACCTTAATATCGATATTATTCGGATTAAAATTTTATTTTTATAGGGCCCCACCACAAGGTTTTTCAAAATATTCATTCGAAATTAAATAAAACGGAGGTACAATTTTCCAGCGTAAATTACTACTTTACATCTCATTTGTTTTATATTATTCCCAATAAAAAGTAATTTACGCTGTAAAAATGAAAAAAAAAATGTTTCTCCGTTTTATTTCATTTATAATGAATATTTTGGAAAACCTTGTGGTGGGTGCGCCTATAAAAATGAAATCTTAATCCGAATAATATTGATATTAAGGAAGAAAACTAAATTTTTCATAATTTATTTTGATATTTTGTTTGTATGGAAATGGTAACAGTACCCACCCTCTTAAACTTAAAATACACTTACACTGACACTTTACTAAGATGCCTAAAACAGTTCACTCCCAGGACACATATAAAGAATTCATGCCTACACAGCACACTTGCACGATTTTTTTCGACCACAGTCTGTTTTAGGTAACGTGTAAATGTCATCGTGTATTTTGTCCAATGTCTTTACCATTGGGCAAGTCTTGCAAGCCAACATTAGTTGTGACCATTTTTGATATATAACTGTAACAGATAGGTACAGGATACCTACTGCAATTCACGCAAGTTGCCCAAGCAACTAGAACAGCAAAAAGGATGTTACGTACGACGTATTTCCGAACAAGTTGCTTACAAGACTTGGTTGATGGAACCGCGGCCTTAAATTATATGGTAAGTGATTTAGAAGAAAAGTGCCATAGTTAAAAATTGTGTTTGTCTGAGAAAAAAGAACTCATTTAATCTTCATTTCTTGCTTTTATCATAACGTAATATGAAAATGTCGTTTTGATTATCTGAAATAATTCAAACGAAAATTTAAATTGCAACTTTGTTGGAATAGCTGCCCTTGGTTGTCGATATTACATCTTTCTGAAGAAAAAAACTTCAGATCGTAGTCTGAAATTAAAAAACAGAGAATAGACAATTTTGTATACGTACGTTTAGTGCCGGCTGTACTCCGGTCTTTGTATTACAAGCAGCCTTGAACTCTAATGTAGGCTGCACTCGACACAACAGCATCCATACCATCTTTTGATTGCGTACAGACATATCTTCCCATGGTAAATCATACACCAAAGTTGGGATATCATCAGCCTGAAAAATAAATTCACTTATTATACCTTGTTTATAAATCGCTGTGATTCTAAAATTATAAGGTAATTTGCACCTTTTCTCAAAAATCTAGATAAAATACGCTACCAAAAACCCAAAAACCCAACTATTAGCACCATCTTCTATTATAGACTAAGAGCCCGTGAACCCCAGACCTTCGTTATTTTATAAAAGCTGAAAGTTTGTCAGGGCATGCTCCTATACACAGGTAAGAACGCTGGACTATTATGAAGTTTGGCTTGTAGTGGCTTTGGCAGGTACAGACTTTCCTTTGTCTGGCAAGGGATTGGAACTGTCAAAAATGTCTGGCTAATGAGAAAACATCATCTACTTATTACCCAAGTATTATATATATAAAAATCAGCTTTTATACTATAACGTAAGGAGAACTATAATTTCATGAACACCCGTTTATACCCGTTTATTATAATTCTATTTACGTTATAGTATAAAAGCTGATTTTTATATATAATACTTGGGTAATAAGTAGATGATGTTTCCTCATTAGCCAGACATTTTTGACAGTTCCAATCCCTTGCCAGACAAAGGAAAGTCGGTACCTGCCAAAGCCACTACAAGCCAAACTTCATAATAGTCCAGCGTTCTTACCTGTGTATAGGAGCATGCCCTGACAAACTTTCAGCTTTTATAAAATAACGAAGGTCTGGGGTTCACGGGCTCTTGCTCTATTATGAGCACTATACATACAGCCAATATTATTACCTATTTATTCTTATGTGGGCACTATTTACACTAGATGAGCCACGTCACTATATGATAAGAAGAAAAAAACTACACCAGATCACGAGCACAATAATGTCGGCCCCTTATCATCATCAACTTCCGCGCCCTTTTTTGTACTTTTATCATACAAATTGCACATACTGATCGCTAATGGTTCTAAATAGTCATATTGAATACTGGAACGGTGGTGATGCCACTTTTTAAAAGTAATATAACCCTTTATTTCATGCTCAACTTGAATAACCTTAGGTTTCCTTTGTTTTTTCGAACTAAACTCTGAAGTGCCAATAATTGGAGAAGTGCCAATGATAGGGCAGTTCATAACGTTCAGATTTCTCGTTTAAAATAAATGGCAAATTTGTTTGTATGAAGATGCACTTTGCAGAATTTCTCTGCATACAAAATGGCAATTTCATATAAAATAATGCTTATAAGCTTACCAGAATTCGTATGTATTCGAGTATATATGATAAGAATATAAGATAACCCTGAAGATACGGTATCATAAGGCCGTAAGTTAATAATGTGTCAAGGTTCTGAAAAAATAATTCAAAATTTTGCGTAAATAAATAATAAATAAATAAATCTATGTTAGGTGACCATAGGAGAGAGTTTGAAGTTGAACACAGAGCGACAGACAGGCGGAAAACAATGGATTGCCTTAACTGTCATGTAATACTTAGTACTCGTATTACACGTAAGTTACGTTAAAGTTACGGTGCGAGTAACTGCAATGTAGCTACTCGACAGGCAGGCATTAAATACGCTTGCTCACACTGTGTAACCGATCTATAAGTATACTTGCTGTGCCTGCGACTATGTCCGCGTTGCTCGAACATCTACCTACCGCTGTGCAAAAAACCACACTTAAACGGTTTCCCAGCGAAGTATAGATATTGCCAGGCGCTGCCGCTCCTGGCAGCATCAGTATGGTCGTCCGTTTAAGTGTCGTTTGTTGCACAGCGGTAGGTAAGGTGTTGCGTTTACTTCTTATCGACTAAATATCTAAGTATTAATCTAATATATAAAATTTCCATGTCACAGTGTTAGTTACCGTACTCCTCCGACACGGCTTGACCAATTTTTATAAAATTTTATATTCGTATTCAGTAGGTCTGAGAATCGGCTACTATCTATAATTTATAAGGCAAAACAACGTTTGCCGGGTCAGCTAGTATAATCTATAAGTATACAAGCAATCTTAACCGGTTACCTTAAAAAAAAAAACTGAACTGACTTACCAAACTAGCTGTAAAAATATAAAGCAAAATTCCTCCTTGAGCCAAATTCTGAATATAGAGGTAAACTATGTACCATCCATAACATCCTTCAAGTTTTTTTAGTGCGCTGTTAAAACAGAAATCGTAAGTTAAGCGAAGGTAGGTTCTATTTTTATATTCCTTTTTTCTTTTTTATGAAAAGGTAGTAAGTATTACTTTTAATCATTTGACGGTGGCGCCTTGAGATACCTGGCTGTAACGCAGAAGGTTGCGGGTTCGATTCCCGCCGGGACAAGTATTTTTGTTGACGAAAACGTTTGGTTATGGTTTTGGAGCCTTATTTTTGAATCGCTCGTGCCACTTTGGGCGATTTAAATAATAATATCTTGATTTCTGCTGTTTTCGGTTGATGTCGGACTCCTGCGATGAGTGGTTGAGACCATTGGTTGTGATCGTGCGATTCACATAGCAACATAACCTACCTACATCGAACGTTAATCAGTAGAAATCAAGCTATTTAATTCGCTCGAAGTAGCACGAGCGATGTAGGTACCTATCATAATGTACGTATTTACATTAAAAAGGTATACTGTGTAGTATCGTTGTCTAGTACCCAAAGTACAAGCCTAGTTGCTTAGATTTTAGATGAAGATGATGAAGATTACGATGTGTTTAACGTCCTGCGATATTTATTTTATTATATTTATTTTAATGTTTATGTTATACTTACACTTTTATCCAATTATAATCAACAAACAACTCAATTAGATTTGCTTTTATTTCATTCTGCGTCTTGTCGACTGAAAAACCAGTCTTCAACTTGTTAATAAATATCTTTATATGTCCGAGGAAATGGTAAATGCAGCTTAGCATGAAATAATCGAAAATAAACAGCACGAATATACCAACAACAGTGCAGTATATTGACACGGTTTCGACGAAGAGCCAGTTGTTAAAATTGAACTCGTAATCAAACGGGAGCCAAATATGTATTACTGCTTCCAGTCTGGTGGTAATGTTCTTCAAATCTGGATTGTTTACGAAGTTATGGCGGACCGATACTGCTGCCCATGTAATGCTGCTAAGATAGCGGCCAATAGAAAATATGTAGAAGGTATATTTTGAATAGCGTTCGACGGTCAATAGGCACTAATTTGAAAAATAAAAAGGCTTTGTTAATATTGGAAACATTAACCTCCTTACTTATAAACGATTATTAATAGATAACTAAGTTAATTAACGTTTGTTTCTGTCTGTCAACTTTGAGACTTCATGTCACAGTAAAAGCCAAACGATACACAGTTTATGCAGCTGTTATTCAATAGATAATTAAATGTTTTAAAGTCGGGTACTCATTAGCAAGCTGCAACTACAACTAAACCTTTGATTTAGAATATTCTTGTGCACTCTTTGGTTCGCGGTAAAAACAGACAATCGTCGGCTAGCTTTGAGCTCCTCGCAAATCACGTACACTCTATGTTTTTTGATTACAGTACATGTGTTACGGACTCGCTAGTGAGTACCTGGCTTTAAAAATATTTCATCAACAAAAAAATTAGATATTTTTATGAAGAAATGCATCCAAAAAGATTGCGACCGTCTGTAACTAGATTCAAACTCGCGTATATAATGTCGTTCACTTAGGACAAAAGCTAGGAGGAGCTCTTTGACCTAGCTGCACCAGTCAATCTTAAACGGTCGTGAATTCTAAGCAACGCTTGGTGCGGTCATTACTTGGATGGGTTACTTATAATTTGTGTGGCAAAAAATCAAATTCTCGAGCTCCTCCGCGCTTCGGAAGACACGTTAAGCAGTTGATCTCGGTTGTTATTTTTGATAGCAGTCGTTAGGGCAAGTTAGAGGCCTCAGGGCGACCTGACAATCTAACATTAGGTGAGCCACACCACTAAACGAAAAGAAGAAGACTTAGGACTCTGTTACTGAACTTCGAAGTACAAAATTCCGCAGTTTGCGAGACCAAATGTGTAACAGTGCGATGTACGTTAGTTCGAAAGTACAATATCGCGCTGTTTATGAGATCTAAAGTATGCAAGTGCGATGTACGTCAGTTCGAAAGTGCACTGTAGCGAAATACGAAATTGCGATGTGTAATATGAGATTTAAATATAGGTATGTATGACCCATCCAACAAAAGAAGCAAACAAAAATAAAAATTATCCGTGATTTATCAATTATGGTATGAAAAATAACTTATGAAGGTACATATGCTAGACTTAAATACTTTTTTAAAACCTCTTGAATTAAAATTTTCGTCCAGTAATACGTTAATATGTTCCCATGACAAAATATTTAAAAAACCAGCTAGAAGTCTTTATCGTCTCATTTGCCGTGACTAGGTACCGTATCTTTAGTTTTTTGATTTAATCTAAGGTAACAAACCTTAACCGTAACATAAGTAATGTTAAACCCTACCGTTTAACATTGAGCCCAAGGAAGGACACGGTTGAGGCCAAGGTACAGCGGGTAGATGTACCATGGTCCGAATTTCCATTTTCTCTTTGAATTTATTCAAAACTAGGCTAGGCGCTATAGAACCTTGAACCACATGACGTCTTAAATTAGGATATATTAAATAAAAATGTAGCGATGGTACAGCAGGCTCCCCCCTGTTTTGTTGAATGGTCATACATACCTATATTTAAATCTCATATTAAACATCGCAATTTCGTACTTCGCTACAGTGCACTTTCGAACTGACGTACATCGCACTTGCATACTTTAGATCTCATAGACAGCGTGACATTGTAATTTCGAACTAACGTACATCGCACTGTTACACATTTGGTCTCGCAAACTGCGGAATTTTGTACTTCGAAGTTCAGTAACAGAGTCTTCTAGTTGTGTTGCTGGACAAATGCGAAAGCCTGCACTTTTACGTTATTATTACCTACCTCTTTTACATATTTATTCTCTGGATCTTTTATATACAGATTATGTAAATGGATTTGAGCCATGAAATCTACTAAAAAGTTTTTGTAGGTTTTAGTTTGTGCTATTACAAGATCCACCTGAAATAAAAATTGAAAAATATTTATTTTATATGAGCTACCTTTGAGATTTGTTAGCTGTTGCAGGAGGAAAAGTCGAGGCACGTAAAGGAAATGACAAATTTCCGTCAAAACTACTCATATTATGATAATATAGTATCCCCGTTTAGCTTACCCATCTTTCGGTATCACGGCGTGGGCGGCTGTACCGTTAGGTACTCAGCAATGGTGCCCCAAACGCTAGTATATGGTTCTCCTAAAAAAGAGCTGAAATGACACGGGACCCAGTCCTCTAAACCTACGCATATATATTATAGCGTCCCCAACTTTGACCAGCAAGGGCATAAAGAGAGAGGTCCGCTGTACCGTCAAGCCACCCCGAGGAGCAACCGTCAGGGATCTGACAACGAGATAAGGACAATGGGGATATTCATAAAAGCAATTTATGAATCTGGTTAGGAATTGTGTAAGGTAATATCTCGTTAGCGGCCCTGAGCGATCGCCGTAAAATACTGGGACACTTTGGACCATCCACTACTCATACCATACAAAATATTTCAAAAATATATCTCACCGCAATATTGCAACAAATTGGTATAATTGTCAACATCACCGTCAACTCCGCAAAGGTGTATTCCTTGTAGTTCATACAGAAGAAGAAAATCTCTGACACTGTTGTTATTGGCTCGCCAAACATTATAGCTAGTCTATTAAATCGAAGCAGCTTGTTCTTTGGCATCTCATACCAAGGCCATACTTGGCTGTTGAGGCCGAGAGCGCATAGAGAAAATGCAATTATTTGATAAAATGTACGGTCTGGTGGTGATCTCCTAAAGAAAAGAATAAATAAATTTAAAACAGGCCTCTTTTACATCATTAATTTCGATTAATAACTAATTTCGATTATCGATCGGTTGTAAATACACAACTGATCGATGATCGAAATTAGTTTTTTAGTTTGACTATTTTACTTGAAATTTTTATGGCAATAAAAATTTTCTAGCCTAGTGATTGACATTTTTATTTGTGTTTACCAAACAACTTCGATATAAATATTGCGTATTTGCAACTACGAGTATGTTGTTATTGGCTCGCCAAATCGAAGCAGCTTGTTCTTTGGCATCTCATACCAAGGCCATACTTGGCTGTTGAGACCGAAAGCGCATAGCAACGCAAATAAATAAATAAATTCTGTGAACAACACACAGCGCCATCTAGCCCCGTGGTAAGCGACTAAGCTTGTGTTACGGTGACTAGACAACGGATATAATACTTATATTTATTTTTCTTTTGTAAATACATACATATATACATACATAGAAGGACACCCAGACCAGACACAAATATTTATTTTATAAGCATAAATACTTGCACCCGGCGGGAATCGAACCCGCAACCTCCTGCATTGTAATCGCGCTTTCGCACGACGCGCCACAGAGGTCGTCAATTGTTCGATAAAATGTTCGATCTGGTTGGTGATCTCCAAAAGAAAAGAATAAACGAATTTAAATGAGGGATTTTATGGAAGGCAATACAGCCTTGTACCTACAACCGATCGATGATCGAAATTAGTTTTAAGTTTGACTTAGTGTTGCGTTCGATAGCTCACTATCGATAGCCTATCGGTAGGTCATCGATAGTTGTGGCAAATCAATAGTATCGATAGGACTATCCATAGTATCGATATGCCTATCGATAGTATCGATACTGTTCATAGTTTTGCCCTATCGATAGCGTAAAACTATCGAGAGGCCTCAATAGGCCTGTCGATAGTATCGTATCGATATACTAAAGATGATTTTTGATACTTAGTTAGTATCAAAAATCTAACTAAGTATCAAAAATCTTAGGTACTTAGTTTCATCTGCGTAAATACATTAATAACAAAGTTAAAGCGATTTTAAATATTTGAATTAAAAGTAAAGCGCCTGATAAATTTTAATAGCAGCTGATGCGATGCGTTAGTGTTATTTGCTTTTAAAATTAATTATCTCTCTTTTCATATTGAATTAATAATTATTACTTATATACTTTTGTATATGTGTTTTTTTATGTTTCCTCTGTTTATGTTGTGTAAATAAAGATCTAAAATAGGTAGGTATAACTTCTTACAATAAAACAGCCTCGCTTTCTTCCTTGGTCTTTTTCCTAGCCATATTGATCGTTTACACTTTTTCAATAATTAGTTTTAATAGAACAAATACTTTGATGAACTGCTTAGTCTTACATTCCAACAGAAATTTACGTGAGGCTTCGTATTTTATATTACCTAGGTACTTATTTCATTTGATATTGAATAATTTAATAAAATGTGCTTATTAATTATGTTTATGTTTTGACAAACAGTTAACTTATTTATTAGTCATTTATTTAAACTTTCACATTTAAATATTTAACTTTACTAATACTAATATACAAAGAGGTGACAAGGGTGTAATTGATAATAAATAAATAAAAACATCCCCCATTTTACATGTACCCTAAAAAGAGTATATATAAAATCCGCGTACAGACAGACAGACATGACTAAAAAGGGTTTTTTTGTTGACTACGAAATCCTAGAAATAAGTCTACATCTTAAGGGCCCTATTCTGAAAAACTGAAAATCCATGTCGGGCGCATCGAAAATTGTTGATTATTTCATGACGGAATGTCGTAGAACTTTTTTTTGTGTACAGATTGCAGGCGACATTGTTTCCGATATTTTAGTGCAGTTTCCATTCAAATATGTCTAAACGTATTGAAGCCTATCGACATTTTAGCCAAATCAGACATTTTTTGTCTAAAATTTGGATAGGCTTTGCACCAATAGGAGGTTCTTGTCTTAAAACTACACCAAAATGTAGGAAACAATGTCACCTTCAATCTGTGCACAAAAAAAAGTTCTACGACATTCCGTCATGAAATAATCAACAATTTTCGATGAGCCCGACAGGGATTTTCAGTTTCAAGGTCGTTGGCGTATATACTCCTCTTAATCAAATTAACTTTTACGTCCTTTACTAGTATTAAAATGGTTGGTAGTGTTTCCTACCAGTTTCTTTCAATGGTAGCTCACACCGATTACGTACTATTACAAGTTGCAATATAGTAATACGAGTTACAACTTTACTATGTAAAAAGACGAATCGATTTATTTTCTAGCTCACGCAGGTCATCAAAAGATCTCAATCACAATTTTATCTCATTTTCAATGATTTTATTTCTCAGTTATATATTCCATACCCACTACTAAAAGTTAAGTCATAAGTACAGTACTATTTAAATTAACTTTACTACGTTGCGACTACGTAACAATTGTCGTCCAGAAAGAAAAGAGAAGGAAAATGTGATGACCTTCTGGGGACTTAAAGTAGCCTAGTGCTTACTGAGCAATTACTAACTAATAAGCTAGAGCCAAGTCTCCAATAAATTGTTTAATGTTATCTTGCTTCGTATTAGAGTACGAAACAGGATAACTTCTACCCAGTCCTCAGAGCCTGGTACAAACTAAGCGTTCGTTCGTTTGAGAACGGTGATGTAGATGACAGTAATATCTAACTTGAGTTAATGTATCTTATGCTGCTGCAGTCCAGTCTCCAACAAGATGATGAAGATGAAAAAGCCTTCGTATCCGTAAACGGCGAATGTCTTGGCCAGGGCGGCTAAAGCGATGGTGGCGAACTCCAATTGGCTATTGAAAATTGCACGTTGACTTTTATTATCAGTAGCGTTGCCGAACTATCGATAGTTGTTAGTTAAAAATCATTTTAAAATAATATCGACAGGCCTAGTTTTGTACTGAACTTAGCTATCGATAGTAGGTATGGCTATGCCTATCGATACTATCGATATCACAATTTGTCACAACTATCGAACGGCAACAATAATTATCAGTATCACTTACAAGAGCAAGACAAAGCATTAGGTCCTACATACAGTTGAAAGGACGATATCAGTGTCATGCGGATTCCCTCACGTAATGCGGGATTGCCTTGACCAATCCCGCGTGCGGGAGCAATTTGTATGACCAGAGTCCGCATAACCACCTGTCTTGATTTCTTACTTTTTCGAAACTGATAAAAGTGAAACCACAGGGTGCAGCTAGTAATTAATAAGGACCTATTTTATATTTCCCTTTGAGTTCGCTTTGCAAATTATTGAGTAATAGTTTTATATTGATTTTATAATTGTATAGTTAGGTTCATTAATTAGGTATAAGTAAATATTGAATAATAAAATAAACAATCATGTTATAATGACAAATATTTATTATTGTGATACAAATTGAAAAATAAATAAAAGTTGTTTAAATAATTGACTGTGAACTTCGATCATATAAAGACTGTGACCGTAAAAGATGAATTAAATAAATGTATATAATCCAGACATTCTGAATATTATTAAGTACAAAAAAAACTGTTAACATGATACATCGCATAGTCCCATAGTAAGTTACTTACTTAGGCGTCATTAGTAAACTTAGTGTGAAAGTTCGAATAATCGATGTGTACCTACCTAGTTGAGTGTCTTGTGTCTTCTTCTCATTGGAGGTCGCGTTTCCGATGACACAGTAGATGAGATATAATAACTGACATTTCTAAGAGATATCTTGCTAATGTCCGAATGAATAAACGTATTTTTGATTTTTGAAACTGCAGCCAGCGAAGAGGTGGGATAAAATATAATAAAGTTTATTTATACTAATATCATAAGAATAATAACATACTTAATAACCATTAAAACGATATATACAGGGTGTTTAGACGAGGGGGTATTAAGCCGAAAGGGGGTGGTTCTAGAGGTCTAGGCGAACAACTTTTATTCTAAGACTTTTGGAAATTCGAACTTTTTTTTCGAAAAATTTAAAGTTGTTTCAATAAAAAAACAGCTGTTTTTGTTAAGGCCAATGATCTCAAACTCTAAAAAACAGCTGATTTTCATGCAAACGTTGAACTCAAAATTTTCGAAAACTACTTCGAATTTCCAAAACTTGTAAAACAAAAGTTGTTTGCCTAGACCTCTAGAACAACCCCCTTTCGGCTTAATACTCCCTCCTCGGAACACCGTGTATGTCATATGAAAAATATAATATTACAGGAAAATAGTGAGCATCCAGTTATGGCATTACAACTTTTGTTTTACGACGTTTACGTTTCTTTGCATAAAATTAGACATTAGTGAGATTAGTTGCTGTGGCCATAAAAAATTGAGGCTCGATTTTTTTTTAGTTCAGTTTTTTTTTCTTTAGTTCCCTTCACTTCTTGCTTTTATCATAACGTAATATGAAAACGTAGTTTTAATAATCTGAAATAGCAAAGTACAATTATGAAAGGGTAACCAACTTTCTTGCTTAATCCATGTAACTAGGTAAGTTTGGGTACACGATATTTTTATTTTGTAGACCCAGCATTTTGGCCTCGCGTTGGTCTTCACCAGGCGTTCAGACATTATCCGGCATATTGTCTGAACCCCTGCCCCCCATAGTCTCAAAGTCTCCACTCCAAAAAGCTCAAACATGTAACTCTTATTTGGTGCAAAGAATAAGCAAGCATTGCCATTCAGCGTGGCAATGCGGCCAGCATTTCTATTGCGTTAATAGATACCCATAAAATTTGTTTTATTTAGCATCTTCCAAAAACAGACAACCAGAAAAACAGAAAAATAGGTTCTACTGCGTTAATAGATACCTATACATTTTTTTTTTTAATATCTTCGAAAAACAGACACCGCTGAGTTACGATTTTATTATATGCATAGATAATAGTTCTACTTCTGTAAACATACATTGATTGCAGGCTGTACTCCTGTCTTTGTATTACAAGCAGCCTTGAACTCGAATGTAGGCTGCACTCTATACAACAGCATCCATACCATCTTTTGATTGCTCACAGACATATCTTCCCATGGCAAAAAGTACACCAAGTTTGGTATATCGTCAGTCTGAAATAAAAATTTGGTAAATATACCTTGCGTGTTTCATGTCACACTAAATATTAATTTAAAATACACAGTAAGAAATGTTGCGAGTTTGCTGACAAAAAGTTGTTTGAAAAATTCAAACAAACCTTATGATTGTAGATTATTATTTAAAAAAATTGAACGAAATAAAGCAAACGGTTAAATAGTTAGCTGGTGCCTATTTCTTTTATTTAAGAACGTGGCGACTGTTACCATTTAATAAAAAACATTTTTTTTTATAAGAAACATCTTTAAACAACATGGGATCTTAAGAACGCAGCGACTGTTACCATTTCCATACAAACTTAATACCAAAATAAATTATGAAGAATTTAGTTTTCTCCCTTAATATTGATATAATTCGGATTAAGATTTTACTTTTATAGGGTCCCCACCACAAGGTTTTCCAAAATATTCATTCGAAATGAAATAAAACGGAGAAACATTTTTTTTATTTTTCCAGCGTAAATTACTAGTTTACATATCATTTACATCTCATTTGTTTTATATTATTCCCAATAAAAAGTAATTTACGCCGTAAAAATGAAAAAAATGTTTCTCAGCTTTATTTCATTTCGAATGACTCTTTGATTCGATTCTTGACACAAACAGGTGATTAATAAAAATCTTTAAATGAATGTTTCTTTTCAGCAAAATTTGCTATCATCAATATTAAGAGTACTTTTCTTCCAACCACGACCTTTTTTCCCCATCCTGTATATTATGAGAGTACGAAATATAAGTTTTATAATTTGTTATCGTTTTAAACACCATCACTTACCCGAATTCTGATATATTCAAGTACATAAGACAATAATACCAAGAAACCTTGAAGATACGGAATCATCAATCCGAAAGTTAGTAAAGTTTCTACACCCTAGAAAAAAATACAAAATTATCTCGTGTATCTCGTCGTGTAATTATATTAATATAAAAATAAAAATAAAAAATATAGCACGACGTTACACACATCTAGCCCCAAACTAAGCAGTAGGCTTGTACTATGGGTACTAGACAACGGATATACTACATTTTTTTTTTTTTTGTAAATACATACATATGATACATAGAAAACACTAAATATCCCATGTCTTCGGACCGTGGTGAGTCCTAGGACATGTTGGTGTCCTCACGATGTTTTCCTTCACCGTAAGAGCGATGTTATTAGCGCACATACTTTTTCTTAAAGAAAAAGACATGGGTGCGCGGTCGGCCTGGATTCGAACCCACGACTCACGGAATGAAAGCCGGGGTATCTACCACTAGACCAACACCGCTCAATATTCGTTCTACGTTTGCCTGAAAATGACCGCTTCCAGTGATAAGGCTGCCTATTGTGCTATTTTTAGTGAGATGCTTTTTTCGTTGTTTATGTTAATATTTAGGGTTTCGTACCCAAAAGGTAAAAACGGGACCCTATTAGTGAGACTCTGCGGGCTGTCTGTCCGTCTGTCACGCTGTATCTCATGAACCGTGTTACTATCACGGTTTTTGAGATACAGCGTGACAGACGGTTGTGACAGACAGAAATACATCTGTGACAGTTGACACAGATGTATTTATGTAGCTGCTAAAAATAGCTATAAGTAGTTATAATAAATAGACGTCATGTAAATAAATAAAATGCATTGGACTTACCAAAGTTTGAGAAGTTAAGATATATAGCAAAATACCTCCTTGAGTTAAATTCTGCATATAGATGTAAACAACGTACCATCCATAAGCTCCTTCAAGTATGCCTAATGCACTGTGAAATCAGAATCGTAATGATAATTATTTTTTAGGGTCTCGTACCTCAAAAGGTAAAAAAAGAACCCGTCCGTCTGTCTGTCAAAATCCTTAAATTCGGGAACGCGCGGAGAAATCAAGCTGATTTTGCCGAAAACTTGTAAATACCAAAATTAAGATAAGTTTTGATATTTACAAGTTTTCGCCAATTTAGATTGTTTTTTATTTTTCAGACTTTTTCTTTTACCTATGCTGTAAGACCTTGCTTTTCACTAAAATTCACAAATCTAGGTCAACTGGAAGTACCCTATATATTTTGGGTCGAAAACCTAAAATACTGAAACCGAAAATCCCGTTAACCTGGAATTTTTGATAAAAAGCAAGATCTTGTAGCACAAATAATTATAAAATTTAATTTATTATGGCGTTATAATGGTCAAAATAAAATAAATTTAAGATACGAAACCCTCAGCGCGTGAGTTCGACTCACACTTGGGTGTTTTTTTGGATACTCACTCTTTTATCCAATTATAGTAAATAAACAACTCCACCAGCTTCACTTTTATATCTTTCTGCGTCTGTCCAGCAGGAAAATTGGTCTTCAATTTATTAATAAATATGTTAACGTGGCCTATGAAATGGTACATCGAGCTGATCAATAAAGTGTCAAAAATGATTAGCATGGAAATTCCAATGAATGAACAGTACATCGCCAAAGTTTGGACCATGAACCAGTTATTAAAATTGTACTCGTAGTCAAATGGGAGCCAAATGTGGATGACTACTTCAAGTCTGGTGGTGATATTCTTTAGGTCTGGATTATCCATGATGTTATGTCGGATCGGTACCGCTTCCCATGCAACACTGCATAGCCCAAGGCCAACCGCAAAGCAGATTAGGGTATTTTTGGTATATCGTTCGACGGTTATTAGTGTCTAAATTAAAACAAAAAAAAACGTTTTCATTAATGTTCTTAAGGGTCGGTACATATCTGACGAAAAATGCGTCGCGTATTCATTCAACCTTTCACACTCAACCGAGATGGTGCGTACATCGGTTGAGTGTAAAAGGTTAAATATTTTGTAATGTAATTGGTAATTCTGGCGTTGCGTGACACTGAACCGTTGATGCGTTCATTGGTGGAGTGTGAAAAATATGAAGGTTTACTATGTAATTGACAATTCTGACGTAACGCGACCGCATAATACGTGACGCATTTTCCGTCAGATATGTACTGATCCTAAAAGATTTCAAAAAAGCATTATATTAAAGACATAAGCTCCAATTAATACAATATTATAAATAGGAAAGGTGATATTTATTTCTACCTGTTTTACAAATGTATCCTCGGGGTCTCTTTTATATAGATTGTGTAAATGAAATTCGTTCATGAATTTTTTTAAAAATAATTTGTATGGTTTTGATTGTGCTACAAAAAGAGTCATCTGAAATTAAAATGAGATAAATATTTATATTATTTTTGATTTTTAAAATTTCAATTTATAAGATTTATATTTTTTATCTACTCTATTTAAGTAAAATACATAAAACTAATTAAAGCTAATGGCAAGGTTAATTAAATCAAACAATGTCAATTAAATAAACCGCCCTTGATCGTACCTGGCGCAAAGGAGCAAAGGATGCTAGCAACACTGCCTTTCTGTATGGCAATGGCCAACTTTTTACACGAAGAACCACCTGAAGCTGTAGCCAATCCTAAGAAGGCGGCCAATCGACTTGCCAAACGCGACCGACTCACATTTTTAATTACATACCCATACTATAACAAATTGATCCGGGGCACTTCGTATCGCCATCGGTCATATTGAAAATAAATCAAAACACAAGAGACGATCGAAATTGAAACAGAATACGATCAAAGTATTAACAAAAGGACGGGAGTCGACTCAAAAACAAAAGAACGTTGAAGTAGAAATAAAAACAATCCAAATGAAGACAAACTATTACTAAAATATAAACAAAGAACAATTGAAATGAAAACAAAAGTAGATCCAAGTAGAAAAAAACGTGTGGCACTCGGGGACTGCCGCGGTAAAGCATAGCATAGCATTTTTTTTATCAACTTATAATTATATTTTTATTTTTAAGTTGATTGTAATTTTAATGTATGCTTTAATGAATAAATGGTTTCGTATTATAATTATTTATTTATTTTGTACCATGTTGCCATGGTAGGCGGAGTGATTACAGAATTTCTTGATTCGGTGGCCGCGCTCAATGCCTGCGATAAAAGCTATGCAATACCTAAAAAAGACGTTCAAAACAAGAATAAAATACATTGTTGTTGTTGGCTGTTGGCTGCGTCTCGGACTTGACTAAATACAGTACGGAGTCCGAAACAGTATACTTTCCAGAAAATTGAAATCGACGAAATTTTTGCGTTCTTTCTGAATTTCAATTGCTTCAAAAATCATGTTTAGTTACTACTTCGATAGTTTCTTGTCTCTACTTTGATTTTCTTTTGTTTTCTAGTTTATTGATTTTAGTTTCTACTTTGATCGTATTTTGTTGTCATTTCGATTTTATATTGTAGGTACCTACTTTATTCTTTGTTGTTTTTTTGTTTCTATTTCGATCATATTAAATTTTAGTTGAAAAAAAACTATTATTCTCATTACCTTACCCGGTAAGGATGAGACCTATCGACTTACACTTTTAATTTCTTATCCGTCCCGGTCACCAAGATTTGGAGCCCGACCGGGACATATGAGACCTACCCAACGAGAAAACTTATATCTAAACATGTTTTGAAATATTCCTCACCATAATATTAGTGCAAATGGGTATTATCGTCAACATAGACGTCATCGTCATCGACGCAAATGAATAGTCCTTGTAGTTCTGGCAGAAGAATACAATTTGTGACCATGTTGTTACTGGCTCGAAGATAATGATCACTATTCTCTGAATTCGCATTATCTTGTTTTTCGGCATCTTATACCAATCCCATACTTGGCTGTTGAGACCAGTAACGCATAGCGAAAATGCAAGTCTCCTCCAAAATGTACGATTTTGTGGATGTTTTCTAAATTAAAACGAGCCATGTTAATGCACGATGTTACACGTTTCCGCCACAAGTTATAACTTCCCAAACCCATGTTTGATTGTACATTTGTATTTTGAAACATGGCATAAACGCTGGTGGAGACCTTTTAGTGGGGATATACCTTTAGTACTTACTAGGAGATATACTTTTAGTGCCAATAAACCTACTTAAAGGTGATGTTACGTGGCGTCTGCAGGTAAACTTTATCATAGTCATAGAGACATGACCAAATAAACATTTGAAGGATTTTCGACGCATTTTATAAAATAATGTACTGCACTGATTGCGCTTTTGGTACCATATTTTCATCACAAAATCCTCACTTTAAAAAGTCCTGTTTTTCGAACTCGAAACCTAAGTAGGTCTTTCACAATAAAGTGTTTTTCAAAATATATTTTTAGGCATGTTTTTGGCGCTTTTATACTTAATTTATTATGAATTTTAATCTCTCCATTTTGACATTATTTTTTATTTTTATGTAAAATTATTGAATGCCGAAAAGGCAGAATATAGCTGTCACTTATTGTATTATTATTTAAGACCATGTTTATACCTATATTCTCAATAAATGATTGATTGATTGATTGATTGAGGGAAATTAAATAGAGAAAGATTCGATACGGTACTTAAATACGACAGAAAATGAAAAAGGTCAAATTAATATCCTACTAATATTATAAAACTGAAAGTTTGTGAGTATTTATGTGTGTTTGTTACACAATCACGTAAGAACCGCTGAACCGATTACCATGAAACTCGGTAGCTATGTAGATAGCTGGAGACCTGGAATAACACATAGGCTACTTTTTATCCCAATATTCCCGCGAGATCGGGACTTACGCGGGTGAAACTGCGGGGCGCAGCTAGTAAATAAATATGTTAGCCTGCTAATTTGTTCCACTGTAAGGCACAGGCCTCTTCTTAGAGGGGTAAGGCAGTGAGACGCTACGGGAGCTTACTCCGGAATGTTCCATGCCTTTGAACCACTATGAGTCCTAGAACATGTCGGTTTCCTTTACCGTAAGAGCGAAATTGATCCGTCATTTAATCGCGGTAAGTCGAGATCCAAACCACGACTCTAAGAATGCAACTCAAAATATCTACTACTTAATAGAATTATTATACTAACTAATAAAAATAAAAAAGTTAATAAATGTGTAATTTCTTTCTTACAAAAACTCTGCTTCCTTTTCTTCATCGGTCTGTTTTTTACCCCCCATATTGCAATGCAAAAACTTATTTAGAATGCATTTATTAACTCAGATAAGGAGGGCGCGGGGCGGTTGACGCGAGCGGATAAAATGCCACCAAATATTTTGATAACTCAGTAGATTTATCACTATTTGAGTCGGCATGCAGTTACTTCGTATAACAAAACACCGAAACACGACGATGCTTTCCTTACTAGGCGAAGAATACTCCATTTCGATAGTTATATGCAAAAGAAACTTATGCCATCAATTAAGTACTCCTTAGTTCCTATTAATTAACACTGATTAATTCAATACAAGCTGTTGCACTCGACTTTCTATGGTGTTTTAAGACAACGAATCGACTTTGATTTCAATATACTTTACTAATTAGTCTTTATGCCGTTTTCTATCTATATCTATCTTCTATCTATACATATAATAAAATCGTAAAACAGCGGTGTCTGTTTTTGGAAGATATAAAAAAAATATAAATTGTATGGGTATCTATGAACGCAGTAGAACCTATTTTTTTGTTTTTCTGGTTGTCTGTTTGTCTGTTTGTCTGTTTATCTGTTTGTCTGTTTGTGTGTGCCTTTGTGCCCGCTAATCTCAGAAACGGCTTATCCGATTTTAACCAAATTTGGTGTGCAGATAGCTTTAGATCCCGATTAACATATAGGCTATTTTTTATCCGGATATTTTGTCCGGTTATCCGGATAAAGTGATTTTTCTGCTTTTACTTAGTTAGTTTGAATGATGTATTGAAGAAGTATGTTGTGTGGAATCAATACATGACTAACCGGATATCCGGTCGAAAATAAAAAAAACCGGATATCCAGTTTTTTTCAGGAAATTCCTAAAATACCGTATACCTTTGTCTCTCCATATATCCGGATCCTTCGGACATACGGAAATTCTTTATAATGGTTGTTTTTAACCGACTTTAAAAAAAAGAGGATCTGCTCAATTCTACCCGCATATTGTTTGTATATGAATATGTTCAAACCGTACTCCGGCATATAAAGTCCGATTTCGATCATTCTTTTTTTATTTGGAAAGTGGGAGTCCCGAGTTGGTCCCATAAATTGTTGGTGAAGATCTGATGAGAACCTTCGGAATGATGAGCAGAATAGCATCCCGCAATGCTGTAAATTACTAATTTTTGGACTTCCATCAATAGAATCGGCTTATTAAGAACAAGGTATAAATTGATGGACCACCTGAAACCAGCTTCTCAAAAATTCTTCAGTGATTAAAGTTACGGTTACAATTTTGATCATTTTTAGTGGCAGTCGAAAATTCAATAAAAAGGATTTAAAAAATATAGCTGTAATGGGGCAGTTTTACTGAGTAGATGCTGAATACTCAAATACTCAAATACTCGTTTATTGGTAAATAATCATTACATGTCAAAAATTTAGATATATAGTATTAAAACTATGAGATCAAGTGTCAATTAAATTAAATCTAATTACACTAACAAATAATAAATTACATCAATCCAAATAAATTAAATGTCCAATATATTATGTCGATTTACAATTTCAAAAATTTAAGTTACACTTTATAGTCAAAGAATTCGTCTATTGTGTAGAACGATCTCTCGACTAACCATCGCCTTAATTTGTTTTTGAAACTAGGTAGACTTAGTGCCGAAGCCACGTCATCAGGAATTTTATTATAAACATCTGGACCCATCACATGGGCAAGCTTCGCGGTCCTAGTCCTGATTGCATGTAGTTTACGTGGCACGATGGCAGCTGTGGATTCCGATTCGAGGGTTCCGCGTTCGAATCACAGACCGGCGCATTCCCTTTTTAAGGAACGGTGGCCTACCGAGCCGACTGATGGCTTCCGATTCGACGGCTGCGCGTTCGAGTCACGAGTCCCGGACACGACGTTACGTTTTACCCTCCAGATGGTCGTCCACCTTGCCGTTGTGAGGGGACTCAGTAGCTGAAAGCTAAGAGGCGCACGAGGTGGGAAACCGGGCTTGCCAGGCTTCTAATCCGTAATCCCGCGTCAGCGGGCTCGGGGGTCCTTTCCGCAAGAAAGGGGCCGCATGGAAGATAACCACTATAAAAAATCACCTCAGCCTCTGGTAGTGAACTCGGTGAGGGAGGGGGGGCTTTATCACCGGCTTTGGGGACCTCGAGACGGTGGCGTGACCGTGCTGAGGGAGGGGAAACGGAGAGGGATTGTCTATCGGGCAGAGGTAGAGATGAGGCTTGGAAAGGCCGCCGTTGTCGGGTAAACCTATGGTAGGGAGCCCAACGAGAGTGGCCTGACAGTGCATAAGGTGCAGTACCCACGTAAAAAAAAGATATCATTTAGTTAAGCTACCCAACTTCAGCTTACATAACAGAAAGTCAGTTGCACTGTATGTTGGAGAGCTTATTTTTATTGTTTTGTCCTTAATTCGAAGTCGGGTTTTGATTTTTTTGAATTTTCGATAAAGGCTACTTCTTATTATAAGTAATGCGTATAAGCATGCAACACGTTACCTACCGCTGCGCTGTGCAAAATCTACACTTAAATAGACTCTGCTATGATTCTCTTCTGTTCAGCAACAGACTTCCCTGGTCGTCCGTTCAAGTGTAGACTTTTGCTCAGCGATGGGTAGGTAGTCCGAAAAACGCTGACGAAGTCGCGGGCACAGCTAGTGTATCATATGAATGTATAGATTTTCAACAATATAATATAATAAAGAACTAGGTACAAATTGATGGACCACCTGAAACCACTTTCTCATCAGAAAACTCCTCAGTGATTGATTAAAGTTACGGTTACAATTTTGATGATTTTTATTGGCAGTCGTGAATGCACAAAACGGGTAAAATTAAATAAATTAAATCCCGACGCCAGATAAAAAGGACAAAATAACCTCTTCTATATACAGTACCACCAACTTATTTGATATGTAAGCTGAAGTCGGGCAGTTTTACTAGGTACCTATCATCAGATTCAGAACGAGGGGGTTGTCGTTGTTTTGCCAGGGTCTGGCTGCCAACCGTAAGCCTGCGTCAGCGGGTCCGGGGGTCCTTTCGGCAAGGAGGGGTCTTTAAAAAAATCACCTCATCCCGTGGTCGTGAACTTGGGGCTTTCGGAGCCTCGGATCACCACCGGCTTTGAGAGTCTCGAGACGGTGACCTCGATACTTGCGGAGTGAGGGACGCCGTGGGGATTTAGTTAGTAAACCTATGGCAGAGAGCCCGCACACAGGCCGCTTTCCCCGGAGAGTCACCCGAAGGTGCTTAAAAGGCGCATCACCCATGTAAAAAAAAAAGATTGCATGTAGTTTCACTGCCCGACAGTATTATAACCGATAAATCGGTTGCACTGCACTGCAGAGCTTATTTTCTTCTTTTTTTTGAAGTCGTTTTTTTTTTTAATTTTTCGACAAAGGCCTTTGCCTTGGCCTTGGGCAAAAGCCTTTGTTACCTACCCTACCTACAAGTTACCTACCGCTGTGCAAAATCAACACTTAAACAGACTCCGCCATGATTGTCTTCAGCTCAGTAACAGTACTTCCCTGTATAAGATAAGTATACAGGGAAGTACCTAGATAAGTAGGTGTTCGAAAAACGCTGACGAAGTCGCGGGCACAGCTAGTACACTAATATAATATGTTTATACAGAAACGTAGAAAGCATAGCAAATGCAAAAACAGGTAGGTACTTAAGTAAATATTAGTAGTATTAGTATTACCTTGATTTTATTTTTAAAGTGTTTCCTACACTTGGATAATTGATTTAATTGAAGAAAAACACGGACACGACACGAAAAACGACACGGAGTCGAGGTTGCGGGTTCAAGTCCTGTCGGGTGCAATTTTTGAAAAACTTTTTCTTCAATTAAATCAAGTATTAGTATTTTGAAAAAAATGCTTTGCACCCGACAGGACATGTACTTGCATGCCCTGCAATTGGATAGCTCAGTATAGTTACTGGGCTATCCAATTGCGCCACAGGTGCCTGTCTGGCGGAGACGAAATTAAGGATTACATTCTTTCGTTTTTGCGACTGAGACACGTACTATAATAGTTGAAATTTCAAAGCAAGAAAAAAAAACAATATAACAATTCTTTTCCGAGCGCCTGGTGATTGGTGAAGGCAACTCGAGACCAGAGTGTTGGAGATGATTTGGCGCAAAGAATCAATGTAGCGTAGTAATATTGCTTACATTTAGGGGTCGCTGAGAAGAACGTCGTTGTCCAAGGCATCATCCGTCGGCGAACAGTTCAATGGCGAATCGGTCTACGGAAAACGGTTGTGGAATCGAAGCAACATTAAATTTTAAATAGATTTTTTTATTTCCCACTTTTTGTGAGAGCTAGTATACCTACTTATAATCTTTTAACATTTGTAATAGAACCCATTGTAAAATATCATCTGATTCTGCAGTATCTAGAATATCTGCTCATCAAGATTGTTTCATTTAGTTAAACACGGTATGGCTGTCTTCAGATACAGATCAGTTCAGATACAGATACTGCGTTCCCGTGGTCTCCTTCTGACAATCTTATTATTTCTGAGTTTGACACCACATATACTTTGAACGGCTGAGCCGATTTTGATTAAACATGCATATCCTTGTCATAAAATTTACGCACTTTCATTTGATACCCCACTCGTGCATATTTGACAACCATTCGGTTTTTATTTCCGAGTTTGACCCTACACATACTTTGAACGGCTGAACCGATTTTGATTAAACATGCATATTGTTGTCACAAAAGTTATGCTCTTTTATTTGATACCCCAGTCGGGCATATTTAAAAACATTCGGTTTTTATTTCCGAGCTTTAACCCACATATATTATGAATGGCTGAGCCGATTTTGATCAAAAATAGCTAAAACCACTCGCATAAAAGTCACCCAAACAAAAAAAACTACATTGAAATTGGTTCTTTCTTTCGTGAGCTACGATGCCACAGTCAGACAGACACGTCAAACTTATAACACCCAGCTTTTTCCGTCGGGGGTTAAAAATACCAAATACCATAATTCCAAAAGATTCGGAGTTCGGTGAGGAAGTATAGGTATTTCTGAATGTCTTATAAATCTGTGATTCCATGGTTTTCAATTTCAACTGATTAGTTAAATTGTACAAATTGTTTAGTAATGGATATTGAACACAGACGCTACTAAATTAGTACCCACCTCCGTAGTTCAAACAACAAACACTGATTGATACTGATAAATAGACCGCCTCTAATTAGGTACCTATACCTATTATCCTCAAAGCTGATTCAAATGAAAAGGTACGACGTTTTATTAAATTACCTTTGCAAATACTACTAAGACCTGCAATAAATTGTGAAGGATGTCTGTTGGTTTTTATATTTTTGTTCTTCACGAAAAATCTGTATGTCCATTTAAAAAGTAGGTATATACTTACCTATCAAGTTTACGTAATTTTGTTGGAATGCTACTTATTAATTATGCTATAGGCTACAGAAGGTCATCTACATAATATTATTACGTTTCATTAAATACTCAAATGAGTACTGGAGCCTTTTTTTTGAATCGCTCGTGCTATTTCGGCCATTTTAAATAACTCGATTCCTGCTGATTTTGTCCGATGTCAGACTCTTGCGATGACTGATTCAAACAACTCGTTGCAGATCGTGCGTTCGCAAAGAAATTTTTCCATATCGAACGAAAATCAGAAAAAAACGAGATATTTAAATCGCTCGAAGAGGCAGTGCCTTTTCGAGCGATTTAATTTTTGAATCGCTTGTGCCTCTGAGGCACAAGCGATTAAAAAATAGAGAACTGAATACAGGTGAAATTATGGTATGACGATGTAACCTAATAGAAAGCGTCTATTTCATTTTCTTACAAGGAATAAGTAACGGTCTCAATCACTTTGTGTTTGATTTTATAGTAGTTACATCGTTTTACATTTTAGTCACGAAGGATTTTTTTGTGGAAAATATGGCCAACCATTATTACTTGTAAGAAAAACAAAATAGAATTTATTCTAAGATGTTTATTATAATCCTCCTAAAACAAGAACAAAAAAACAAGGAAATACAATAAATGTACTAATCTTAAATGAGTAGAAACCGTCGTCGACGACGATTTTGTTCTTGCATTGTTAAAACCACTTAACATACCTTTTCAAATTCCATATTAACCTAACTGTCTATTTTATTTATTAAATTGGGCTAGATGGCATAATTTGAAATCCCATATGATATTTTATTCATTCACCTAAATAAATGTATATTTTAGAGTAAAAACTGAAAAGCGGTAAAAAAAAGATTTGCCTAAAGAAATTAGTGAAATCTACTTATAACTAAGTGGGTCATGTACACTATTTGAATTTATACTAAATATACTTTTTTAGAAAAGATCCCGGAGAACAGCTGTTTCACAAACTGTTGGTGTTTGGTTTCTTTGCTTACGACCTCAAGGCAGAATATTGGACAAGTTTCAAGCACTCAAAGAATGTTTGGTTGAATCTCCAACGGAGGATTATCAAATATGCTTGCTTTATGGGCACGGCGTCGGAGTTCGTGTATTTTTTCCTGAACTACAGCGAACATGAATTTCAGACTTTGGCTATGATGTATAGCATTATACTCGTTTCGGTTATGCTGGTTGTAAGTTGAAATAAGTAGTCTAAATATTTTATTGCTAAGGTTATATTCTTTTCCTTAAAAAAATGTCCGTAAGAGTTTGCTTGTTAGTTTGAGTTTGCGATAAGGTCTTGTGTTATTAGCGTAAAGTTTAAGTTTACATTGAGTTTCGATTTTTTGTATCTTTTAGTTTTTCAGTTCAATTCAATTACTTTGTGATGCATTTATAATAATATCAAGGTCCTTCATTATTTATTTTTTTCAGCTAAAAGTTCTAATATCACAGACATCTAGTCACAAGCGCGTGATGAAAAGATACGAAAAAGAAATAAATTTACACAATTTGTATGATCCAAATGGTCGCAATCAGAAATATTTGGAACAGGTAAGGAAAAATACGTAACCTTAATATTATATTCGTTGCCTGTTAGTCATATGACCAACCTAGTCTAAATTAAATTGCAGATTATAATAAACACGGAGAAATATATTCGTTGGTCTCATATCTACATTTATCTGCTCATCTTTGTATGCGCCAGTGGCTTTCTCGTAGCGCCTATTGTCAGAAACATTGAAAACAATCATTCGATACACAATATTACGACTAGACTGGAAATCGTCATCCATCTGTGGCTGCCTTTCGATTACGAATTTAACTTCTACAACTACATTGCGATACAAATAATCATGATATACTCAACCTATTCTGCTATCACAGTGATCGCTCTATTCGATACATTAAATTTGATGTTCATCTATCATTTGCTGGGTCATGTCAGTTATTTTAAGTACAAAGTTGAGAAGTTGATTTCGAAGGAAAAAGATATGGATGATGAAGAAGTAAAGTTTAAGTTAATTGAGATTACTCGCTATTACAATCTTATTAAAAGGTAAGTAGAAAAAAACTGTTCGAGACGCATCATAAATGCGTCTCTGCGTCTCGACTGCAGAGCTAGGAAAGAAATAATTATAGAAAAAATAGTTTTGTAATGGGGCGCCTTCAAATGGGGTTCCTATCTATGTGTGTTTTGCGTGTGTTTAATTTTTGATTGGTCTTCTTTGTATTGATATTCTCATATTAAACCATTTTTTGTTATAGCATGAAACGTGATATAGAAGCAGCATTTGGATTGAATATAGTTGGAATGTACTTACACAACTTAATTGCTGGTGGTATACAGATTTATCAGCTCATGAATGCTGGAAATGTAAGAAACCATTGTAATGATTTTAAAACTGCAAAGAGTGACTTAAGGTCATAGCCCACTTACACGACTCTGCTCCCACCCGGCAAAAATAATATAATTCAAATATGGGCTTTAAATATTGCTCTTTAGATATATTTTACTCTGACTGACGAGCAGTCTGACGGCGGAAAGCTCGCTGAAAGCTAGCTGTCTGCTAATTTATGATGCCAATCTATACATATAATAAAATCGCAACTCAGCGGTGTCTGTTTTTGAAACATATAAAAAAAATATAAATTGGAGGGGTAAATCTGATGAGGACCTTCGGAATGATGAGCAGAATAGCATCTCACAATGATGTTAATTACTAATTTTTGGACTTCCATCAATAGAATCGGCTTATAAAGAACTAGGTACAAATTGATGAACCACCTGAAACCACCTTCTCAAAAATTCCTCAGTGATTAAAGTTACGGTTACAATCTTGAAAATGCAATAAAATGGATTAAAAAAATATATCTGTAATCGGGCAGTTTTACTGGGTAGATGCAGATTGCATGTAGTTTACGTGGCACAATGGCAGCTATGGATTCCGAGTCGAGGGTTCCGCGTTCGAATCACAGACCGGTGCATTCCCTTTTTAAGGAACGGTGACCTACCGAGCCGAGTGATGGCTTCCGATTCGACGGCTGCGCGTTCGAGTCACGAGTCCCGGACACGACGTTACGTTTTACCCTCCAGATGATCGTCCACCTTGCCGTAGTGAGGGGACTCAGTAGCTGAAAGCTAAGAGGCGCACCAGATGGGAAACCGGGCTTGCCTGGCTTCTAACCCTTAATCCCGCGTCAGCGGGCTCGGGGGCCCTTTCCGCAAGAAAGGGCCCGCGTGGTAGGCAACCACTATAAAAATCACCTCAACCTCTGGTGGTGAATTGGGGGGGGGGGAGGTTATCACCGGCTTTGGGGACCTCGAGACGGTGGCGTGACCGTGCCGAGGGAGGGGAGACGGAGAGGGGTTGTCTATCGGGCAGATGCAGAGATGAGGCTTGGAAAGGCCGTCGTTGTCGGGATGTAGTCCATGAGGAATTTCCACTGGCATTGACACTTGTCGATCGAGGGACACCATGGGGGTTTACATTATAAGCCTATGGAAGGGAGCCCAACGAGATTGGCCTGACGGTGACGGACATTAGCCACCTAAAAAAAAGATATCATGTAGTTAAGCTGCCCGACTTCAGCTTACATAACAGATAAGTCGGTTGCACTGTATTTAGGAGAGCTCAATATAATTTTTTTGTCCTTTTGTTCGAAGTCGGGTTTCGTTTTATTTATTTTTTCGATAAAGGCTACTTCTTATAAGCATGCAACACGTTACCTACCGCTGCGCTGTGCTAAATCTACACTTAAATAGACTCTGCCATGATTATCTTCTGCTCAGCAACATACTTCCCTGGTCGTCCGTTCAAGCACAGCGATGGGTAGGTAGTCCGAAAAACGCTGACGAAGTCGCGGGCACAGCTCGTGTAAAATATGTCTAAAGCGCAGTATTTAAAGCCCATATTTGAATTCTATTATTTTTGCCGGGCGGTAGCAGAGTCGTGTAAGTGGGCTATGACCTTTAATCTGCAGAGGTATTCTGTGATGTGATTAAATGTCGTCCACATGGTTTAAGCATTTTGTGACCAAAGTTACAAAGACAAATTCTACAAATTTTAAATACGACTTCTACAAATGGTCATTATTTCAAACGTCCACTTCCATAAAATATTTTTTTCAATCAATAGTAGGTATTTGATTTTTTTTTTTTTTATGGTAACCCCACTTAAATATTGATTTTATTCTGTTTTTAATTAAATGATTAAATATATAAATTAAATTAAATTTTGATTAAATATACGATTTTAGGATACAGGAGCTTTACTGTCGTACGGTCTTATGACTCCAATTTATATGGGAGAACTATTGATCGTCTCCCTGGCATTTGAAAAACTTAGAATTCAAGTAAGTTACGTTAGTGTAATTTAAGAGCCGATTTAAGCAATATTCGTCTTCGTCTGACTATTTTTTAATTATCTTAATAATCATTTTGTATTGACGTAATATTTTCGACTAATTAATATATTTCTTTTTTTGCGGACATTACCTGATTGATTTGACATTTATATAAGTTTTGAATGAAATAAAATGTTATTTAGTCTGTGGCTGGTAAGAATGACTTGTGTTGTAATTGTTTGGTAATTCTATTTGTTGACATTTTCCAATGTTATTTTATTAATTAATTAAGGTATTTAGTTTGTGTTGTTTTAGTATGAATTTTATTGACATGTAAGTAATTTGTTTTTCAGAACCTATATGATTTCATATGCCGAACTGGCCAATATAGAGGAACTTATCTAACTTATTGTTGACCTAATACCATCCGTACATTATACCTATATTATGAATAAATGATTGAATTGAATTGAATCGTGAAAAATAAGTTTAATACCATAAAAAATAAAAATTAGGTCATTTAATTTAAAACTTTAAAAAGATCTTTGTCTGCAGGCTGATGAGATACCAATACTTATTTATAAACTACAATGGGAAAAAATGTCGATACAAAATCAAAAGTTGGTGCTGATGATACTCTTCCAAGTACAACCAATATTTGAATTTTCTGCTGCTTTTAAAACGAAAACTGGAATTCAGCCTGCAATGAGCGTGAGTACCTACTGCCATAACTTAACATTAGAAAGCAAACAAATTTTGCAGACAAGTTTCTAGGTTCGTATTTGTAGGGTGCCGAATTGGCGTAGGGACACTAGTCCGGCTGACTTGTACACCTATGTAGACACGTCAACATAAACTGTATTACTCGTACCACAGAGTTCTACAAAAATTTTACTAACAAACTTTGTGTCCGCCTTCCTCTTTAAAAAATAAATATTTGAAAACCATGAATGGCGCAAAACGTAGCCAGTATATTAATTTACAAATGTCCCAAGCATTTACAGAATCAGTTTCCGAAAAAAAACGATAATATGGCCAAAGTCGCAAATTCTCATCTTTGGGCCACTTTCCGTTCCGGTGAGTGTAGTACAAGTAACTTGTACTCCCAGGTACACTAGACGCGTACGGAGAAAAACAAAAGTCAATCGAAACGAAAACAAAAACAATTGAAATAGAAACAAAAGACGATCGAAATCGAAACGAACGAAATATTATAAACTAAATAAGATCAAAACGAAAGAAAAAGACAAGTTTGCCAGTCTTGAATGATATTTTGGGGTTGGTACATGCTTCAGAAATGCAAAATCATATTTTGTGATCTCTCTTCTATTGTTGGGCGACCAAGAAAACTGATGTAAGATAGCAGTTTATGGCGAAAATCCCTCGCACACACAGGCATTCATACAGGATTGACATAATATTTGATTTTAATATAAAATCAATTGCTTGGCTCTAAATTGACTCCTGATGTGAACGTACATAATAAGAGAGATAATACGTATTTGAGTAGTTCTGCTTCTTCCTCTTTTTGTGTAAGGTGTAGCTCACCTAGCGTGGTTCAAGTCACTCTAAAGCCTCTAACTTGAACTTACGACTGCTATCAGAGATAACAACCGGGACCAACTACCTAACGTGCCCTTCTAAGCGTAGAAGAGCTCGAGATAAGGTTTTTGCCACACACATTATCAGTGACCCATCCAAGTAATTACCCCGCTAGACGTTGCTTAGCCCACATGACTAAAACAAGATTGGCCCAACCAGACCAATGAGCTTTTAGTAAATATGTGTATATTGTAAGATAGCGGGGTGAAGTTTACTATACTGTCGTACACTAAGAAAAAGTAGCTACCTACATAATTAATAAACTTAGTTTTTTTTCTTTCAGATAATAAAAACGACATTCTCGTACTATGTTATGATAAAAGCTAAAATTTAAAAGTAAATCGCAAAATTAATTAGTCCGACGCACGTATAGTTGTAGACCGTCGAATGAAGCTTAGTAACTAGAATAAAATCCCGTTTCGACCACGAAAGACTTTGTCAAATTTTGTCTTTGACGGTCGGAACGACTAATGATGATGACTTGAGTAATAACACTATTACCTCTTTCCCGCTAAAGAGGCTATAAAATGGCTATGAAAATAATCGATGTAAGTTTGAAAGAGTCGTAGTTGAAGTTCGAGACATGTTATTAATAGTTTCCATTCTCTTTCTCCATACAAACGTAGTTTACATTTTCCTCCCTGGATAAATACATTAGAGCAAATATGTTTATGCCATAAAATCTATGTCTGTCATGACAATGCATCTACCTTTTTTTTTCTAATTAAAATAAAATAATAAAATGAAAAAAATAAAAAGGTAGATGTATAGTCATGACAGATATACGTTTTATGGCATAAACATATTTGCTCTAATGTCTTTATCCAGGGAGGAAAATGTAAACTACGTTTGTATGTAGAAAGAGAATGGAGACTCTCCTCTTAATGCAAGACGTAGATAAACGCTTATTTGAAATTCTAAAGAAAGTAAAAATCTTAAAATTGATAGTAGTAAGAGGCACTGTAATCTATGAGATTTATAGCGTTGAAAAATAATAAAAGCAACACATAGATTGAAAATTTTGTTTAATTTTAATATTTTATAAGATTTTTGTACACTAACATTATGGCCTTGTTACTGAAATAAATAATTTGAATTTAATTGAATCATCGTCGCTAAAATCGAAAAAAAAAAATATAAGTAGTTCTCATTTAACTTTTAAGTTATTTAGTTAATTTTAATAACCTGATCATAGTTACGATAAACTTTCTGTTTTAAAACAGTAATTATAAAACGTAAACAGATTATACAAACCGTCTAACTAAATCATGAAGAAAATCGTACAACCAAATAGCACTCCACTTCCATCATGGGTTCACCTAAAAATATCTGTAGTGAAAAAAAAAAAAAAAAAAAAAAACAAAGTACGTTTATTCATTCGGATATTAGCAAGATATCTCTTTGACATGTCATTTTTTTTTTATTTAATCTACTCTACTATGTCTTCGGATCGCGACCTCCATGACATGAGAAGAAGACACAAGAAACTCATGGGGTTTTTTTTTGTATATATTTTTTTTTGCAGTAATCATGGTGATTTACATTGTCGCATATATATATTATGCGACAATGTAAATCACTTCCATATCACACGTGGTCAATATCATACGTATCAAATAATTGTATACTCAAAGGCTGGTTCCGATCTTTTTCTTTTTGTATAGTGGTGTGGCTCGCCTGGTGTTAGAGTTTTTGGGTCGCCCTAAGGCTTCTAACTTGACCTTGAGATAACAACCGGAACCAACTGCTTAACGTGCCTTCCGAAGCACGGAGGAGCTCGAGAAAATGAATTTTTGCCACACAAATTATCAGTCGCCCATCCAAGTAATGATCGCGCCAAGCGTTGCTTTTAACCGGCACGACCGTTCATGATCGGCAGGTACAGCTAAGCCAATGAGTTCCGATCACATTCAATAACAATAGTTAATAGGTTGTTAAATAATAGATCTATTTATGTACATTTTATACATAAGTTGCTAAGACACAAGAGATCTAGGTACTTAATAACTATATAGCTTTAGTAAATTGCGAGTCTTCGAAAATATCTTACCCTTATAATTTTTACGTTAAATCTTAACTGCCTTTTACCTCTTGCAATGTAAAAATACAGAGAAGAATTATTATACTTATAAAAATTCCATGACGGTTTATAACAGGACAGACCATAATCAAAAAGACAGACGCCGATCCCAAAAATTTTGACATTTTTCTGCAATCTGCGGACCGCTCGTAAAACCCGACTTTTTATGTTATGGGCAATAACGACATTAGAAAATTTTATGTAAATTACATGCTGGATACATATCTCGTTGGAAATTACTAGGTTGTTGATATTGAAGTTGGTAGGTGCTTCTTGAAGTTTGAAGTAGATCAGAGAACATTTGAAATTCTTTGAAAATATTTATATTATATAAAAATAACAAATAAATAATTATATTATATTAGAGCGGTGTTGGTTAGGTTAGGTTAGACCCCGACTTTCATTCTGAGAGTCTTGGGTTCGAATCCAGGCCGACCGCGCACCAATGTCTTTTTCTTTAAGAAAAAGTTATGTGCGCTAATAACATCGCTCTTACGGTGAAGGAAAACATCGTGAGGAAACCGCCATGTCCTAAGACTCACCACGGTTCGAAGGCATGGGACATTCGCCAATCCGGAGTAGGATCCAGTGGGGGTTTACTGCTTAAAACCCTTCTAATAAATCACGTACAATAATCCAATTCTGAGGCTACGTGCGGGACAGGCCCAACGAAACCAACTAACTATTATATACAGGTAATAAAAAATGGTTTTGGGCGTGTATCCTCGGCATAGAATAGGGTACCCCATCTCTTACCGTGGGTTTCGTAAAAGGCGAGTAAGGGATCTGAGAAGACTAGGAAACCTTGAGTTCTCCCAGTGCTGTAGCGGGTAAACTGCTTGGTTCCTAGGGGGGTTGGTGTCTCCAAATAATTGGGATAGGGGCCGGGGAATATAAACCAATAGTATTCCTTACTTGCGGATGAATTTTGTTAATAAAATCAACATGAATTTGTTTATAACCAACTACACATATACACACGCACATAATTATACAATGCGCATACATGCATTACACGTTTAATAAATTTAAACTTTTTATCATTCATATTCGTCAATGAACACAATCGTTAACCAATTGAATTTAATTTTGATGTTTGATGGGTAAATCAGCATTTTCAATAAATGAATACCTACATATTTTGTTGTTACTCGTCAAAACCAATTTCAACTGTTCCGGAAGAAATCAAACAAAACCAAATAGTAACATCGATAGTTCAAACTGAATTATGATTCGTAGCAAATACATTATACTGCCCTAGTTTATATCTATGTAAATATTTGAAACAATAAAACTGGCAAGTTATGAAACAACTCTATTGCAGAATATGATTTGTGTTATTTTTTCCTGTACAATCTCAGTACTACTGTGTACCCTTTTTTATTTGGTTTTTGATTGTCTGATGGTCCCAAGTGCCGTTGGTATGAAAATTGTGATGAAGTCAAGGATGGAGCAACACGAAAAGTTTTTTTAAACGATCTCTTTTATGTAAAACAATACTAAGGTACCTTGGTGGTTTGTGATTTGATATGGAAAGTAATGGTCTACCGCTATTGTATCATATTTCATATTTATTACTACCGTTGTATTTTGTTGTTGAGTTTTGATAATTTCAGTCGAGCTTTGGTTTTGCTTGTGCGGCATAGGTAAGGGCCATTACCAAAAACATATTTAATTTCTGCAAACCACTGTAGGCTCTTTTCTAAACTCCAGTTTAAAGTAACAGCTATAATAGTGACGATAATAGAACGTCACGCATAAGGAATTAAGGAGTTTTCTTCAGGAATAATGCGTTTCATAGATTCATCCCTGTAGCGTGCTCTACTAGAGAGAGAGATTGGATTGAAGACCCGAGGAATTATCATTTTGGAACACCACGCATTTTGTCTAAAATTTTCTAAATTCTAAAAATAAAAAATAGGTCTTCACTTTAACTATTACTTTCAATTACTATCGATAAAACAACTGTCCGTAACGATAGATAGTATACCTATACAATCATCATTTCAGCTGTAAGAAGTCCACTGCTGGACATAAGCCTCCCTCATAGATCTCCAGATGCTTCGGTCATAAGCGGCCTGCATCCACCGTGAACCCGCGGCCTTAACCAAGTCGTCCGTCCATCTCGTTGGTGGACGTCCAACGCTGCGCTTTCCGATCCGCGGTCTCCATCCAATACCGCGGTCTACCTATACAATAGATTCTTTAAATTCTCCATACCTTGCCAACAAACTGTTTTGCAGTTTGGCAAGAAATCTAATAATTAAATATTGTACTTAACATTTTTATTAAATAAATTTAAATTTAAATTTTAAAAAATTTAAATGAGTTTGATATTTACTATCGCAAATACTTTCAGACAAGCACTCCGAATAAACCACGATAAGGTTTTCGAGTTGTAAACATAATTGTAACAAGTAATATTATAAAGTCAAATGATTTTAATTAATGCTCACAAAGGCGTTTATAAAATGCAAAATCTTCGAAGCGGCCGTTTTATTGCATCAGTGCTTCCCGGGAAAAGTTTTTACAGAATGCTTTCTCTTAAGTTATTTGAATTTAGATTCTGTTGATGTTTTTGAATTCGAAAGTTCTTCTGTTACGGGAGATGAACGTTTCTGCGACAAATCTTTGAAATAACTTTATTCAGATTGCATTTCAAAAACTCATATAGTCGCTTCATGTACGGTTAGTTCAATTCTGAGATATCCATCCTTTAGGTTTACGCTACTATAACCTTTCCACGAAATAAAAATTGGAAAGTCCATTTTTAGAGTTCCGTAGGTAGATCTAGGTGATAAGACGAAGACGTGACCTGCCTGTCACTCGTTTATCTGTATTTTTGTCCGTTTATCAGTCTATCAAGGCTCTTTTTTACAGGAATGGCTATAAGAAATTAAAACTTATACATATTATGTTAATTAGTATTATCGATTGTTGTGATAAAAAATCAATACATATTGTCACTCATCATTATTGACCTGTACCTACATCTATTCCACATGATTTAGGTAACGTCAGTTTACACTACAGCTTGAGTGTAGTTTGAATTTTTTGTTCGTGGCTCCTCCCCTTCGTTTCCTCATTGATGAGGATCGTGACTCCTGGTATGCAATCTGGCAAGCGTATTTATTCCTCCAGTGATCTCTATCGGTTGCCTGATGAAGAGCCGTACTCCAGGTATCTCCAGATATTAATTTTAGAACTTCGGGTCTAGATCGCGTTACAGACAACAATGTTTAGTTCCGAAGTTCTAAAATTAATATAAACAGAAATCGTGTGAATTTAAAAAGTGTGTTGATGTTAAGATATTTGGTCTGAGCATCGCTTAGGGCTTCGCCCTCGTGATTTTTTACCAGCAACTTTCCCAGTCACTATCATTTATTTTTTTAAACTATTAAATAAAAAGGCCTGCATAGCAAATCAGAGTTAGATACCCCAACTAATCATCTAACTAAGTGAATAAAGCAAATAATACTAAAAACCAGAAATCTATCCACATAAATTCTGATAAAGATGCATCAAATCTTTAAAAGCAAAAACTTGCTCGGAAAGGAAATTATTTCAGAAGCGAAGAAAAGAGCTTTGTTGTTGTTATTTTACTTTCAGTGGTCATAAAACTGTGAAATCTTTCTTCCTTAATTCAAAACCTTTTAAACTTCTGGATAGTTAGAATCCAATAACTCACAATTGGTTCTGGGGTTCCGTCTCTTAAAAGCGAAAATAGGAACCCTTTAGGGAGTCTTTACGTTAATTCTACGAACGATGAAACGAAACGATAATCCCACAAGAAAATCTGTTCATCCTTCCGCCCGAAAATTTTACTTACTGGCGGTTTTGAAGGACGGATGACAGATTTTCTTTCTTCCGTACGTTCGTTCGTAGAATTAAAGTACCCTTCAAGATCATTTTTCTTGTTCGTCCGTCTGTTAGTCCATCTGTCACCCCCGATTTCCTCAGAAATAGGTAGTCGTCAGGTAGACCTAGGAAATTGAAAGTATTACCGGATACATGGTCTCCCTTATAATAATAATTATCCTTTTCATCCTATTTTAGAATTAAGCAACTTATAATCCAAGTTATTTATGGAGCTAACACAATAAAAATATACGGGAAAAAATTAGAAGATTGATTGCTTGACTGACTGAATGGCTTAATGACTGAACTATATATCAACGTAGAGCCCAAACCGCTGGTCCTAGGGACATGATATTTGTAGGAGTGTGTTCTTTGTGGTGTTTAAAAAAAATATCCGCAAGATCAGGACTTATGCGATTGAAACCGCGAGATTCTGCTAGTCAAGTATAAAATTATGTTAACCTAAAAATGTCTAAGTCTTCTCTATTGATTTTTTCCAACAGAAATACAACGGCTCTCTTTGATCCCTCAACCAACATTAACACCTATTACGTATTCAAAACACATAATTTTCGCCAATAAACATTCGATGAAATATTATTTCCTTGGGCATCGCAATAAATATTCCCTATCTCTCTTTGTTATAAAAATAACTAAATTCATGAAGTAAATATTTTATTTCCATGGATAAAGATGCTTTTGAGTATTTAAGAAGAAACAATTTTATGTTGTGTTATGTTGTGTTCGACCGATGCCATCGACCGGCAACCGATCGTTTGGTTAGCCGACCGGTATTCGTCGATCAATAGAACCACACCAATCGATCAACGTTAACCGATGTCGATCGATGATATCGACGATCGATTAACACATAATTTTCGCCAATAAACATTCGATGAAATATTATTTCCTTGGGCATCGCAATAAATATTCCCTATCTCTCTTTGTTATAAAAATAACTAAATTCATGAAGTAAATATTTTATTTCCATGGATAAAGATGCTTTTGAGTATTTAAGAAGAAACAATTTTATGTTGTGTTATGTTGTGTTCGACCGATGCCATCGACCGGCAACCGATCGTTTGGTTAGCCGACCGGTATTCGTCGATCAATAGAACCACACCAATTGATCAACGTTAACCGATGTCGATCGATGATATCGACGATCGATTGATTGATGTGGTAACACCCGGGACACCATCAGCATCGCCACGTGCGTCTGCTCTTTAGCCATGCATGAAGACGAGCAACCCCTACTCTTGCTCGTATCTGGTGCAAATATTGGCCATTGCCATACAGCGTGGTAATGCTGCCAGTGTAAGGGTACTTTTGCCTATAATTGTTAGCGGTCTGTCTGTGTCGCAACTTTAATCAGAAAACGGCTAAGCCGATTTTGAAACGTTTTATTATGTTGATTAAATACTGCAGCTCATAAATCATTTACACAATGCGGAATCCTGTATTTCAAAATGTTATTTAGTTTAGAGTTCAACTAAACAAATCTAACAAGTCAATGTTACAGAGGATATTGAAAACAAACTACCAAAAAAAAATCCACTTTCATTTCATCAAAAAACGCAAAATTAACCCTCTCATAAGCCAACTTTCAGCAAATTTAGCAAAAAAAAATCCCGCTCTCTAAATTCCACTTAATAAGTTTGTGTTTAATAACGCTTCGGTAAAACTATTAGCATTCGAGTATATAAGGTTGACTCCAATGCCAATAGTTTGAGAAATAAACTGCCAGAAAAAAACCTACTATCATTTCATCAAAAAAAACGCAAATGTAACCCTCTCAATAATAGAGCTAACTTTCAGCAAATTTAGCAACAAAATGTCCCGCTCTCTAAATTCCACTTAATAAGTTTGTGTTTAATAACGCTTAGGTAAAACTATTAGCATTCGAGTATATTAGGTTGACTCCAATAGCAATAGTTTGAAGCAGTTGAACCTTTGTGCTAGTAAAATGTTTTGTTTACGCGTCCGTCGTCATCTGTTGAGGAGACTAGCGAGCCACAGTTAAGGGAAAGCGGAGGGTTAGGGATTAAATTTAAAATAATTACCAGGTTAACATAATATACAACTACGTTGCTTGTTTGTCAAAGTCATTGAGTCCAACCATTAAAAAACATGAATCTGAATTATTGATAACGTCGTCCTTTTTGGAAATCAGTTAAAAATAAATGCAAAATGGCCAAAATTCTGTCAGGTCAATACGCCAGTGAAATAGAAATGTCAATTCACAACTTGCAGTCTATTATTTTTAAGCTATGGCATAGCTTTTATCGCAGGCTTTGAGCGCGGCGACCGAATCAAGAAATTCCGTACCTAAAATAAAACCTAACACCCCCCCACTCCGCCTACCATGTACCATTATAATTGCATAAGTAGATAAAAAATGCTATGCAATAGCTTTACCGCGGCTTTTTTTATTCACAAAAATTGTATTTCTACTGTTTCACCTAAACTGTGTAAAAAGGACAATGGCCATACCCAACTATAAAGAGCCGAGCCATTCGATCTGAAAATTGGATTGGAAGATCAGCAGCTATCGTGGTCAGAAATACTTCAACGTCATTTACCACGGTTTTTGTTACTTTCGATGAGATTTGTACATTATTTTGAACATTTTATTTTCTAACCCTTTCTAAATGTTCAGCGGTCGGTAGCGACAACTCAGTCGGGTCTTTTAGGTAATTTATTTGACGACGTTTATAAAGGCACTGTTCTAAGTGCCTCACTAAACAAAGTGTACCTAATTATTTCATGTCACATACGAACCAGGTGCGGTAATGTAGTGAAACATTGTCCAAATAGTAGAAACTTCAACTTGAGGTAGAAATTGTAAACATTTCAAAGCTTGTATGTAAACATATACATACATGACGTTCACCTACATAATATATTCTCCGAAACTAAACGTTCTACATTAATTTTGGTTTACGAAATACTCACCAAATAGGCATAAGGTATACAGTTACAGGAGAAGATGGCGGGATGAAATGGACTTGCACAATTGGGACTGGGGCCAACTAGCACTAGATAGGTAAAAGTAGAGAGGGTGGAGGCCTTTGCCCTGCAGTGGGACACAATGGGATAAACATTAATAAAATACAGTCACTGCAGGTATAAATAATTCCTGAAAAATAATTCCATCATATTCTTAGTGGCCGGGGTGCAGCCACTAAGGAAGACGGGTGGAAACTTTCTTCGCTGCCATCGTGTTACCCTCACTTAAGAGGAGTATCAACGCCAACGACCTTGAAACTGAAAATCCCTGTCGGGCTCATCGAAAATTGTTGATTATTTCATGACGGAATGTCGTAGAACTTTTTTTTGTGCACAGATTGTAGGTGACATTATTTCCTACATTTTGGTGTAGTTTTAAGACAAGAAACTCCTATTGGTGCAAAGCCTATCCAAATTTTAGACAAAAAATGTCTGATTTGGCTAAAATGTCGATAGGCTTCAATACGTTTCGACATATTTGTATGGAAACTGCACAAAAATATTGGAAACAATGTCGCCTACAATCTGTACACAAAAAAAAGTTCTACGACATTCCGTCATGAAATAATCAACAATTTTCGATGCGCCCGACATGGATTTTCAGTTTTTCAGTATAGGGCCCTTAACCAACACAAAGTATCGTTTAGGAGTGAGTACTGAACCATGAACTTTTTCCTACCATTATGAAATTCCTATGTACTTAAACGCTCGCGTAACCATTACCAAACATTTTGCACAAATCGCCTCGACATCGACAGGTCAAAGCGATAGCTAATTGTGTCGAATTGTAGCGTTAGCTGACCATAAAAAAGAATGTTGGAATTAGAAACAAATAATGACATTTTTGAAGTTCTAAGGGATTGATCTCAGTAAAGAATCGTGGCGGTTTAGTACATTGAAATGTTGTGCGTGTGCGTTCTCTGATGATAAGTGGTTCCAGGTGCTTTATCAATCTCTAACCAGTAGATCAAGATCTGATTCTACTGGTAAAAGTCCAAAAGTAAGTAATTGACTACTTTCTGAGGAACTATTCTGCTTATCACTCCGAAGATCCTCGCCCGATCCATATATTTTTTCTATGGAGCCACCTTGGGACTTCTACCTTCCGAATAAAAAAATAATCATCAAAATCGGTTCATAAATGACCAATAGAATTGTTTCTCAAATTTCCATGGATTTTCGCTTATAACTTTTTATTTTTAGTTCTACGACTAAAAGTCACTTAACAAAAGTTGTAGATAATCTTATTTGCAATACAAAATGTTAATTATTTTTTATGTGAGACCTATAGTTCGTCAAATAAACCATAAAAACTATTTGACCCCTTTTTCCAAGAAGGCGGCCGTACGACAAGAGCCACAAACCCACAAATTATTACTTTAAACTAACCCCCTCTCGATATCTAAAAAGTAAATTGGGGTCCTCTGACAAACGCACACTCAAATGTAACTTTCAATGGACTAATTCACCCGCTTACATAACAGCTGCTGCCTATTGAAGCAATCATGCGGCTAAAAGCGTGAAAAGTTTAACTTAAAAGCGAACGCCACAGGAAACTATACAGCTTTGTCCACATTTTGCTAACAAAATTGTTTTAGATTCGAAATTAATTTCTAACACAATTTCCTAGAAATTAATAATTATAGACCATAGTTGCCGTTGCTCCATTACTATATAATAAACGCATTCATTTACCATCGTTCTAGCCGTATTCCACGATTTCACCCGTGCTAGATCCCTTGGCCAAAAATACTTTGCTAGTAAATGCCGTGAGCTCGATCCATTGGTCCATGGTTTTAATATTACGTTCATATTGATAAGTCAGTAACAGTAATAGGACTTGAATCTTATATGTACTAGCGGAGTCCCGCGGTTTCAACCGCATATGTCCCGATCTCGCGATATTTTTCAACATCCCTTTCTTAGTGGATCCATACACACTCTCCAAATTTCATGTCTCTAGGACATGGAGGGTTACTGCGGTTCGTTGCGATACGACATCGATACTGTCATACGATGATTCTACTGTCATATTCTGATAGTAGGGTATCAGTAGAACCATCGTTATGACAGTATCGTTGTAGTATCGAAACGAACCGAAGTAACCCTCCTGCCGTTTATGCTCTGCGTTGACATACTATACATACATATAGTTGAGTCAATCAGTCATATCAGAACATTAAATTTTATATGTACTCTACCTAGTAGATATTTTAATTAAATGTAATAATGCTTTTCGTGATTGAATTGCCACAATACCTTCTGTTTTGTTTATTTTGGGTCTCGATGTTTGATTGAAGTAACGTTGAACCCGATTAACCCGACAACTTACAGAAACCTCCATTACAAAATGACATTATAGATTAAATTTAATCCCAATTATTATCGGATCAAGACTTTAAAATGGTTAAGCCGCGGTATGCTACTAGTATTCGATAAAATTTGAACGGATGCTCGTTATAAAATATATTCAAAGTGAAGAGCTATCCAAAGATTCGAAAGAGCATTAAGTTATATGTGAATTTTCAAAAGTAGTAGAAACTTTTCCACACCACATATGCTAACATGAGAGCCGAAGATATCGGTACACTTGTGGCCATTAAAACCTATAAAGATTGTCAAGTTATATTTTAGGTATAGTAAGACTCTGAATTGGCTAAACTAAGATTTTTTATAAGGTATATCTCAAGAGTCGTTTTCTCAGAAACCGGTACACAGACATTTCTGACAAATATTAGACATTTCCATCAAATTCTCCTTTTCATGCTAGAGTGCGTTTCATCTTAAAATTCCTATGCCGTCATGTTGGTAGTAAAACAAAAAAAGTGCAAAATACAGAAAAAATAATGTGCTACCTTGAATTTAGGGAGATTTGTATATAAAGAATGAATGATCGAATCTTCCTGTACCTCATTGTACTTTCGAACTAACGTACATCGCACTGTTACACATTTGGTCTCGCAAACTGCGGAATTTCGTACTTCGAAGTTCAGTAACGGAGTCCTATTCAAGGTTTAGGGCACATTCAAGATATTAAGGCAAGACTTTTTTGTTTTGCTACCAACATGACGGCATAGGTAATTAAAGATGAAACGCACTATACACTGATTGTGTCTAGTGGTTTCGCCCGTGTAATTTCCGTTGTCGTGGGAATTTTCAAATGCCTTTTCTTATCGGATGCTTAGGTACATCACATAAAGGACATGCTCTCCAAATTTGAGCAGCAGTTTAGACTACGTTGATTTATCAGTCAGTCAGTTATTTTATATACCTAAGGTACACCTACGTAAGATTTTTTTGGCAACAACATGAAGTAAATATTATTATCATCTACTACTACTACATTAAAACTAATTTTTAATATATTATACATTCAACTAAAGATACCTAGATATAGAGGTACAATTAAGAATTTATTATTGACAAAAAAGTATTTTAAAATTTAAATTTAATTTCACGATCTAAATTGATTTTTCGCAATAGCATTGTTCAGTTAAATATTATAATACTTTAACACAGTGAGACTCGATTTTAGTTCTCAAAGTGTGTTCTTAACATTTTAATCTTACAAAGTCTTGTTTTAAGTTGGGAGTTTCATTCACACAGTTTAGGTATAAGTTAATATCAAATATTTTGAAAATTTCATACCAGGAATCCAATTAAAATATCAGATTTGTGAACTTAAACAAGCTGGCACCATACTTTTCTGCGATTTCACCATCACAAGTTTTGGTCTCGTGGCCTATGTCACTGCCAAAGATGCAAAATATCTTTATAACAAATTTAATCAAAATCGGTTTAGTGGTTACGGAGATTACCCCCAACATCCATACATACCTACATGTTACTATACATTATTACTAGCTGACCCGGCAAACGTTGTTTTGCCTTATAAATGATAGATAGTAGCCGATTCTCAGACCTACTGAATACGCCTAGAAAATTTGGTAAAAATCGGTCGCGCCGTTTCGGAAGAGTACGGTAACTAACATTGTGACATGGAAATTTTATATATTAGAAGATAATATTAATATAGATTCATGGGAAAACATAATACATATAAGACTAAAATATAGTAGCTAAGTAGTATAGTTAGAGAGGTCTCTTATTCTAGATAGTTTTGAAGACAAATATAACGATATCTTAGTTGTAGAAATCCATTCAGCCATTTGGAAGATATAAAGTATTAAACATTCATACATACAAGATATTACGCGCGAAAAACATAACCCTTCCTGGGCAGTCGAGTTATAAAAGTGGCATTTTATTTGGTGGTGTTAGGTCTTAAGAGGACAGTCTCCATTCTCTTTCTCCATACAAACATAGTCGACGTTTTCCTCCCTGGATAAAGACATTAGAGCAAATATGTTTATGCCATAAAACCTATATGTGTCAAGACTATGACTATGACTATTTATTTACCTTTAGATTTTCTAATAAGAATATTAATAAAAAAAAACAAAAGATGCATAGTCATGAAAAATATAGGTTTTATAGCATAAACATATTTGCTCTAATGTCTTTATCCAGGAAGGAAAACGTCGACTACGTTTGTATTGAGAAAGAGAATGGAGACTGTCCTCTTAATATTTATCTTGATTTCGAAAAATTCTAAACGAAATATAACTTCCTATAGTTTACCTACATAATTATGTTGATGCGTCTCGCAAGCGTGGAAATCAGTAAATTAAGTATAATAAATCAATTTACCTTCATGCGAAGTAATTAATTCTGACGCCGAAAATACATTTCATCTCATCCGACACACCGTGATGCTTACGTGATGTTTAATAACATATTTATTGCTAATTCCTTTGTTAAATTCCTTGGCATTAAAATTTGATACATTATGGTTGGAAGTTAAACGTATTTAAATTGTAATGATTGACGAGTATTTTAATTTTGAAAACCTAGGATATGTTGGTTGCTTCACGTTTTTTTCCTTCACCGTAAGAGCGATGTTAATAGCACACATAATTCTCTCTTAAAGATACATTGGTGCGCTGTTAGCTGGGATTCGAACCACGACTGTGGGAATTAAGGTCGGGGTATCTACCACTAGCTAGACAAACACCGCTTATAATGTTAAAAAAAAGTAATATAATAATCTAAATGTGAATTTAATATTTAGATTATTAATTTTATCATATCATGTAGACATAGGTCTATTTTGTATTAATTTGCCTTTATGAATTAAACATAACTTATGTTTTAAGATACGTATTTATCATCATTACATCTAAATGTTATTATCAATTTATTATTTTGCCCGATCAGTAAAGATTTAAACAGGAGGGGTACTTTAATTCTACGAACGTACCAACGAAAGAAAGAAAATCTTTTATCCGTCCTTCAAAACCGTCCAAAAAAAAATTTCCGGACAGATGGATGACAGATTTTCTTTTGGACTTATCGTTCGAATTAAAGTAGAGGCCTGTAGGTGGGCTACAAAATAGTTAGAGAGAAATTTTATGGCTTCTGAGCCAGCCCAGAAAAGGGATGCAAAATGGCTGCCTAGCTTACCTACTAGCTTGCTTGGAAATTGGCACAGGAATAGTCTTCGATATGTCCTAGACTGTTTTTGATCCTGTCGATCTAATTAACACCGTATTTCTTACAATGAAATTCAATGAATAAAAAAAAAGTTCGACTGAAAACCCCTTAAATTTTAGTTACGAGTACAACAATTTTAGAATAAGGTGTCGCTTTCGTAAAGTCGACTACATTTTTCATACAAATTGAACCATTCGTCGTCGCTAGAATGGTTATGTTTGAAATAAAGGTCGCAGTCAAATACTTGTACCTACACGCCTAAAGGTTTGTGGTGTAAACAATTTACTTATCCATTCAATATGAAGCGAAGTAATTTATTAACGTAATTGAAAATGGATCGAGTGAAGCAGAAAATGACCCGATGAATATTTAATGTAATAATAACTGCAATCGTGTAGCTTGTCACATTTTGGGCCTGAATACGAACTCCACTTGCCTTCAACTCTCCATTATAACATTATTATTAACTCATGAGGATTGATCTGCATTTATGTATTTAATTTGTTTTTTTTTTCTCTTTTTTGTATAATTCTATTATAGTTTTAATTTTTGTATTGTAATTTAATTTAGATTTAACTACTCATGAGTTATTATTTCAAAATGTATCTATTTTATTTACTAAGTTTAATTCAGTCGCCGTTTCATCTATAGTTGACTAGCTGCGCCCCGCAGATTTTTATCTATATCTATCAGAGGCTGAATGACTGATCAACTTACAGCCTAAACCGCTGACAGTAGAGAGCTTTAATTTGGAGAATGTGCTCTTTATATGGTGGAGGCATCCGATAAGGTAGGATTTTTGAAAATTCCTACAAGACACAGCTAGTATATAATAGACCAGAGGTTCCCTAAGTTATTTGAGTCGCGCCCCCTTTAAATAGACCATAAAAAAAGTCCGCGCCCGCCATCCTCCAGTCCAGATTATTAGATCAGAAAACGGGGCAAGTGCGACACTCGCGCATAAAGGGTTCCGTACCACTATCACAATTGGATACGGAACCCTAAAATGGTTTACAACAACCAATTTTTAAATTTTATAGGAAAATATGAAATATTTATCTTCGATTCTTACTCCCATCAAACGACCGAATAACTGAAAAAAAAAAAACCTTGGCACAAAGAAAATCTGAAACATAAAATAAACTCTTTGGTAAGTAAGGCAGACTAGTATATTTGACAGATAGGGCAGCCATTTTGAATTTCATGACCAACTCGATTTGTCCTCCTGTCCTTCCTGTCCTGACTCGACTCCTTGTTATTTTTGAAACACGTTTGTTGTATGAGAGCCCCTTTTAAATAATTGTTTTATTTCGTTTTTAGTACTTGTTGTTGTAGCGGCAACCGAAATACATCTTCTGTGAAAATTTCAACCTTCTAGCTATTACGGTTCATGAGATACAGCCTGGTGACAGACGGACGGACGGACGGACGGACGGACGGACGGACGGACGGACGGACGGACGGACGGACGGACGGACGGACGGACAGACGGACAGACGGACAGACGGACAGACGGACAGACAGACAGACAGACAGACAGACATACAGACAGACAGACAGACAGACAGCGAAGTCTCAGTAATAGGGTCCCGTTTTTACCTTTAGGTACGGAACCCTAATAAAAAAGTATTAAATAATAAAACAACTACTTTTATTGTTAAACATTAAACTCATTAAACAAACGGTATTTGGTAAATAGTACCAAATACCTTTGAAAGCGCCCGGTTATTTCTGAGAGGTTCAAAAATACAGTCTTCATTTAAAATTACAACTGTCAAACTGACAAAAATGAAAGACGAGCGAAACAAAACAAAGACGACCTGTAAGTACTGGAATAAAAATTTAGGTCGTTTTGGTAGTATACTATCAATATGCATAAAACTAAATGTTTTATTATTAGTACTGTAATCTCGGATGATGATGACTAATAAAATATAATACCATAACTGGCTATTATGTCTCGATTTTATACAAACAATTTTATTAAATAAGGAAACTTTAAGAAAGCTGCAATTAAAACCCTTCCTTCAGATGTCCCTCTATTACTACGTTTTGCATTTCACTAAAATTCCACAGAAGAATTTATTGCGTTTTCTGACTGCTCTTGTTGAAACTTGTTCATTTTATTTTATAACTGAGAAGAACAGAAAAACCTTTTAAACTTTTCGTTGTTTTTAATGTTTGTTTATTTAATTAAAACTTAAAAAAAAATACCATTAAAAAAATAAAAGATTTCACACGACAGAGATATCCGCCAACATTTCAGTAAAAAACCCGGCCAAGTGCGAAATTCACGCACGAAGGGTTGTTTACAACAACCAATTTTTAAATTTGGTAAGAAAATGTGAAATATTTAGCTTCGATTCTTACTCCCATCACACACCACACCACTCAAAATAAAAAATGAAAAAACTTTGGCACGAAGAAAATCTAAAACTTATAAGAAACTCCTTGGTAAGTAAAGGCAGACTGGTATATTTGACAGACATGGCAGCCATTTTGAATTCCATGACCTACTCGATTTGTCCTGCCTGACCAATCAGAAGCGACCTCACATTGTAAACAAATTCCTTGTTGTTTTTGAAACACGTTTGTTGTATGGGAGCCCCTCTTAAATATTTGTTTTATTTTGTTTTTAGTATTTGTTATTGTAGCGGCTACCGAAATACATCTTTTGTGAAAATTTCAACCGTCTAGCTATTACGGTTCATGAGATAGGTACAGCCTGGTGACACACGGACAGACAGACAGACGGACAGACAGACCGACAGACGGACAGACAGCGAAATCTCAGTAATAGGGTCCCGTTTTTACCCTTTGGGTACGGAACCCTAAAAAAGTAATATAAGTGAAAGTAGTGAAACGCAAATATGCCTAAGTTGTAGTTGATGGTAAAATACAGATGCAGAAATTTAGCGTGTGAAGTGGTTACTCCCGGATTGAGTAAAGATGCGTTAGGTATTGGTTCGAATCCCGCTAAGCGTTGACCATGCGTTGTGTTTTCCTTGATGTATTTTTCCTTTAAAATATTTCTAAGAACGCCAAGTGAAGGCTTAAGCACGTACAATAAAATAGAATTAAATAAAACCGGCCAAGTGCGAGTCGGACTCGCGCACGTAGGGTTCCGTACATTTATTTATACAACAGATTTTGTTTTGAAAGGTAAATTGCGGTTTACGATTTATGACGTTTAAAAAAAATTACTTACTAGATCTCGTTCAAACTTTGACTTTTTACCACTTTGAAAGTGTCTCTCGCGCAAACTATTCAGTTTAGAAAAAAATGATTTTTGAAACCTCAATGTCATTGATTTTTCCTTCTGTTTTCGCGATGTTGTATTGAAATTAAAGACATTTTTCGGTTTGAATCGCGTGGTTTTTATTACTTTTAGCATTGTTACAACGCTCAACGTTTCGAGACCTTTCCAGGTCTCTTCTTCATGGATTTTTTGTCTATCCTGAAGAAGAGACCTGGAAAGGTCTCGAAACGTTGAGCGTTGTAACAATGCTAAAAGTAATAAAAACCACGCGATTCAAACCGAAAAATGTCTTTAATCTCAATGTCATTTTTGAAGACCTATCCATAAATACCCCACACGTATAGGTTTGATGAAATTTTTTTAGTTTCGGTTGTAAGTATGGGGAACCCCAAAAATTTAATGTTTTTTTTATTTTTGAGTGTGAGGCTACTATTTTAAAATATCAATAAGAAAAACTACAAATGAATTTCCTCATACCTACGCGAGTAGCGTGAACCTCAAAAAAGGGAAAAGAAAAAATGTGCTTTTCATGAGCAAATGTAATAAAATACCATACAAAAATTGTTCATTCATCAAATTCAATAAGGAAAATACCTCGCACCACACAAAACATGCTCCCTACATGTTTACCCTAATACATTTCTAAGGTACTTAAATACTGAACTCTTTGACATCCCTATAGGCTGAACCAAGGTCTTTAGATAATATATTTTGTATAGATTTGTCTTATATGAGCTCTTCTTCTCATTTATACTAATATTATAAAGCTGAAGAACGCGCTTATCTCAGAAACTGCTTAGAACCGCTTAGAAACCGCTTAGAAAAATTCTTTCAGTGTTGGGGAAGGCTATAGGCTACTTTTGATCACGTAATTTCCACGGGATCGGGACTTACGCGGGTGAAACCGCGGGACGCAGCTAGTAAAATATAAGAGCGATGTTCCCAGGCAGGTCCAGGGTTCGATAAAACCCAATTTATTTGGAGTCGGCACAGCTATATGTAAGTCATTATCATCGAACACATTATACTATTCTTCGTTTTTTAATTTCAGACTAACTATCTGTCATTTTGATTCCCTGTAATTGGCATTTTTGCTTCAGGAAGATGTGTCTAATTATAGTCTACAATTAAAAAATGAAGAATACAAAATAGATTTGGCAATATTTACTGCTTGAAACTAAATCTTCTTGGGACCAAGCAGGTTACTCGCCACCGCTCATGCATTGGCGCATTCTAGGTTTGCTAGTCTTCCCCAGATTTTCTTAAGTTCTAAGATTGACTCTCTGGGTATATCTCTCTGAATGCGATGTTTGCGACAGAAAGCGTTCACTCTCGTGAGACTAGTCGTTAGCTATATAACCCTGAATAAAAATAGGTCAAGTGATGTGATGTAAAGGGTTTTACATAAAATATGTTATACGGAAATTTTTGTACGTGTCCGAATCAGTTTTGGATTCAAAGGTTACATCTAAAGGTGAGACCAGACATCACAAGGCATGCATGGCGCAAACGACGACGACGACTGTACGACAAAGACTCAAGGTGAGTACGAAAATAAAAAGCCGCCTCGAAACAACGTATGCGACGATTGTTTGAAGTGAGCGTCCAAGACAGCCTGAAGCGTGCTTGACGAACCATTCGGGACACATATCTCGTGATGTCTGGATGCACCTTAATGTATTTTGTTGAAGTAAGTTAATATACATATTATACGTTACCTTTTTATGTGTTTTGGTACAAAAATATGTTAATGTATCTATCTCACAAAAGGTGTCATAATAACTTAGTGACTGCACCGCAACCTTTAATAAAAATATATAAATAGGGTGTACCTAAAATAGAAATATAACCATGTCGGCATGTCCCTCTTGACGTATGTCTTCGGATATCTTTTACTTATAATTCGTGTGTAACAGTAGTAATTGGTTATAATTTTAATTTATTTTTAATATTATTATATTTTACTTTAATTGAAATTAATTGAGCATGAATAGGTACTAATGTGGAATAGCAAAGGGCATAGTGGCTTCCCTAACATGTTGAAGTAAAGTTACCGGAACGAACATTAAAATTTAACTCTTTCGCCTTTAGTAATTAACACAATTAAGGTGTTGATTGAAATCAATCAAGACTTTTTTCTCTCGGCAATAAAATTCGAAACAATGATGACATTGCGCAAGGCGAACATAAATCCTCAATAAAAGAAGTATGTAATCAAAAATCGAAGTCGTAAAAGGCATCAAATGAAACAACCCGACATTACCCCAACGAATTCTTTGCGATGAAAATCAAATTCTTTCGGTACCGAATGAAACAATTGCGTTTCACTTTGAGAAGGGGAATCAGATTTTTGATTTGGAAATTGTATTAACTCACGGATGGACGGCATCTGAAGGTTTTTGAAATATTGCAGAGTTTTTTGTACTAACTGGATGGCTTTTACCGTGCAATAATGAAATTATGAAGGATCCTCTGCTTTACTTACCTACAGACAATTTATGACTGCAGTCTTTTCGATTGACAATAAAATTAATGTGACAAAGGGCACTGCGACTGCCAAAATATTTTTTTATTTGTAATAGCCGACTAAAATTTAGACATACTTATACATACATAGATATATATATATGGCGCATATTTTACATAGTTCAGTAACATGTTGTTACATTTAAACAGTTTAGGAAATTTCAATAAATAAATAGGTACATCAAATTAATTACTGAACTTGCCACTGAACAACCACTGTTATTTTTTCCAAAACCGCGTTTCCGAAAAGAAACATACCTACCTAATAACTCTTTCAAATATGTATAATTATATTGTTTTATTATACGCGTTATGAACATGATCGTTGTATGTCTTTTCAGTTTTCACAGCATAACGAAGTAAATGGCGGTGTTACCTACCTCTGAGGCGGTCGGAAAGCGGCACTTGAAAAACTATTGTATAAAGTGTTAATCCACACTGAAGCCGCAGATTTATGTTATACTATCAGCGCTCGCGGTCCACTCGCGTATGGACATTTTGCAAGAAAATCATCATAAAAAGAAAACAGACGGACAGACGTTTTTACCCTTGGGTACGGAACCCTAAAAAGTAGTACCGATTGGTGGGTATACGTGGGTTCGCGTTAATCAAGATTTCCATCTTTCTGTTTATCAAGTTTCATTACTTTCAGTAGTTTTTGCTTAATAACACAAACATTAAAACCAATATCTAAGCTTTATTTAGGTATACATACGATATGACCATTGACCACTATCTCACTTGAGTGATTATGGTCTAAGATGTAACTCGCTGATTTAGAAAAAGGAAGACGGCAGTGGAACAAGATCCATCCCGTCTTCCTTAGTGTTTACCGGCTAACGTTTCGAAACACAGAAGAGTCCACTTGGCGCTACGACTTTAGGCCGGTTTTATTTATTGCTGTTGTATTATCTATTCACCACTATTTTGTTACAAAAATCATAAGTTACACAACAGTTTTATTGTTACAACAACACATCCGATCATCCAAACAGCACTTCGAACGTTTGAACAATATAAATCACAAATCTCGATTGTGAATTATTCATAACCGTCTCAGAGATCTACGCCCCTATTCTGATTACGTCTGAATTTTGAACTTTATAATTAGTATTGACGAAGGAAATGCAATTTCGAAGTGATTCATGATTTATGCGAAAAGTTTGAGTTTTGTGTAGACGTTACTGATATGAGGAGATTTTATAAGTGCTAAATTATTGTTTTAAAAGTAGGTTAATAGTCTAAATAGATAAACCGATAGATGTAGGTAAACTTGTAATACAGTTGGACATAATAGAAATCGTTTCGTTTTGTACGTCCGTTTTAGTTTTTGTAATAAGTTGTCTATTTTCTAATATTTAGTGTTATTATTTAGTGGATACTTGTAATTGGGTTTTTCCCAAATACCAATTTATGAGTTTTTTTATTTTTTAAATAGAGAATTCAATTTTTATTTTATTGGTAGAATTACAAATTTTATAGATTTAGTTTTGTAAATCAGCAATTTTGAATAATAATAATTAAAATTCTACTATTAAGAAAACTGGCGGCTACTTTGTCCAACGAATAGGTATTGCTATCCAAAGGGGCAATGCAGCCAGCCTCTTGGGTACCATACCTAGGGACTCATTTTTGAATTATTAATTTTAATTATTTTAATTTATTTGGTGATTTAAGGTTTAAGGTTTAAAGACATTTATTTTCGTAAAAGACACACATGTCACTGCCATGAGAACATAGTTGAATAAAAACAATTACATTTCATTTTCGCATTTAGAACAGAAAAAATAAATAAAAATTTTGAGGGTAGTAGGAAAAAATAAGAAAGGTCATAAACCGTTAGCCTAAATAATGGTAAGATTCAGATCAGCGTTACATTAGTAATGTTAACAATAAAAATTTTTCTTTCATTAAGATTTAAGAGGGTAAGAATAATTTGTATGTTGTATTAAGAAAACGAAATTCTCTACTATATAAAAATAAGTCGGGTTTTCCTTCCTGACGCTATAACTCCAGAACGCACGAACCGATTTCCACAGTTTTGCATTCGTTAGAAAGGCCTCGGGCTCGGTGAGGTTTATAGCAAAGGAAATCCATGAAAAATTTAAAAAAAAAGCTGGAAAATCAAAATCAAACTCAGCGATGACGTATGACGATGACGTATGACGATGACGTATGACGATGACGTATGACGATGACGTATGACGATGACGTATGACGATGACGTATGACGATGACGTATGACGATGACGTATGACGATGACGTATGACGATGACGTATGACGATGACGTATGACGTATGATTGTATGTATGCTTCGATTCAGTATTTACTTTGGATTCACTTTCATTTACTTAGAGAAGTTCAACTAAATAACACTTCATTTTTGTAAAATCCAAATGAATTCATTACTGTTGTGAAAAGAAATAAAATTTTTCCTTTTCAAATATAAAACAAAAAAAAAATTTCTTCATCTTTTAATCACTAAACGAAATGTTACATAAAACGAAGCCATCTGGTGGCGAAACGGAGTTCGCCGGGTTTTCTAGTGTTTAATATTTTTTGAAGTCTACTCTACTTCTTCTTTTCATGTAGCGATGTGGCTAACCTAATAATAGAGTTTTCAGGACGCACTAACGCCTCTAACTTGACTTAACCACTGATAACAACCGGGACCAACTGCTTCCGACATTATGGCGACTGCCTTCTGACATTATTAGGTCACCTATGCGAATAGCGGCAAACGTTGCCTAACCCGCACGACTATTTAAAATCGCCAACCGCAACTCAATCCAGCTCCTACTTCTGATTAAAAAAGCCTATTGATTACTTATTAGTAATCAGTCACAAAATAAGCCCGAACCAATCGAATGTCCACTATTCTACCAGAATACAGACATAGATTACATACGCGAAAAGAAGCCTCTGAAAACCATGACTAATCGTTACGTCCGAGTATCATAATCGATCACCAAAAACGTGATGTGTCATAGATTCCCTATTCAGTGAGATCTCACCGCCTGTGATTGAGGGCCCTGAATCTTTGATTATCGGATTTGAACGTAGGGAGTAAATATTGATATCTTCACCGTGCAATTTTTCTAGATTCAGTTTCATGTGGTAATTTGCTCGTGATTGATTGCGGTACGATTTTTACTGAATGCTCACTCACGCAACCTGCATTAGTTTAGCTTAGCTGCTTCGAAACTATAACTATTTCGAAGGAAAAATATATCTAGGAAGGTATATACAATGGAAACATAGAGAGGCGAGTTCGAGCCTTGCTGGGAGCGAATTTTTGAAGATGTATTTTTTTTTAATATTTGTAGTACCTAATATCCCTAGAGCATTATAAATTGAAAATAAGTAATACTAAGTAACTGCCAACGAACGCTACTTAGGTCTTTTTTTGAATATTATGTGGGTTTGATTCTCTTTGGGAACACGTAAGCAATGATTGTTTGTATCTATTACTATTTCATGTTTTAATTTAAAAAATGGGCATTTTTAGTATTTCATCGGATAGTTGGTCTCGCAAAAGCATATTTGCTTAATTTGAAGCTAGATGGCGATTAGTGATTTTGTGTACAGCAATTAAATTTAATTGCTTATAATATATTTACTTATCCCTTGGCTTTGTAAAATGATCATCAACGGTTTTGTGTTACTCTAATAATTTAATATGCAACACAATATACTCGTATTAAATTAAATGGATGCTTCTCAAAATATTTAATTTGTACAAACCACAATGTCATCGAAAGCTACCAACCAATACGTTCCAGTACGTACGTCTATTTCTTTGGAATTTACAAATGTACCGCGACACGTGACGAATAATATTTATTATTGAAATGGCATTTGACATCTGTATTTAAGCGTAAATTCACCTCCAATATTAAAGAGACAAGCGACGAAGCTTAATTTGCGTTTTAACAACAAAGACCGTTGGAAATCAACATTGTCCATAGAGTGTTCCATTTATATTTATGTAATACCACATTATTGTACCTACCTTTATTCGCAATTAATGAATTGAATTGTCATAAGTATAATAAAAAAAACCTTCAGTGATCAGACACATCAGACTCCAATGAGTAGTATATAAGGGTACAGAAATGAGACTCAAAGTGGTATGTGGTTAATATCCAATTGAATAAACATTTTATGAGTTTGAGTTTGATTAAAACGCCAAAAGCATCATTGAGTTTGTGGTAACGTACATGATGCACTAGCTGTTTACAGCTGTCTTCCTTCTATCTACTATTAAAGTTAAGGTCAATGGTCATAGATCGGTTATGTTTTGACTGATGAGCGAGGTTTTAGCGGAAAAAACATAACCGGCAAACGGGTTAAAACAACGCACACTATACAACTCTTCCGTTCACCATTTTTCTTCTCCATTTTCTATGTGCCTAAGTACTTGCAAACCAATAAATTTTGTGAGTACCTAATAGTTGGTGCGCCTCGCGCGCTTTGTATTGGGCTGTGCGCGGTTGGTGATTTTGTTAAGATGCCAACACGCTCTAGTGACTCGATCAAGTGAGGTGAGTGAAAATGAAAATCATCAAATGTGCGAAGCGAATGGGGCGGCTCCTAGACTATAATTATAGAACTTATTCAAAACAATACTCACGATTAACAACAACGCCCAATGCTTAGGAAATGCTCATCTTAGCCTTAAAGCTTTTTTTTTATCAAAAAACAACAAATAAAAGAAAAACAATGCCACATCTACAATACAATATAAAAAAAATATTTTGTCTCCGATGGTAAATTCCGAAAAACATACCTACCTAAACATCTTTAACTGCCAACGTTAACGTAAAAGCAAAATATGAGCCATTAGAAAACGGTGTAAAAACTCACATGTCATATTTGTATGGGCACTTTGGTCGCACTTCGAGTATTAAGTACTTTGCCGCTCCATTTAACTTTGTAATAGCTAATCGTGTTTCAGAATGGAATTGCTTTACTTATTATTATGACAACGCATGTTGGAAGATTCTTATTGCTCGTCGCCGAAGGATTTAAGAGGACTAATAGACTGGCGAGTTGAAGCGTAGTTTCCCATACAACGAGAGTAATAAGAAAACCTCTTTTCCACCCCCTTAACATTACTCGATTCGAGTGTTTTTTTACGGTGTTCCTCCAAATTTAATTCCGAGGGTCGTAAGTTTTAATCCATCAGTGGCTTTTTCTTGAACTATTAACATACCTCTTACGGTGAAGGAAAATATCGAAAGGAAACTGACATGTCCTAGGACTCACCACGATTCAAAGACATGCGACATTCGCCAATCCGGAGTAGGCTCTCGTGGCATATCGTACTGCCACGAGAGCCCACTCCGCCTAAGAGGACGCTCTACAATCCAGGCCCATAGGTTCTTTGTATCTACGCATATATGTTATAGCGTCCCAAACTATGACCAGCAAGGATATAAAAAGAGAAGGGTCCGCTGTACCGTCAGGCTACCCCCAGGGCCAACCGTCAGGGATCTGTTAAAGACGTGTCCCCAAATGCTAGATCGGCCCTTGCGAAAAAATAGCAGTGGGAAAAATTAGCAGGATAACAAAAAAAATACATCAATCGATTTCATAGCTTGAACAAGTCGTTTGACTATAAAAACAAAAACGCTTGTTCTATACATTGTTTCAATTCTCAATTTTCATTCCTCGTTTGCAGTAGAAACAAGGCTTAAAAGAGTAACAATACAAAGGTCAAAACTTGACAAAATTCTACTAAAATACAAAAGTTCGGGAACAACACTAATCGCGTCCCATGAAACACAACTTTATTCCCTTTATCTTTATACGAAAGGCGTTGTATCATTTTGAATAATAAAATTGTGACCCAGACTGCCGCATGCTTTTAAATAATTCCTTGTCTTTTTCTTTGGCGGTTTATACTTTTATCTGTTGAGAATAAGATGAATGTTTTTGTCGTGTTTTTGTAATAATAATAATACTCCACTCCGACCACCGCCTCTGGCTTGCCTTCACCGGCCGGTCGGAGTGGAGTCGCGAGAGCAGAAATGCTCGGAGGATGGACACCTCACGTCAGTGATGAGTTGGCCCGCTCCACAGGATTACCTAGGATGGTTTAAAATCCGGTGAGGTTGCTCCATCCTTCAGCCACTCACGCCCCTGTTGCCCCCTAGCTGTAATTTGCTCGGCTTAATTAGGGTGGCCCAGTTTGTGAGTTGGCGAGTCTCCGTCTGCCATTTTTACATGTTTATTGAACATTGTTACGGCAGGCGCCATATTCCCCATAGTTCCCCCCAGTATACAATCCACTACCAACCCCTTTCCATAGCCCAAGTAGTTTTTCACCCGTAGTTTATACAATAGTTCTATCCAAACCGGGGGTTGTCCTTGGTTGCATTTTATAGTGTAGACAGGGATAACCGCCGGTTTGGTGTCCATCACAAAATTTAAATTAAAATGTTACTATAACAGGCCTCTACGTGTTGGCTTCGGCCCCACGCAAGCCTTCCAAAGGTCCGGGTGCTCCATAGCCCCGAGTATCCGTAATGGTAACAACAAATAATAATAATAATAGTTCTTTATTTCGGATCAATAGCATTTACAGAAATATAAATTACCTAATCCATATCACAACAAAAAAGACACAAAATATTTAAAAATATTTAAAAATTAAAAGATAGATATTTACGTAGTACATAATAATATTATGAGTAAATTAATATACAGCTAGTGTCGACCACTTTTTGTAGGTATCTGTCGTTAATAATCTGTCTGCCAGACAGACCTGTCAATTTACACCTGTCAACTCTGGCCATAAACGAAGCAATTCGATACCTCTGGATGGCATTGAATGTATTTGTGCGAGCGTCCAGAAACATGGCAGAAGCACTGCAGTATCTACTTAGGCCCATGAGTTGCCTAAAGATGTTATTATAGGCAACTCTTATGGCATCGTGCGTTTTTTTTGTATAATTAGTCCACAGTTGACAGGTATAGAATGTCTGACAGTAGGACCTGAATAGGGTTAGTTTCACGTCAGGCTAGGCTTTACTGAACTTCCTGATAATCATGTTACCGACAGTGCACAAAGCTCGCCTTTGCCGCTCAATGTCTGCATCGTCGTTCTTGGTAGAAGTCACAATGTGACCAAGGTACCTAAAGCTTTCAACTATTTTAACTGGCGTACCGTCAACGTAGACATCAGGCACGTTATCCGGTCCCTTTCCCGATCTGAATATCAACATTTCTGTTTTTTTTGGCGTTGTATTTGAGCGCATGATTTTTAGCGTAACGTTCGCAGATGTTAATTAGCTTTCTTAGGCCCTTGATTGTCGGACTGAGCAGCACCATATCGTCAGCGTAGCTCAGGTTGTTGATATATCTACCATCCAACCTGAGACCGACAGGGGTGCTGCTGAGTTCGACAATCAAACCATCGACATATGCATTAAACAGATCGGGAGAGGTGAGACCGCCCTGTCTCACACCATGAATGACGTGAAAGACGAAAACTATCAGACTGTTCCTGGCCCCACCTAACTGTATTCATCTGATTTTTGTACCAAAAAGTGAGCAATTCGACAACCCTCGGATCCACTGCCATATTCCTAAGTTTTTGCCATAACAGATTGTGATCTATGGTATCAAAAGCACGACTCAAATCAAGGAAACAAGCGTAAAGACTGGTCCTGTTGTCATTATAGTGGTTCACAACCTGCTTTAATGAAAATATGGCCATATCCGTCGACACATTCGGCTTGAATCCAAACTGCCCGTCGTCATTCCTTATTGTCATTTTAAACTGTATGACACGTTCAAGCACCTTGGCCACAATGGTAGCCAACGATATGGGTCTGTAATTTAATTTGCCACGCTCGAAATGTTACCGTTTTTGTTCTTCGGTATTGGAACAACTAGTGTTCTTATCATAGCCTGATGTCCTGTCACACAGGAATTTCTCCTACTACAGGCATCAGTCTCTCACAAAGGTACTATTGTTAATTTCATCGCTTATAAGGTGATATTTAATGAAACCAGTGTAACCTTTGTGTAGAGAAAAATAAACGATTTTATTATTATTATTATTATTATTATTATTATTATTATTATTATAGCAGCGGGTAAGTACGAGTGCCTCACACACAGATTAAAAAACCGCGCCAAAAGTTCATGAACACACTGGCCAGCATTCACTAAATGCTCTATACTAAGTCCGTCGTGTCCCGGAGACTTGCCCCGTTTCATATATTTTAACACTGTAGCTATGTTTTGTCGAGATGTGAAGTTTTCGGAACAAGTCTCCATGACACGACATGGACTTTCCGGTCTCCATGGACTCTCAACAGATGTATCTATTGCACTATTGTTTACATTAAAAAACTTCATAAATATATTAGCTATTTTCTTTGTATCGTCTTCCCCTTCAACATTAATCGGTAAGGAGTTCTTGTCGTTTAATTTCTTTGTTTCTCTCCAAAACTGTACAAAATTACCTGCTGAGTTATTGCGAGCCAGTATGTCCATTTTGATTTTTTCTTGGTTATTTTGTATGTATTTAAGTGCCGCTTTAAACTCCCTGCGCGAAGCACTAATACTCTCATAGTATGTCTCATACTCTCATACACCGGAGCGTGGCCTACCGCAGGCCATCCATTGCAACATATCTAGCTACCTGGTGTGCCTCCCTGACGTGGTAATTCCAACCTGTCAATTTTCGATACTTACTTCGTCTATAATTAAAACTCGGCCGCCAATCTAAAAACATTTACAATATCATGATATAATTTGTCGATATGTCTAACATGATGCGACTCTGTACAGTTTAAATATAAACAGTCCGAATACTTCGTATTAAAATCATTTAAAATATTATAAAAATTGTCATTACATTCTTTATTATATAAGGTAATTTGTTCTTTGTCTCTTACGCCCCACATGTATTTTAATTGTAAATTATTATTCGATAAAGCTATTTTCTTGGTACAATTGCATTAAAACTAAAACTAATAACTAGTGGTATGTGGTCAGACCAGTACGAACCGTATCTAATATTTACATCTGTGACTAGCGCGGCGGCCGCGTCAGTCGCAATACAGTGATCGAGCCATCGACACGTACCGTGCGCATCGCTAATGTACGTATATGACTCGCTGCCACGACGCTCTCGGTCCACACACCTTAATGACTCATCGGCACAGTAATCTACCAGCTCTTTTCCAAAAAGAGAACCTGGGTGCGCATTGAATTCTCCTAACGCAAATACGCATTCGACGTCCGTGCTTTCAATAATGGCATTCAATTGCGCCAAACACTGGGTAAATTCTGGTAGATTGTCCTCGTCATTGGTAGGCATGTAAACACAACAGACGAGTAGGCAGCGGTCACCCCGCACGAACCTAGCTGCCACTATCCTATCGTTATCACAGTCTACTATCTCAACACTACTAAACTGACTAGATCTCCACATTAACGCAGTCCCTCCGTAGGGTCTCCCCTGTAAAACGCCCTGAGATGTGTCCACTGAAGACTTGGCGCAGCAGCTAAACTCCTTATCGATGTTATTTATGAAGCTCAGATTGTGTGACAGGAGCCAAGTTTCCTGTAGTGCTATAATATCGGCACACTTACAAAGATTTCTAACATCTTCAACAGATCTCTTCACAGATCTGCAATTAAAAGAAGCCAGTCGCAACATCGAGTTGTTATTTATGCAATTCTGTAAATCCATATTAAATATTGTTAGAGACGTTATCATTATCCTTACTATAATATGTACGCTGCTGTTTATACCGTCTAAACACCAAACCCGTAGGCCAAAAATCTTTTTGCAGGTATTTATTTATTTTGGACGTCGGTACAGTTATTTTGAATGAATTAAAATTCGTATCACGGCTCTGTTTCAGCATTTCTACCTCTAAACATTCTTGCTGCATACTCTTTATGTAGTCCCTTATATCTTCTGCTGTTGTGTGTTTTTTTGTTCGGGATAAATAGATAAAGCTTATAGAATCAGCCGCTTGTAACTTGCTATCGGATTGTAACGTACCCCTAGTGTTTCTATATCTATAGGTTTGCTTCTTTTTTGTTACAAGCGTGTAACCATCGTCATTCTCAGATCGACGCGCACCATTAGCGCCTATTACGATAATATCCCTGTAGGAAGGTACGGTCATACTGTTATCATTTTGCGTCAGCTGTTGTCTATTGTCCGGCTGTGATACCGTCGTCAGGTGAGTCATAGCTCCAGTGCAATCGAGTGCAGGTGCAGGTCCCCTCTCCCCGCACGCGCTCGCCCCCGCTCCTCTCTGTTCTCCACCTCGGTTCGTTTTTGGGCGACGAGCGCTGCCTACTCGCAGGCGTTGTGTGCGCGTGAGGCGCGGGAGGCGCGGGAGGCGCGGTCACCATCCTAATAGGTTCCTTAGCGGGCTTGCTGCCTACCTCCGTTCTACCCTTATTTACGGGCGATCGATGTTCGCCAGCGCTATTTCTAGTATTCTTATCATTATGATAAGACCTAAGAAATGCGTCGGGATTACGGCAACTCCATGTTGTCTTGTCCAAGCAGCCTTCCCGCAGTTCAGATAGCAATGTCTTCATTCCCTCGATTTCTTTGCGCACCTCTTCGAAATCAGGTAGTACATTAGTGCAGATTTCGTTTTCACTAGTCTTAGCCTTTACGTAGGCTACGTCAGATTTCAATAGAGTCATTTCTTTAAGAAAGCTCGTCACATCAATGTAATCAAACGACACAGCAGGTAGTTTGTTCAGATTTCTAGCAACAAAAATAGGTAAACTCTCTGGTTCAAACTCTTTTATTATCTTAATAATTTCTTTTAAACTCTTCTCCTCCGCTCCTTCTTTTCTTCTGAGTATTTTCTTCCCTGGTGCCATTAATTGAAACGCTATGGATCGTGCATTTTCAATTTCATTTGTTGCATATGCACTTAAACATATTTGAATAATTCCTGTCTCAGGGAGGGTGTCGACTTTATTGCAAACAAACGCCAGGAGTTCATTTATAACAATATGACAGTCTTTACACTTTTTTGCAACATCATCGGTACTCGCGATCATACCGGACCGAGGAGGGGTAGAATTCGACATCGTACAAATGCGCGTGTGGTCGACTCGGCGACGCACAGCTGACTGAGTAATGTTTTTATATTATGAAAATGTATTAGGTATTAGCCATTAGCATTTCACTTATAATTAAACCTATCTATACCAATGATCTATACTCTATTTCAGAAACTTAGATCAAAAATGTAAACAAAAAACTGTCATTTTTAAAGAAAAAAGTAAGTAAAGAGCTGTCACTTTTAAATACATTTTAATGTACCTACTGGATTTTTGATCTAAGTTTCTAAAATAGGGTTTAGGTAGGTTTAGTTTTACTGAACACCACATCTACCACGCAATAGGTCAAACCGTTTCGGACATAATTGAACACATTCGATTAAACACAGACAAACAAACAAACGAACAACCTCTCATCCTAAATCCACATTCCTGCTCCGTTGCAATATTGTTGAGTTATATATTTGGTTAAAGTTCCAAACAATTCAATACGAAGAACCTCCGTCATTCTCCGTAATGAACTACTAATGTATAATGTATTACTACATTAACTAGAGATACCTAGAATTGTCTAACTATAATTTAGTTGATGATTAACTATCGCTTACTGTGAATTAGTTGTAGTTGTGAACTAATTAAACAATGATGTGGTAGAAAAAACAATTTAATGCGATCTTTAAAACAAACTTTATTAATTAAGTACCAGCTCCACCCTTGCGGTTTCACCCAGGTAGGTCTTATACCGCTAGAAAATTGGGATAACGACTTGCCAATGTAGGTATACTATTCTAGAAGTTCAGCTATCTATATTTCAAGGTTCATTGCAATCGATTTAGTCATTTATTACTGAAAGAACGACATATATTCTCACAAACATAGCATTATCCTAGCCTATCCTAAAGACATTTTTCGGTTCAAACCGAAAAATGTCTTTAATTTCAATACAACATCGCGAAAACCGAAGAAAAATCTAGCCTATCCTACTAAAATTATAAAGCTGAAAGTTTGTAACCATGTAAGAGTGTTTGTTACTCAATCAAGTAAAAACCGTTGAACCGATTACCATGAAACTCGGTATGTACATAGCTGGATTTCTGAAATAGTCTACTTTTAATCCCGATATTCCGGGTAAAACCGCGGGTCGTAGCTAGTAGTAAAATAAAACATTGCACTGTCATATTTTCCAAGTTTCTTTCGTCCTTATGTAAACGCACTGAATAATAAACAAACACGAATAAGTACCTACTTACTTCCCTTCTTTCTCTTAACAGTGCTAAAAGCTTTGCCCAAAAACCAAAACGTTTAAGGAAAAAATCTTGAGGTGACCTTTACACCTGCCGTTTTCCCGAGCTCTCATTTACACGTGTCACAGTTATTCGGATACTCAGTCAACCGTACCCTTAATTTGTCTAATGACAATCGTTATTGGGGAAAAAACACTGTTATTTGATTCGGAAACTGTGAAAAATATGCTAGAGGTAAATACTGGCCGAGTATTTAATGATGTTTTCTGTTTGCTTTCCTTTATTAGCTGATCAGTGAGGAAAACAATAGTTATTTGTTATGCAAGGCTGCAAAGTTGGTTTTTGCAGCGAGTACTTGTATTGAAACCTGAGCTAGCGAAGCATTCTAGGATTGAACCACGAGCGCAAGCGAGTGTTTCAAATATAGAATGCTGAGCGTCGCAAAGGTTTCAAAGGTACGAGATGCAAAAAACTTTGCTGCCGAGTGAAACACACAATTTTTCACCTCACTACAGCGAGGAAAACGCTAGGTCCATTTTACCGGTAGAAAACTCAATTCGGCATTGTATACCGCTTATTGTACCGTAAATAATAAAAATAAGCAAACAATCTCTAAATTGAATAATTCATGAAAAAACCTGCTTGATACTAATGATAATAAACAATAAAAACTACATTGGCAATGTGCAACAATACTTCGTGGTTCGATGCCATGAACAAAAAAAAAAGAAATGAGGTTCCGGTTAGCGCATTTTCAAAGGACTTGCTCTATATAAAAGTATCGAGAAGACAGATTCGAATTTTAAAATCTCTTTCCACGCTAGGGCGCAAAATGCGATTTTGCACGCAGAAATCAGCGTGCAAAACGATCCTTTCCGAGGTTGTGAGGTGAAAATAATATTATGTTGGTACTTTTAATTTATACCTAATTGTTTAGGTTTCCGCGATTAGGTATTTATTTTAACGTAAGTATTACCTTTATATCTTGTATTAGTGCCTCTAATAGAAAATGTAATGTTATCTTATATCAAATTAAAAAACGGGGCAAGTGCGACACTCGCGCACAAAGGGTTCCGTACCACTATCACAATTGGATACGGAACCCTAAAATGGTTTACAACAACCAATTTTTAAATGTTATAGGAAAATATGAAATATTTATCTTCGATTCTTACTCCCATCAAACGACCGAATCACTCAAAAAAAAAAAAACCTTGGCACAAAGAAAATCTGAAACATAAAATAAACTCTTTGGTAAGTAAGGCAGACTAGTATATTTGACAGATAGGGCAGCCATTTTGAATTCCATGACCAACTCGATTTGTCCTCCTGTCCTGACTCGACTCCTTGTTATTTTTGAAACACGTTTGTTGTATGGGAGCCCCTTTTAAATAATTGTTTTATTTCGTTTTTAGTATTTGTTGTTGTAGCGGCAACCGAAATACATCTTCTGTGAAAATTTCAACCTTCTAGCTATTACGGTTCATGAGATACAGCCTGGTGACAGACGGACAGACGGACGGACGGACGGACGGACGGACGGACGGACGGACAGACAGGCAGACAGCGAAGTCTCAGTAATAGGGTCCCGTTTTTACCTTTAGGTACGGAACCCTAAAAATATTTATAATATTTATTTATTTCCAGTGACAACTAAATTATCTGAACCATAAAATAACATTATAAACGAACTTGAAAAGATTTAAAAAACTTTTAATTTTTAACTCGAAAAAAGAAGGAAACATAAAATAAACATTTCGTTTAAACCAATCTATCTATACATATAATAAAATCGTAACTCAGCGGTGTCTGTTTTTGAAAGATATAAAAAAAGTATAAATTGGAGGGATACCTATTAACGCAGTAGAACCCATTTCTCTGTTTTTCTGGTTGTCTGTTTGTCCGTTTGTCTGTTTGTCTGTGCCTTTGTGCCCGCTAATCTCAGAAACGGCTTAACCGATTTTGACCAAATTTGGTATGCAGATAGCTTTAGACCCCGATTGACATATAAGCTATTTTTTATCCGGATATTTAGTCCGGTTATCCGGATAAAGTGTTTTTTCTGCTATTACTTAATTAGTTTGAATGTTGTATTGAAGAAATATGTTGTGTGGAATCAACACATGATTAACCAGATATCCGGTCGAAAGTAAAAAACCGGATATCCGGTTTTTTTTTTTCAGGATATCCCTCAAATACCGTATACCTATGTCTGTCCATATATCCGGATCCTTTGGACATAAGGAAATTCTTTATAATGGCTGTTTTTAACCGACTTAAAAAAAAAGAGGAGCTGCTCAATTCTACCTGCATATTATTTGTATGTGAATATGTTTACGCCGTTCTCCGGCATATAAAGTCCGATTTCGATCATTCTTTTTTAATTTGGAAAGTGAGAGTCCCGAGTTGGTCCCATAAATTTTTGGTGAAGATCTGATGAGAACCTTCGGAATGATGAGCAGAATAGCATCCCACAATGATGTTAATTACTAATTTTTGGACTTCCATCAATAGAATCAGCTTAAAAAGAACTAGGTACAAATTGATGAACCACCTGAAACCACCTTCTCAAAAATTCCTCAGTGATTAAAGTTACGGTTACAATCTTGAAAATGCAATAAAATGGATTAAAAAAATATATCTGTAATCGGGCAGTTTTACTGGGTGATGCAGATTGCATGTAGTTTACGTGGCACAATGGCAGCTATGGATTCCGAGTCGAGGGTTCCGCGTTCGAATCACAGACCGGCGCATTCCGTTTTTAAGGAACGGTGGCCTACCGAGCCGAGTGAACGCTTCCGATTCGACGGCTGCGCGTTCGAGTCACGAGTGCCGGACATGACGTTACGTTTTACCCTCCAGATGGTCGTCCACCTTGCCGTTGTGAGGGGACTCAGTAGCTGAAAGCTAAGAGGCGCACGAGGTGGAAACCGGGCTTGCCTGGCTTCTAACCCGTAATCCCGCGTCAGCGGGCTCGGGGGTCCTTTCCGCAAGAAAGGGCCCGCGTGGTAGACAACCACTATAAAAATCACCTCAGCCTCTGGTGGTGAATGGGGGGGGGGGGAGGTTATCACCGGCTTTGGGGACCTCGAGACGGTGGCGTGACCGTGCCGAGGGAGGGGAGACGGAGAGGGGTTGTCTATCGGGCAGATGCAGAGATGAGGCTTGGAAAGGCCTTCGTTGTCGGGATGTAGTCCATGAGGAGTTTCCACTGGCTTTGACACTTGTGGAGCGAGGGACACCATGGGGGTTTACATTATAAGCCTATGGTAGGGAGCCCAACGAGATTGGCCTGACGGTGACGGACATTAGCCACGTAAAAAAAATATATCATGTAGTTAAGCTGCCCGACTTCGGCTTACATAACAGATAAGTCGGTTGCACTGTATTTAGGAGAGCTCAATATTATTGTTTTGTCCTTTTGTTCGAAGTCGGGTTTCGATTTTTTTTATTTTTTCGATAAAAGCTACTTCTTTATAAGCATGCAACACGTTACCTACCGCTGCGCTGTGCTAAATCTACACTTAAATAGACTCTGCCATAATTATCTTCTGCTCAGCAACATACTTCCCTGGTCGTCCGTTCCAGCACAGCGATGGGTAGGTTGTCCGAAAAACGCTGACGAAGTCGCGGGCACAGCTAGTCTATAGATATAGTCCTCGATAAAAAAAATGTGATCTATTAAAATTGCTATCTATCTAAATTTTTTTTTTTTAATAATTTCTTTAAAAAAATAATTAAACCTTTATTTATCAAATTTAAAATAATACGTTCTGTTGTTTGTGGTTTTCATACTTCTATAACCGTGCAACACATAATTCTGAAATACATATAATTCTGATTTCAAAAAGCAATTCCCACTGAAAAAAAGTAAGCAAAAACTGCTGATCCTAAACATTATTCAAACCACAAACAAATCCAATAAACCTACACATAATTTAAAGTAAACTATGGTCGCCAAAATCAACTATAAGGTCGGATCGTATGCAAATGTAACCGAAACCACAGCGCGGACGTTACGTTCCCTTAGATAGTTTAGCCCGTTCTATTCCTGGAGCCACGGACCACGAAATAGGCTCTCGAGGTGTTAGAATAATGGAGCTATAACATTGGCTTTCCTATAGGTGTAGAGGAGGTTTCAGTACTTGTTATTGGTTGATTTGTTTGTAAGCTTTATGCAATTGGATCATACGCATAGTCTGAGCTGATTTTTTGATCTAAATATAAAATATATCTAATTTTTCTTCTGTTCGCGATTGTTGGATTGAAATTGAAGTCATTTTTCGGTTTTAATCGCGTGGTGTTTATTTCTTTTTGCATGTTTCAATGCTCAACGTTTCGAGACTTTTATAGGCATCAGAAGGAACTGACTAATTAATCCTAAAATAATGATGATCCTGACTGGATTAACTACGTAATTAAAACCGAACAGTGTAATTTCTGATTGGATTGTCAAAACAAACAGCTAAACTTTCGCATTTATAATGTTAGTGAGATAATAGTTTATATAACCCATTGGTTATATAATAAGGGGTAGTATATAATTCCAAACAAAAAGAAGATTCTATATATCCTACTTAATATTATAAAGCTGTGAAAGTTGTGTATGTGTGTGAGTGTATGTGTTTGTTACTCAATCACGTAAAAACCTCTGAACCAATTACCATGAAACTCGGTATGTAGATAGCTGGAGACCTGAAATAACAAATAGGTTACTTTTTATCCCGATATTTCCGCGGGATCGGGACTTACGCGGGTGAAACCGCGGGGCGCAGCTAGTCAATAATAAATACAAAGGAAAAATAAATAACACCCAAAGTATATGATTACGAGTATTCTGACTACCAAGCAATAGCTGTTTTCCTAATAGACATCTTTGCTAAATAAACATTGTTTTCCTCAATCATATCTACCCAGAAAAAAATCCTAAATAAATTCCTCATAAATCAGATATTTTGTCTCAGCGTTCCCAATTTCCTTATCATAATAGCTAAAACAAATATTATCTAACAAACTGAATCAATCTACATTTTTCTTTTTAAGTGACTTGTTCACTGAATCATAACTTCATGGGTTAACATAGATTTTTCTCCCTTTTTAAACTTACACGATTTCCGTCCATTATTTATTTATTTAGGAACACCAACTGCACGACACACAATAAATGATTACCAAAAGATAAACTAAATTAGGACTAATTGACCCGCTCGTGTGTATCATTATTATTAGACACGGGTATAGATCGCGTTATAGATGAGTCTACTCGGGACCACAGCTGGTGTGACCCGTTTGCCGAAACGTCGACGTAATTAACAAAAAATATTATCCATAACGCGATCTAGAACCGTGTCTAATAATAATGATAGATATTGGAACGAAGTTCCTTATCGCGCGTTGCGAAAGGGGGCTAAACGGAAAAAATTAAGAACAAAAGTTGTAACGACACTTTTTGCTATAGTTGTAAGGAACTTCGTTCTATCTGGGTGTCCCTTGACACCTCTCAAGATTTTTTTTCTTCTGTTTTCGCGATGTTGGATAGATATTAAACTCATTTTTCGGTTTTAATCACGTGGTGTTTATTAATTTTTGCATTGTTTCAATGCTCAACAAGACCTCTTCAGGATTGACTGACACCACGCTATTAAAACCGTAAAAAAATAATTATCCAAATCGGTCCAGGCATCTTCGAGTAATCGGGGAACATACCTACATTAAAAAAAATATCCCGACGAATTGAGAACCTCCTCCTTTTTTTTGGAAGTCGGTTAAAAATAAGTTTAATTTCATAGGTAAAATTTTACAGAATGTATTTTTAAAGACGAGGGTTACGACAATTAGCAAACTAAATTTCATCGCAATCGGATAAGTAGTTATTACGTGAAGGAGTCACAAACAAACTCGTTTACTTACTTACACACATTAATTTTAATTATGTTTTATAGGTGTTTGGTTTCATAATAAAATAATCTTACTTAGTACCTTACACACATAATTTCACATTTATAATAAAAGATTAAAGAACGTGACGTTATAAAAGCGCTAGAGAAGTGAAATTTTAGTTTTTATTAACTCGCCTTAATGAAATAACGAGAAAAGATAAGAGGGTAACAAAAGTTAGACAAAATACTTAATTTATAGCGGGTCCCAGTGTACTCTCGCCCTGATAAAGGTCGCTATCAGTATTCGCAGGACAGACAATTAACTAGTCCGCTTACGAAGCTAATTACTATAGAACAAGTAAGGGCTAGATTAGACGAACTGCAAGAACTGCACGTCTTAAGGCTGAATTCACAAACGACCCCGTGGGTGGAAGTTAATATTTCTTATTTTTAGATACTGCTTTCATTCTACAAGAAATTATGAAGTAAACATGCATCATTAAAAATCCTCACGTGACGGGGTTTGAACACGTGCCCCTTGCTTGCCGGGCGAGTGCTCCAGCCACTAAGCCACACGAGAACCCAAATGACAAATGTGGAAGTTTTAACTTTTTATGACGGTTTTTTGGCATTATGGTTTAGATATTCTATGATGATTAGAATACTTATTTATTGTGTTAAAATATATCTGCAAGGAGGTTCAAAATAACTATTATTGTTTGAATTGGGAAGAAGCGTCTTGCATGACGATTCTAAAAATATAACAAACGCAGTCCATGTTTCAATGTGATAAGTTCATCACAACGATCGTGATGATGTTGTCTTCTAAATCGCAGATAAACACAAATAATTCACAGAAGTGTCGTAAATACCCATCTGCAGTATGTGATAGTCGTCTGGTAATCAAATTACTATAGTTTGAGAGTACAACTTTTCATCTAAGGCTGCCTAATCTAAGGGGCCACCAACCACAGCTATTACTGGTGCCAGCTACAGCGACTTCATACTTTTTCGCTGCTGTAAGTATGTTATGTCGCTGGCGCTGGCCACCTGTGGCCCGCCTGTGGTCAGTGGCCTGTTTGTGCGAAGCGAAACATGCAGTTCGTCAGGGAGTCCTAAATTAAATAAGGACTAAGTCAGTAAGACATTGCTTATCTTAAAGACAATTCAATTTGCTGTCACGAAAACTTGTGTATGTAATGGACACTACTTTAAGTTATATATATTTTTCATTGTAGCCGGCCGCAATTTACAGATATGGCATACAGATGCATAGATTAGATAGTCATTTGTTTTTTAAGTTATTTGTTTATGCTATATATCAATATACTGTAGTTACGTCACTGCATTGGCTTAATTATTGTAAGAATTTTGGTACTTAGTTTAAATAAACAAGTAGGTATTTTAGAAGTTTCATGTACTTAGGTAAGTCTAAGTCAGTGTCTTGGGAACGATGCCACGGGGGGATGCCCTCGAAGATGTATTTTATTTATAAGTTTAGTTTTAGTGGATTTAATATATTTAATAACATTGATATATATGTAAAGAAACCGATCTATAGTAGGTACGTATTTTAATTTCGAATTAAAATCTGACGTTTTGGTTTTTAGAAGTACATACCTACTTATTAAAAATATTAGTCCAATTATGTACCTACTTAACGCTCATTTGAGAATTCATTTTATTTCATTGTTATAATCGTTGATATTTTCACGTGAAATACACAAACTTAATAGTAACATGTCACAAACATACTCACAAACTTTAATGTAGGTACTAATCGGAAGGTAGGTTAATGACATAATAATGAAGTAGTCTCAAAGGAATTGAACCTAAACTCAGGTAATATCAGGTAAGTACTAAGTACTTAGTACTTTAATAACCAACTGGTATTATCTACAAGATTAAAACCAAAATGAAATAAAATTGTAGTCACGTAAGAATTTTTAATTAAATGTTTTTATCTTTTTCTGTCCGTATGTCACAGCCTTTTTTTCTTCAGAAACTGTAAGATCTACGTATACTGTTGGAACTAAGTAGATGTATTCTGTAAACCGCATTAAGATTTTCGAACAAAAATAGAAGAAAAAAACAATAAATTTTGAGGGTTCCCCATACTTAGAACTGAAACTCAAAATAATATATAAGTAAGGGGGTACTTATAAATTATGACTAAATTTATGTAATGTTTGTCTTTGACTGTAACTTGAAGTTTCAAAGTTGACAGACAGAGACAAACTTTACATAAACTTTGTCCTCGTTTATAAGTAGGTAAGGGGGTTAGTTCCAAGTATTTATAAAAACCTTTTAAATAATAAAACTGCAACCAAGCAAAGAAATTTCAAATAAAATAACAATTAGCTAAAACTTTAGTGAAAATGAAAAGGCTTCAGCTTTGATGTAGCTATTTTCACGGTCAGTGCTCCGTACCCGTAACATGCGACGTTTTAATGCAAAACGGTTTGAAATTTGTGGAAAGCTCACTGGAAATAAAGCTTTGGTGTATGAATATTGAAGTTTCTTTTTTAAATTATAATGGTGGTCAAATAAATGAAGATTCAGCCTCACTCAGCATAAATAATAAATAGGTGCGCATCGTGATTTTAACTGATAAATGGTTTATGGCTCTGCTTTTGTAATTTACGTAACAATCTTTATTGAAAATCCAGCAGAAAAATCAAAATAAAAGTAAGTATAGTCGATGTTTTGTTTTAGAGCTCCAGCTGTCTACGACAATGTTCCTAGATGAGTAAAACACCATAATATCTTTACACACAAACATTTAAATTATGAATAGTAATTTTATAATCGTACCTAATGTACGAATGTGAATATGAATGTGTAATGTATGTTTTTCCATTGTTTTGATGGTATTGTAAGTTGCGGTGTTGTTTAGATTTAACACGCTTATCTACAAGATGGAAGAGACATCTAGAAGAAGTAGAAATAACTGTAACTTGTTTTATTCAATGGCTGCTCTAGCCTACGCATCGGAATACGAACAAGTCCGATTCATAGTCTCCAACGATGCTAATTAAAAGTGTTTTAGGAAAGCGATTTCATTTAATTTCCCAACAATCTTTTAAAAATGTTACCTACACAAAATTCCAGGTAGAGAGCGGACAGGTTAATTACAAGAGAATTGTTCAACGTTCAGACTGGATCACCGTACTTGTACCTATCTATTTCTATGCTAATGCCTGTTTGGTGTCCAATTCTACTTCGTTGTTTGGAGTAATCGTTAAAAATCATGTTGGGGATACATAGTGACTGAATCTTAAATTAACATTTTTTTTACAAAAGGAATGATCCTAACCTCACCTTCTGTCCTAGATGAGCAACAGAACGCGACGCAATGTGACGCAACGACCATACTTTTAAATGACAGATTATATTCACAAGAAAGTATACTAATAAACTTAAAAAATACATACATACAGTTTCTTAAAGTATTCAAGCTTTTGTTGCTGAACTAACACTCGTATCTATTGTCAACTAAGTAATTCTTGTCTACGTAATGTGTCTGTCACGTTTTCGTTGACATTAAAAATCACTAATAAGAGTGAGACAGGGCATTACTTAGCCAAAGTAATCACTTACATTCGTTTATAAATACGGTTGTAAGTTTGAGCTTGTGTTTTAGCATCACGCGACAATGTAGGCTACAATAACATACAAAAAACGACTACTTGATATTTACGCATCGCGTCGCGTTTTCGCGTTTGTCGTTCACTTAGGACAAGGGATTTGACCTATAAAGGTTCGCAAGTTCAGACGGATTCGGACCCAAAGTAAGCTGGGTCAAAATCTCACAAACAATATTATTTAAAAATAAGCTCACAGGTGATAGGTCAATTGAACAGGAGCATTGTAACGACAACGGATGTATGAGCATTAAAATAATTTATAAGCACATACCTATTTGCTCCATACAAAAAGTAAGGATGAGTACAGACTAGAGGATTCTCTCGAGCATTTCTTTGTACCTAATGTAACGTTCCTACGAATGGTACAATACAGGTAAAAGCTCAGTTACCAAAGCAATTCCATGTAATGTAATATTCCTGCGAATGCTCGTAGCTCTGTTCGGCGTAATGCTCACAGCGAGTGCACATTTACCCGTAACATTTAGTTGTACCTTGCGTTCAATTTTTTTTGAAATTTCACGTTTTTTTCAATAACAAATCGAGCAGTATTGCTCGACGAAATGTTACACCAATACCTACGATCGTACGCTCGTTGGTTTTTAAAATCAGATTTTAACAAAACATCGTGCATTAAGAGGAGTATCAACATCAACGACCTTGAAACTGAAAATCCCTGTCGGGCTCATCGAAAATTGTTGATTATTTCATGACGGAATGTCGTAGAACTTTTTTTTGTGCACAGATTGTTGGTGACATTATTTCCTACATTTTGGTGTAGTTTTAATACAAGAACCTCCTATTGGTGCAAAGCGTATCCAAATTTTAGACAAAAAATGTCTGATTTGGCTAAAATGTCGATAAGCTTCAATACGTTTCGACATATTTGTATGGAAACTGCACTAAAATATCGGAAACAATGTCATCTACAATCTGTGCACAAAAAAAAGTTCTACGACATTCCGTCATGAAATAATCAACAATTTTCGATGCGCCCGACATGGATTTTCAGTTTTTAGAATAGGGCCCTTAATGTCAAGGTGGATTTACACCAAACGAGTGAATGCTCATTCTATCCCCACTCTATTAAATTCTTTTAATGTAAACAGACTTATAGTATTCATTTGTTATTCTGTCTATACATATACGTTCGCAAAGATTCTATACTTAGAACATTCTAAGAATGGTCTTGTTCTAGCTCTAGTTCTTTGTTCGTTTGGTGTAAATCCACCTTCAGAGGTTGGGCTCGAGTGATTTTGAAAACAGCGAATGCTCATGGTTCTGCTCAAGTCTGTGTCCACCATAGGCTATAAAATAAAATTTTGCTCTGAAATTTATGCTTTGCATAAAAAGGTACCTATAAACAAAATTAAAAGGCGTTTATACCAAACAGATTTTAAATTTATTTGGTACTGAAACAATAAAACGTAAAATTATCAACAACACAAAAATCGTATTGGCTCAAAATAGAAAATGCAAGGAAAATACTGTACCAAAGATGAAAGTAATTGTATGAACGGAATAGCAATATTTTCCGACAAGTTTTACGGTGAAAAGAAAAGGCATAATACTCGTATGTTTGTTGAAATCTCTTGAGGTTTTCAAAGTCGAGTCTGAATGAATACAGGAAATACAAACCAATCGAGTTGGAAATTTTGACGCAAAGCATACGATTGCAAGTGTATATGAGTTTTTTTTATATCTTCTATTGAAGTTAAGGTATTCGATTAGGTAGTAAGTTACCTACCTGTGGCCCCGGTATAGAATAGGGATATCTATCTATCTATTCCCTATCTCTTCCCAAAGATGTTGTAAAAGTTACCTGAGGGAGACTAGATAATCTAGAGTTCTCCCAGCGGTGCCGGGTAAACTGCTTAGTCCCTACATAGTACTTGGGCATCAGCATTTTATCTAGACTTCACAAAAAACGACCGAGTAGAAAAACTAAATGTAATACAGCGGAAAATTAAAATATTTTTACAGCGCTGCCCTTGCAAATTTAGGTTTAATCCTGATAGAAAACAATACACCTAACCGACGTATTACAAAACATTGTTACAATTGCAATCAACTTTTACATTTTACAACAAACAAAAAAAACGCGAGCCTAATTTATCAACTAATCAGTACTAATTATACTGAAGAAATGTTGTTTTTGAACAAATACTTCCAATAATTCAATCTCAGCAGGGCTAGACCAACAATTACAATTACAGTCGGAAAACCGTATCCAGCGCGACCAAATCCTAATGTAAAGTAAGAAAATATATTTTTCTAATAATTCTGAATTACAACGTCCCATGCAAAGTCTTTCAACTAATATCATTGTAAAAGAATGAGAATTGGTTGGTAAACTGTGCTAATATTAAACGAACTACCTAGTGTGTTTGCTCTGAACGCATCTTTTTTTGCAATGGACCGCACCTGCTTCCAACCCAACGTCATTTTATATCCATTATGTTATACGTCCAGTATCACGGGGCTATGGGGCCCTGGACCTTTAGAAGGCGTGCGTGGAGCCGAATCCAACACGTAGAGGCCCTTTTTAATAACAATTTTACTCGCATAGTATGAAGTGGACACCAAGCCGGCGATTATCGCTGTCTGCACTATAAAATGACAATGACCGGATCGGATTGAACTTTTGAGAAAACTACGAATGAAAACAAATTGGGCTATAGAGATGTGATGGTAGTGGATCGGCTACTGGGGGAACTATGGTGATTATGGCGCTTGCCGTAACAATGTCCAATAAACACGTAAAAATATGTTGGTATTATTTTTATTAGAATTATGGGTCTAAATCGCGTTTGTAGATAATTTTAGATATTATATACCTTGACGTTTCGTCAACGGGATACCAAGACCGGTGTAGTGTGATTGTAGGAACCGGCGCGATGGCCGGTGGTGTAGTAGTTGGCCGTCCGGGAGCTAATTAATAAATATGGACAGAAAAGTTTAAGAAATGTATTTAATATCCATAAGGCGCACTATAGTAATTCACTAAACACATAAACCTTCATCCACTTACTATAATTGGACCCCAATTATAAATTAACTATTAACAACACCATAATAATTTCCGAAGCAAATTGACCAAACCAAAATTGTCCCAAAATTAACTACGTAACGTTCACCTATTTCGAACGTTGGGCGCTGTAAGCTTCTGTTATGGTAATAGGGGTGATTAAGGGAACAAAAGCACAAGTTTTTCATTAGGAAATGGCCCTGAGCCTTTGGGTGCTCTTATAAAGAGTCAGATTTGTAGCAGAGATGCACAATAAAGTACTGAGGTGAGTTTTATTGAAAGGTTTTTAATGAAAAATACTTCAGCAGAAACACAAGCCATATTTTATGCAGGCTCAAGCACTTAAAATAAATTGAATATTGTGACTTGTATAAATAACATAAATCTGACGACCTCAGTGGCCCGTCTGGCGAATACCCGCAGAAGGTTGCGCTCTTTATGCTTAAAATAAATATTTATATGATAAATACTCTGTAATTATGTGTATCCGTTTACAAAAGAATAATAAATATAGGTATTATACCCATTATCTAGTTACCCAAACAAACAGTAAGTTAAATGTCTAATAGGTACAAGTATAAAAAATGTGAACTGTCACGAGACGCCTGGCAGATGTGAAACATCGACTCGCTACGTACCTATAGTACATATTATATTATTATACCTATAGCGTGGGGAGGCGGCGTCGCCATGACCTGTATCTCTATGGGAACTTTTTGGTTTACCCTTGCCTATAGATGTTTCACATCAAAAATAGGCTTCGACTTAATCTATATCTACGAAATGCTTTGTACCATGTTGCCATGGTTACCATTTAGCTCGGCCGAGCGTTAACATGGTAGGCAAAGTGGGGGGTGTTAGGTTTTATTTTCGCTACGGGATTTCTTGATTCGGTGACCGCGCTCAAAGCCCGCGATTAAAGCTATGCAATAGCTTAAAATATCAATGCTGCCGTCGTAATAAAAAAGTGCACAACTAACATTTAAAAAAAAATGAGTTATATACATATTTAGAATCAGGAAAAACAGGCGCATCTGCTCAAATTTTTGTACAATTTTATCTTTATGGAATTCGGAGATCAGTAGGCTCAAAAGGCACAAATGAGACTAATGTTCAAGTTTTATTAGAATGAAAAGGCTTATTTATTTACCATTATATTGAAAGGCACAAATACGTTAGATTATTAACTATTACTTCATTTATATTTTTACTAAACACTACTTTGAAAAGGCACACCTACAACAAGATAGAAATAAAGGGCTGATGTGCCCTTTTTACTTAATCATCGATCAATACATTCTCGATTAATTTACATATAAAGGCACATATCACCAGTTGTGCCTTTTCTTTAAATTATTTACGACTAGAGGTGAGGAAAGGGGAGCAGGGTTTGAGTGAAACGCGCCAGTTGTGCCTGCGACGTCGGAGCGACTCCACGCTTGAGAAACATGTCTAAAATAACTTTTCGGCGAGGGAGCAAATCTATGTTCTACATGAACAGCCATGACACTGAAGAGCAAATAGAATTTGTTTTCTTGAGAATTAAAAATCTATCTTAAAATTGGCATTCCATTGCCTAAGCGGAAGCTTTCTCCACGAGGTATAACATCTGAGAGGAAATCAGCTACACTTTCCAAGCTTGGGCCACTCATGCCTGAAAACAAAAGATTTTTTGGGAAACCCTACCCGTTAACGACAGTTCAGCTGATCTCACAGAAATTTATGAAGACTGAAATTAAAGACTATTTTTTTTAATTGATATTATAAGCTGAATTGAGTATCTACCTTTTTTTTTTTTTTTTTTTTTTTTTACTACAAAAACTGAATTTGTCCTTTTTTATATACTTATCCCTAATAATTTATAAATAACTATTGAAGTTTAAGAACTTCGTTATTTTTTAAATTTCGGACCAGAAATGGCATTACAAACATTGCGTAAATATTTCCAAGTTTGTTTTAATGGTTTATTATACTTTCTTAAAATAATAATAATTTTTTTTTGTAGAAAACATTACATAAGTAAATTTACATTAAAAGGCGTTATTCGACAAATGTGCCCTTTTTTTGTGACTCAATGACCAATATTAAAAAGAAAAGTCACATTTGGTTAACTATGCCTTTTCTTTGTAGTAAGTGGTATTTTTTTTTTTTTTTTTTTTTAAGTAGAAAGGAAAAAAGTAAATTTATTTAATAATCCATTATATTTGAATACTAAAATGTAAAAAATATAATAGGTAGTACTAGTACTCCTTCACGCAAATGTCATCAGTATTTTTTTTTCTTTAAATCAATAGGTTTCCATACTATGGAGCAGAATATGGGGTCGGGGTGTACCAAAGAAAAACATTGAATTTTTTTTTTTTTTTTTTTTAATGGAATATGGTAGAAAAACATAGGAAACGTAAAGAACTTTAATTTTTTTTTGAATTTTCGAAAAAAATAATAGTAAAAAAAACTTAGTTTTAAGTAAAAATTTTTTCCATGTGTCAGCAGTACTTTAAAGCCCCTGTAGTCGCACGTGATGAGGTTTGACAAAAAAATTATCTATGGAAACATTGTTCCTGGAGCTCTTCTCAATCGATTGGCATCATAAAAAGTGGAGGTCAATAGAATACCACTACCACTCGATTTTTTTCTAAGTTTTTTTTGAAAAAAAAAACATTACAATTTTCTAAAAAAAATATTTATCTTTGCGTTTCATGAATATTAATACCAATTTCCAATAAAAAAAAATTAGGACAAAAAAAAGTTTCTTTTTACTACACCCTAACCGAATATGGTGAAAACTTTAATCCTAATTATCTCGGTTTGACGAAAATGATAGATGTGCCCTTCTTTGGTGCGACGGCAGAATGGAGAAGTCACTGCGAAAAACCTGCCCCTTTATATAAGCATCCAGGTTTCAACAATGGGCGTTTGCTATCATTTTGAACCTCGTTATTTACTTGCTGTTTGCATAGTAATTAAGTTTCAGATGGTGAGTAAATTTCGTGAAAAATTGCAGCTGAGCAGGAAATTGCCCAGTTGGTAATGTATTTAGGTGTCGGAAGGTTTTTAAGTGGTTATTTGAATAATAAATACTGTTAACTGATTCTGTTTTGACACAATAATGTTTAGTCATGGGCGAACCTTCAGACTGCAGACGCCCACCAGTATTTATAGAGGAATACTTATTTACTTTGCCTAAGTAATGAATTAGTCTGGCTCACACTAGTGATTTTCAACGCAAGTGTAAATAATGTGACTGACTTGGTCGAACTAATTTAGTAGGTATCCGACTTGGATGAACATTGTAGGTATAATTATTAGACATGGTCTGGTCAAGTTTGTAACATGACCATATTGATTGATTCGACCATGCCGAGATTTCTTAAAACAAACGTTTCTCAATGACGAACTTGACTTTTCTTTTACGCATAATGAATTCACTTCATTATAATTAACCATACCTATAGATAAAGGGAAACGTTTTTTTTTTAATTTTGAATTTGAATCATTCTACCCTTATATCAATACTCTTATCTGGGGTCAGTGCAGCATCCTTCTTTTTCCATTAGGTACAGGATTTATTCCAACCTGCATTAACATATTGGATATTTTTTAACCCGATATTCCCACGGGAACAAGACATTTTTAAAATACAAGTGTTAAAAGTGTAAGCCGCGTAGTTGTTACTTACTTACTTAGAATGTAATAGTATATATTGATACTACTTGAAATGAAGTTTTGAAATTTTTAAAAACTATTTTCAATATACTTAACAACAAGTTTATTGACCTTTCACGGACACTTACCTAACTTTCCCTGTACACCCTTTCACACTTTACACTTCATTAAAGTTCATAGAGATATTCATTTAAAAAGTACAACGGATGGACTATTGCAGCATTGACCCGTACCCAAGTTGCTGAGAAATAAGTGGCCTTAAAATTTATATTTAACAAGATGGGAACCCGAAACCCGTCGGGCTTCGGATAGTACCCCCGAAAACAATAACAAAATCTCTTTGAATCAATTCCCATAGAAACTTTCATCCCCAATTGAACACTTTTAGGGGTTGGATTTTGGAAAAAAAAAATTTAGAGATTCACTTACTACCCCATATCAATATCTATGTCAAATTTCAAGTTTCTAGGTCAAGCCATTACGAAGTTGCATACAAACGTTTTTCCCCATTTTTACCCCCTTAGGGGTGGAATTTTCAAAAATCCGTTCTTAGTGCTCACTTTCAACCCCTAAAGAACCTATGTTCCAAATCTCAAGTCTCTACACCTAGCCGTTTAGCCTGTACGCTGTCCATCAGTCAGTTACACTTGCGTTTTATTAAGTACGTTTTATTAAGTATGATGATGAAGTAAGTCGAAGAGGAATGGGAAACGTTGCGGGTTCTAACCTGTTGATATCAGAATTTGTTAAAAGTATTTAAATAACAACATCAAGTTTATTGACCAAGATAACTTTCACAAACACTTGCCCAACTTTCCCGGTACAACCTTTCATTCTTTACACTTCATTAAAGTTCATAGGGGTATAGTTTACATTTACAGTTAGGTATATTTTATACTTATTTAAAAGCGTTTCTTCAAGTTTATTGACCATGCTAAGATACCTTTCACAAACACTTGCCCAACTTTCCCGGTACAACCTTTCATTCTTTACACTTCATTAAAGTTCATAGAGGTATAGTTTACATTTACAGTTAGGTATATTTTATACTTATTTAAAAGCGTTTCTTCAAGTTTATTGACCATGCTAAGATACCTTTCACAAACACTTTCCCAACTTTCCCGGTACACCCTTTCATACTTTACACTTCATTAAAGTTCATAGAGGTATAGTTTACATTTACAGTTAGGTATATTTTATATTTAAAAGCGTTTCTTCAAGTTTATTGACCATGCTAAGATACCTTTCACAAACACTTGCCCAACTTTCCCGGTACACCCTTTCATACTTTACACTTCATTAAAGTTCATAGAGGTATAGTTTACATTTATAGTTACTATTAACCTCCCTAATTACGGGACAAACTGTCACTTAGTCGCTTATTACAATAGAGTCAGATAAACGTAATGTCGGTTTATTAGGCCCAGAATTTGTTGTATTACTGCAGATACGAAACGAAAATGTCCTTTGATAAGGGCGCTTAGGGAAAAATATTATGATAATTATTTAGGTAAAAATAATGGAAACTTACCTAGTAATTGCGGGTGCGATTCCCGCTTGGGACAAGTATTTATGATGACCATAAATGTTTGTTTTTGGTTCTAGGTAATATGTAATAATATCCGTTTAAAAAGAATAAAATGTAGTATATTCGTTGTCTAGTAGTACCCATAGTACAAGCTTAGTTGCTTAGTTTGGGGCTAGATAGCGATGTGTGCAACGTACTGCAATATTATTTTATTTATTGTAGCTTAGGGTTACACGAAATTAGTTAGCATGTAGTTATGGCCAACTTTATTACACATTACAAGTCCTACCTATACCTTGCCTGGAACAAAAGTGGTTAAATAAACAACTTTTGTTTTTAGTACTTTTGAAAATCTAAATTAAAAAAAAAACTAGCTGGCTACTTAATAGAGGCACCGAGTATTAACCCTACAGAGCAACAGCTTTATACAAGCCTGTCGCGGTAGGTAGTCCACAACATTCGCAGCTATGTGTGCGTGACTTCTCACCGCTTTCCGCTCGGGTTTGCCGAAGCCGCCCGAAGCTACTGCACACTGTCATGAGAGAGGTCACGCACACATAGCTGCGCATGTAGTTAAGTACCTACAGCTACGCCGCGGGCTTATATGAAGCTGTTTCTCTGTAGGATTAATACTCGGTTATAGAAATTACCAATTAGGTCTACAGCTATGTGATACCTACCCTAAATATGTGAAATATGGGATATCTTATTCAAATATTTAAAACATGAGAACCTCCTCCTTTTTTTGAAGTCGGTTAATTAACCCTCTTACTTTTAACGCTAATTAACAGCTGCATACCTAAACTATGGGTCGTTTGTGTTTTACTGTGACATAAAGTTTCAAAGTCGACAAACAGGAACGTTACATAACTTAGTCATCTGTTAATCATCATTTATAAGTAAGGGGTAAGAGTTTGAAAATATGGCTTTCTGAGTTAGCATGGCATTCTGCATTCCTTGTATATGACATTATGCTTTGCATACTCAGTGATTGAACATATCATACATAACAATCACTTTCAGATTATAATAATTGTTTTTAAAAATAATTGTAAATGATTGTAGAAATAGAAGACTATAATTTGACACATCATCCTGAAGAAAAAATGTCAAAAAAAAAAGAACGAGAATGTCAAGTCGTATTCTAAAATTTAAAAAAAGGTCTTATTACTTCACGATTGTGATACTCATCCATGAAGAACAATATTTATTGGCATCATTTAAAACTAGCTATTACGTTTCATGAGATACATCCTGGTTACGGAAAGACAGACGGACAGTAGGTAGAGTTTTAGTTAAAGGATCTCGTTTTTACCCTTTGTTTACGAAACCTTAAAAAACATACTTATTATAATGGATGCTGTTTTTCAAATTGTTCTTTCCCTGAATAACATAATTAAAATAAGAAGTTAAGTTCATATTTTCTCTTTGCCTATTAGATAGACTTCCAAAAATGTTAACACCCAGTCCCAAGACTGCCACCCGTCCCAAGTCTTCTAATCTCAATGTTATGTAATCACCCTCTTACCTTAATAAATGTCCTCCCAAAGCCTTATAAGTCTTGAGCAATAATAAAGCGGAGTTACATTAACCGAGCTCTTAATAAGGGCAGAAACTACTGAAACTACAGGCTGCCATTTTGGTTCGGAAATTCAAGACAGTCAGACTTACGTTGTAATTACCTAGCTGTGTCTCGCGGTTTCACCCGCGTAAGTCCCGATCCCGTGGTAATATCAAAAGTAGCGTATGTTACTCAGGGTGAATGTAGAGCTATCTAATGGTGAAAGTTTTTTTTAATCGATCCAGAAGTTTTTGAGTTTATACAAACATACAGATGCACACACACACAAAAATACAAATCATTCCTCTTTATAATATTAGCGTAGGTATTTATGAAACATAATTTATTGTTTATCTACAAATACACTTAAAGGTACTATTAATTTATAGTATTTCGAGCTTATACCTTGTAGGTGTTATCCAAACATTAACCTAGATATCCAGCACGACAAAAGCTTAATACCTAATGTAGTGCTGGACATCTAAGTAGTCGTTACTTAATCATGGCTGACGCCATATTAATGTAATGACTGCCTGTGATGGTAGAGAAAACGCATCTTTGTACCCTTTGGAAGAGAGAAGCGGGTATATGAGTAGAGATTTCATAACCTATTAAAAAAGATTACCTACTAAAACTTCACCGGTTAATGTTTGCCGAGGTACCTACCTATATCAGAATGTAGGCAGGTGGTATTCGAAACCCACGCCGACGGCGTCGAGGATTAAGTGCGGTTTAACCTTGCTTATGAGCGGAGTGTAATAGACCTATTCTCGTAACACAAAATAAAAATACTCGCCAAATTTTAATGAAATTTGCATACGTTATAACCATTTCAATCAACTTGCAACATGTAACGTGGAACGTAAGTCCAGTCTAATCAAACATAAGTGTACCTGTCATGTGCTGGCGGTCCATTCGTGCGAGCCGTAAAATGAAGTGTTTCAAAAGCTTGAGAACTTAACTCGTTTGCGGGGAACCGGTCACGGGGGAAGTTTTCACCAGCTTCGAAGGGTTTGAATGGTTGTTCTCTTAAATTACAAGATGTTTTAAGGTAGGATTTGGCGCCAGCGCTATCAACGGATGAGACTACGCCCGCGGCTTAAACACTAAAATTATAGGTGCTGAAATGCGGAAGTTTGTTAGTAGGTGCGTACAAACGTTTGTTGTTTGGGGTTATTCCTTTACACAAAATATACTACAGTTGTTATATCTCACGACTACGTCTTGGTCTCGGTTGTGTGAGTACATCCACGAGCACTTGAACAGGAACGCTGCACAATTGGACCTCACGCACACAGACGCAACTTGAAAGGTTTGATCTTTGAACTTATTTTAATACAATTTTAACAAAATATGGTCAATAATCATGTTTTGCTATTTTTCAATCTATTGTTATTCGCATTGCAGACTTCGTTGTATAATTGTCATGTCATTTTAAGGCAATTAAAACCCTGTTCTAATTTTGAGATAAGTTATCATAATATGATTCCAGAAACACCGTTCGTTCCAACTAACTCTAGGAGTTCAACATACAACCCAGCTATTCGCAAACTCTCTTTGTTTAATTTTAGTAAAATAATAAATATATTGTTTTTTCAAATGGTTTATTTTAATTCTCCTAATTTGGTTTTTAAAATGGCCTCATATAATTCTTCTTCCATCTACTAATTCCTCTTCTTTCTTCTAATCTTCTCTACAAAACTCTTTAATTTGATCATCGACACATAAGGATATCTTTTTCAATTCACACATATCTGGTTCTCCGTATTTGGAAACTTCTTTATCGACGCAATATTTTAGTACATTTGCCAGTAAAGGTTGGATGTTTGCAAATTTATTTTTGTAATCTCTTCCCATTGCTGTTTTGTCTACCGTACCATCGTTTGATGCGAATCCTAATTTTACACCGGCACATATTTCAAAATCGCACTGAAAATAAAAAGATTAGTAGGTAAGACTAAGAACATAACACATAGCCCTGAGGCTACGGGAAGTGTAGCACGCCGCGACATGAAAATAAAGAAAAGGAGCGTACCACAAATCATACAAAGCATTATGTTTATTTATTTATTTTTAGTAGGTACCCATGATTATATTGTTTTGTTTCGACTGTGTACCTCCAGTACCTACAGTCGAAATAAAAAAAAACCGGCCAAGTGCGAGTCGGATCAGGCTTGAAGGGTTTCGTAACATTTTCACAAAAAAACACGTTTGTTGTATACCTATGGAGCCCCACTTTTTTATATAAATTGTTGTAGAATTTGTTGTTTTAGCGGCAACAGAAATAAATCATCCTCATACAACAACTGTTTATTAGATACACCCTGGTGACAGACGGACAGTGAAGTCTTCGTAAAAGGGTCTCGTTTTTACCCCCGGGTACGGAACCCTAAAAAGGAGTAAAACAACGAAAACAGTAATATGTTGCATACGTAGGTACACACAGCTGTTTTATGACGTTTTATAATATTTTTGAACATTTCCCATAATACCTGTCTAATTTTTATTTGTTTATGAATTCAATGGAGGGTGTTGTGTGTTTATAAATTCTAATGTAAATTTATGCATTCGAGTTAAAAATACTTGCATCGAAAGGATTTGTATCCACAAGAAGCATACATTCTTTTAAACCGTCTGGAACGGGCTTTTTTGTAATATTCTTATAACATTCCAGTTCCTCATCCTGAAAGAGGAAATTAAAGGCTTAACACAATTATTTCATTGACAGGACACTTTGCCGCAATACCACACAGGTGCAAACCACACACCCGTGCATACCGCAATATCGAAAAACCGCACCTGAATATTTTATTGTGTGATAGATTAAATAAGCCATTAATGTAAATAAATAGACTTAGATGTCAAAATAATATGTGATGCTTGCTAATACATTTTATAGCAGGGTTGACGTGCAGACTAAATTCCTAAACTTGTTTAATCTCTTAGACCGGCTTGCATACCGAATCCTAGACACGTTTAAGCACTTAAATGTGAATAGGAAAAAAAATCAAAAAATGTCAAAGTGTGGCAATATTTTAGCAATCTTCTACACATGGACAGAGTCCAATGTACGATTTTCCGTATATTATTTTAAAATTGATTTTAGTTAAATATATTTAGGCACATGATTCACCAGAAATAAATGTGTCAAAACATTTGGGACTAAATAAATAAAACTCTTTTTTGAGGACGCATTTATGTTACAAATTCGATAGATGGGCTCATGATCAATATCTCACCGAATGGTATAGTTTAACTAATAACATTATGTTTAAGCAAGCCCCGATAGGATAATATGTTTAATTTAAGTAAATTTACTGATATCAGCATCCGCAAAAATCAGCAGGAGCTGACATTGTGAAAGTAAAAACCTAAATCAGCAATAACCCTACTTAATAAGCTATAAATACACTTACTTGTAAATCTTCACTTTCGTTGGGTGAAACGTCATCTGCCTAAATTGAAAAAAAAAGAGAAATAAAAAAACACAACGTTAAACAGGTGATTTCAATTCGTATATGCTTTTATGGACTACCTAAGTGGTCCCAAATTCCTAACAATTAAAACAATAAAAAAAAAGAAATATTTATTTTCAGTAACCTAGTAAAACAACCGTCTATAGCTTTTAAGGTTCATGAGATACAGCCTAGTGACAGACGGACAGGCGGACCGACAGCGAAGGTACGGAACCCTTAAAATCATCGTGTCAATGGACGACTACAACTTACCACAACACTTATTATTACAAATAGGATAAAAAATAAGAAACGTAACATATTTTCAGATTCTCAGTATCAAATATTAGCCTTTAATAATCACACGATGCTTTATAATAGTTATTCCTACCCAGTGATGCGCCATATAAAAGTAGTTTTAGATGCGCCGTCTTTTATATTTAACGGCTACAAAAACTCAAGGTAACTTACTCTAAATTAGAGCAAGAGCTAGATGTATTTTTTTTTCTTAGTGAGAGCGAAAAAGTCAGCTGTCTAATTTTGTCAAACTTTTTTCGCTGTCTTGTTAGAACAAGGCGCTTCTATAGTCACATATTATTTCTCTGATTCCTACTAACAAATTATGCAGTGAATTGCACTCATTCAGTACAAATGTTGCTAACCTGTTAGATATTATTTTTATATCAAAATTGAAATCTTAATGGATTTCTAATGAGTTTTATGATCAATATATTAGATAGGAGTTTTTACTGCGTCATAAGTGCATCTGGGGGTGTAGTGGGTTGGCTGCGTTACACTTTGTTAGTCGTTCTGTAAAGATGACAAAGGGTAAATAACTCGTCGTCAGCCCACAAACTCTTCTCCAGTGGCTCCTAGAAGCTGTTTTACAGCGGCCACACCCTGGAAACCACGTCGACTCGTGGGCTAAACCTGGAGAAGGGGCTTGGGAAGGGCATCTCTCGAGTTACTCGGTTACCCTCCGAGCTCTGTTGTCTTGGCTGCATAGCAATCCACCGTCGTCGGTGGCAGGACACCAAGGCAATTGTAGGATGGCCTTGAGGTAGCAATAAGGGTCGTAGTATTGCTCGCCAGAATACTGCATCCAGCCTCCCTCTGGTCGTAGCGGTTTCCCGTTCCACCGGGTCCAGGGGGGCACGGACGAGAGAGTGCATCTGTGTTTGCGCGTACACTTATGCACTTAAATATTTCCTGCGTATCCGACTGTTTCAGAATAAAGGCTAACCGAGAAACCAAGTCCCGCGGCGATGGATTGAAGTAGAGAGGTCTGACCTTGTGCAGGTTGGGCTTTGTCTGAGGTCTGCACGCGGGCGGTGTGGGAATAAGTGGTCGTTTCTGCGTTGCACTGGAACAACAACGTGGACTGGGCAGCATCTCACACGACGGAGCAGCCCTATTTAGGGAGGCACTGCTTCCCTCAATCTGAGGAAGGGGCTAGAAAAGGTGCCCTAAAAAAAGCTTGTTCCACCAAAACTGGGGGATAGTAACCACGGCTGTCCTTAGCATCCCATGGCGTGGTGGAAATACAAAAAGGAATAAACGGACTCCCAAAACGATGAACTTTAACTTTGGCTCATGGAATGTTCGAACTCTGCTTGATGGCAAAAATAATCAGTGCCCTGAACGAAAAACGGCTGTAGTGGCAAGAGAGCTACGCCGCTACAATATCGACATAGCCGCACTCAGCGAAACACATCTTGCTGACGAAGGGGATAGGGTAGAGTTGGGTGGAGGCTATACCTTTTTCTGGAAAGGTACCTCTGCTAGTGAACCTAGGCGATCAGGTCTAGGATTTGCCTTCAAAAATGAACTGGCAAAAAAACTGAATGAACACCCAATGTACATATCCGATCGCGTAATCAGTTTGCGCTTACACTTGGAGAATAACAATTTCTTAAATGTAGTTAGTGTTTATGCACCAACTTTAGACAAAAATGATGAGATAAAAGATAAATTCTACGAAGAACTTGGGCAAACCATCACGAAAATTCGTTCAAGAGAACAAATTTTGCTGCTCGGCGACTTTAACGCCAGGGTTGGCCGGGATTTTGAGGCGTGGCCCAATACCATCGGAAGGCACGGAATTGGCAATATGAACAGTAACGGTCAACTTTTGCTTAACTTTTGTTCTCAATTCGGATTAGCAATAACGAACACCTTTTTTTCGGCTCCCCATGAAATACAAAGCAACCTGGATGCATCCCCGGTCAAAACACTGGCATCTTATTGATTATGCCATCGTGAGGGTAAGGGATATGTCGCAGGTTCAGATAACACGTGTCATGCGAGGCGCTAACTGTTGGACGGACCATAGACTTGTATTGTTGAAGCTGAAACTCCGTTGTCATCTACCCCGGAGAAGAAACATTGTGAAGCCCCTGCATACAGCAGTTGACGATCTTCAGCATCCCCAAAAAAGGGAACTCTTTGGTCTCGCAATAAATACCGCATTGTACTCGCTGGATCTTGATAATGCTGATCTTGAGACCAACTGGCAGATTATGTCCTCTCTCATCACAGAAACCACCAGTCAAGTCGTAGGACTGAAACCCAGTAAGCGTGAAGACTGGTTTGATGAGAATGACAAAACTATTACAAATGCCCTGATGTGTCACCGTCGATTGCTTAAAAGGCAACGCAGGAGTGATGCTCGTTCTAGCAACCTGTCGGATCAAATAAAAGAGAGCAATTTAAGATTACGGAAATTAGCCAGAGACGCTAAGGATAAATGGTGGCGAGAGAAATCTGAATTCTTACAGTGGCTTGTTGACTCTAGACAGCTGAGTGCCTTTTACAGTGAGGTGCGTAGAATCACAGGTACGGCAAATCATGTAAGAGTTCCATTGAAGTCACTGGATGGACTGCCGCTCACAAACAAGGATGACATCTTGGCACGTTGGGCAAGACACTTTGACGATCTTCTCAACATAGACCGGTCTGCTGACTTTGATTTTATTAACTCACTTCCTCAAAATACACCTAGAGCGGAACTCATTGAGCCTCTTACACTAGATGAGGTAATTAAAGCTGTCAAAGAGCAGCAAAATAAGAAGGCCGTGGGCGTCGATAACATCTGTGGAGAAATGCTTAAGTACGGGGGAGAGAAGCTTCACCACCCCATGTGGCAGTTGTTTTTACGTATGTGGGCGGAAGAGACTGTACCAAAATGCTTCAAGACCTCACGCATTAGCTCGCTATACAAAAACAAAGGTGACCGATCAGATTGTAATTCGTATCGGGGCATTTCCCTTCTGTCTGTTCCCGGTAAAGTATTTGCCAGAATCTTGTTGAATCGGTTGTTGCCTTTATCTGAAGCGTTGCTGCCGGAGTCCCAGTTTGGGTTTCGACCAGAAAGAGGAACCTGTGAAGCCATCTTCTCAATCCGTCAACTAATTGAGAAGAGCAAAGAGCAAAGTCAGCCACTATATCTCTGTTTTGTGGACCTTGAAAAAGCCTTCGACAGTGTCCCTCGTGAAGCGCTTTGGTTGATTCTGTCCAAGCTGGGTTGTCCTGATAAGTTCGTGAAGCTTGTGAGGCTTCTACATGACAACATGTCATGCTGTGTCACAGCACACGGTGAGGAATCAGAATACTTCTCTGTGACGTGTGGGGTGAAACAGGGGTGTGTTTTGGCGCCAACACTGTTTGCCTTATACTTTAATGTCGTAGTCCGCCAATCTTTACAGCGTTTGACAGAGGGTGTTCAAATTAGATATCGAACGAAAGGAGGGCTATTCAATCTTGTGAGGCTTAAAGCTAATACCAAAACATCTTTAGCTCTCATTACTGAGATAATGTACGCTGACGATTTATGTTTCGTCGCGGACTCCATAGCTGGTCTTCAAAATCTTTTGACTAGTCCTAACGAGGCATGCATTAAATTTGGCCTAAAAATAAATGTCAAAAAAACCGAAGGGATGGCAGCGGGGGTTGACATGAATGCGTCAATGAATGTATGTCTTGGCGATGATTCATTGCGTCAAGTGGATAAGTTTAAATACCTTGGGAGCGCGATTACACCAAAGGGCGACTTAGATGCGGAAATAAACAGTAGGTTAGGTGCTGCTACTGCTGCCTTTGGTAGGTTGCGGGCTAGGGTATTTCTGTCGCATGACATAAAACTATCCACTAAAGTTGGTGTCTATATGGCTGTAGTACTCCCAAATTTCCTGTACTCATCGGAAACGTGGACTCTGTACCGTAAGCATATACGCGCCCTCGACAGGTATCATATAAAGTGTCTCCGTGACATTCTGAACGTTAAGTGGCAGGACCGGGTCCGCAACACTGAAGTTCTCCGACGTGCAAACGTTGGAGGTATCGAGACCTACCTCATGAGGCGCCAGTTGCGTTGGAGTGGACACGTTTCGCGTATGACGGACGATAGGCTGGCCAAGCGCCTGCTCTTTTCAGAGCTTCAAAATAGCAAGCGTCAACCAGGCGGACAATACCTGAGGTACAAGGACGTTCTGAAAAGACATATGAAAAGATGCAAAATTGATCCAGCTCAATGGGAGGAAAGAGCAGCTAAACGGCCGGAGTGGAGGCGACTCATTAATCAGTACGTCTCTAATTTTGAGTTGGAACGACGTGCTGATATGGACCTCAAAAGAGACGCATTAAAATCCAAACCACTTAGGCCCACTTCCTATAATATTGTGGATGGTGTGTTGACGTGCCCGACTTGCGGTAGAGGTTTCTCTGCAAAAATCGGGTACATAAGTCACGTGCGAGCACATCATAGACGAGAAGAACTGTGTCGTCATAATACATAGCCTAAACAGTCACTATGGCCGAGATCGGCTAGGGATTATTATTATAAACAATTTTCTGAGTAGGTAATATGCACATGCATTGTATCCACACTTCGGGGAAAATGTGTATTATAAAAAGATGATATTTGGAACTGGCTATATTGAAATGACTACTGAATATAATAATATCGAGCTCCGAAAAAAACTATTTAAAGCATAGTAAATATCTCGTTTTTAAATAATATTTGTAGTGCATGATAAGCTTCGTTTGAAATAAAGTCATAAATAGGTAAAAGAATAGAATCATAGAATCCAGTTCTATGATCATGCCATTAACCTATGTATATCACTGATCTCTAAGAATGAATGAATAAATCTTATCTATGGGCTAGAAGAAGAAAGTTTGTCTGATCGTGATCCTTTTCAAACTCGTCTCTGACGGACGAGCTTCACCAGTTCCAAAGTCAAATAGGAAAATTACTCACACACCTTTCAAAAAGACGGATTAACCATCTAGGTAATCCAAGCTCTCGATAATAACCCTGACAATCGGTCGACAGAAAATGGGTAGTCTGTCGAGCTCTTACTTCAACTTTTCTATACAACTGTCACAGACGAGGAAAAGACGGCAATTTATATTCAGAAAATTAAGTCTTTCCCGTCTTGCCATCTAAATCTATGAATTTGAGTTCTTCATTTCGAGGGATCTGCTAATTTTCTGTAAAAAAATCTCTCAAAATATTTGAGGTTTGACTACAAATGGGAAATTACGATAAGAATTTGATATTTCAAGCCTGCTGGGGCCCGATAACGGGATGACGTCATAAAATCAGTTAGCTAGGTAGCTTCAGGATGAAGTGACTTCGTTGCAAGTAGAAACGTTTATTAAAATAATGTTTTGAGGCTCGTACTGCATTACTTACATTATGTGCATAAGCATTTACTAAGTTTTTTTTTTGTTTATGTTATAGAAAAAAACAATTATTTGGGCAAGCACACTGGAAAAACTAATTTATATGATCAAAATAAGACAAATAGAGACAGAAAATAATAATAAAAAAAAACAACAAAATTAACCAATATAACATTATAGAAGATCTAAGGGGCCGGTTGTTCTAAAAAGGAGTAATATTTTTTAAATTTACACGATTTCCGTCAATCATTTTTATTAGAGACGGGTCTAGTGACGAGACGAGAGATAGTGTTATAGATAATCATTTTTATTAATTACCTAGACGTTTCGGCAAACGGGTCACACCAGCCGTGGTCCCGAGAAGACCGTGGGTCTTCTCTGATTATCTTTATCGCGATCTAGACCCGTGTCTAATAAAAATGAAGGAGAAATATGTACCTACTCGATTTGTGAATGTAGGTAGCTAGTAACTTGTTAGGAATATCCGGCATCAAATTAAAAGGTCCAATTTTTGGTTATTTTGGTTAAAATATTTCATAACAGTCAGTCGTCCTATAACGTCAAGCCAATCGTGTATTCAATGTGCCTAGCAATTATATACTTATAAAGTAACTGACAATAAAGTAATTTTAGTATGACACATAAAACATTAACACAATTGCACAAATAAAATTTAGCAAATCAACTGTGGTAACTACTAGGAAACGCAGACGAAAGATTTAACTATTAGAGGTCTCATAGCTTGCCTGGCGAGTTACACGCTTTAAGGCCGTATTTAAGAGCGGTGTTGGTATAGTGGTAGATACCCCGGCTTTCATTCCGAGAGTCGTGGGTTTAAGAAAAAGTTATGTGCGCTAATAACATCGCTCTTACGGTGAAGGAAAACATCGTGAGGAAACCGACATGTCCTAGGACTCACCACGGTCCGAAGGCATGGGATATTCAGTGTTTTCTATGTATCATATGTATGTATTTACAAAAAAAAAAAAAATATAATATGTAGTATATCCGTTGTCTAGTACCCATAGTACAAGCCTAGTGCTTAGTTTGGGGCTAGATTGCGCTGTGTGGAACGTCGTGCAATATTTATTTATTTATTTAAAGACGAATCTATAAATTACTAGCTGACCCGGCAAACGTTGTTTTGCCTTATAAATTATAGATAGTAGCCGATTCTCAGACCTACTGAATACGCATATAAAATTTGGTAAAAATCGGTCGCGCCGTTTCGGAGGAGTACGGTAACTAACATTGTGACATGGAAATTTTATATTTTAGAAGAAGAAGATAAAGATTATTTTGACGTAGTAATAATTTAGTAACTGATTTTTAGTAGGTATTCCCGAAAAAAAAAGACAGCTCACGTACCTCACCCTTGAAAATGCATTTCATCAAAATTCTGTGGCACCCATATTATGGCAGAAACTATAAAATTTTATATTGTGTCGCAGCGATTTATTTGTACAGTCCGTTTGCACAGTTTTATTGAAGGTGTAAAAAAGTGGTGTGGATGACCGATCACACTACTTTTAATAAAACATATTTGTTCAGATTGTTTTAATTTAAAGTTCAAAAAAGCTATAAACAATGTTCGCTAACACCTTTAAAAAACGTACTGTATAAATAAAGGTTGATGACAAATTGTTGTGGGTAATTTTTTAGAGCCAGATGGCGCTGTAATAAATTTAGTTTATTACAGTACCATCGGCTGATTTTAAGTTTATAGTCTAGGTTCAGTTTAAATTCGATTTTAGTTAACTTTATTTTAGTTTAAAATTGATGCAGATGAGTTTGGGATGCAACTGATGAGCAGGACGTGTCGTGAATCTCTGTTATATCACGTACTGGTTTGCCAGAAATGTTGTTAGCCATATTAAGGTAAAGTTCTTATTTTAAATGAGAAATAGGTACTCAATTTGGCGCGTCACACGAGATGCGGAAGGAAAGACGCCATAATCGACTTTCAAACATTATGAAGAGATATACCTAAATAATATAATGTTCGTGGCAGAGGTAGAATAGAGATGGACAGGTTTTCTGTTTTACTTTCGTATCTATGTAACAACGACGTCAACGTTTGTTGATCAACAATCTAATCTACCCATTCTAGCAAGAACTTTAACTATGTTTTAATTTAAATGGTTAATAAAATTATATGTTACTTACCTATACCTACCTATAGCTAAGTACATGTTTGGTATTTATATGTGACTAGCAGCTCCCCGTCCCCGTCCCGGTTTCATCCGCATAAGTCCCGATCCCGTGGGAATATCGGGATCAAAAGTAGCCTATGTTGCTCAGGGTGAATGTAGCTTTCTAATGGTGAAAGAATTTTTGAAATCGGTCCAGTAGTTTCGGAGATTACCCCCAATATACATACATACGTACCTACATACATACATGTTACTAACTTTACCTCTTTATAATATTAGTATAGATGTGGTATAGATTAGCTTAAGTTGTAAACGACCAACTGGTAAGCCGTAGTTTTTGAAACACCTTTTTGGATAAGTTTTTTTATGTTAAGTACTTCTCTGGTGGATACATTAAAAAAATATATCACAATTGCATTTCTGCTACAAAATATAAAAAAACACACAAGTTCTTGCATTTAAAATAATGCAAGGAAAATAAAAAAGACCCAAGAATTACCACAAAGAACACAATTTAATGATTTTTAATATGATAAGAACCACCCCACACAAATTAATTTAGTATTAAAATTATCCACTCAACCTTAAAAGGAAAAACCTTTTCCTGCTTGCAAATAAACATTATCCCTTTCTTAGCGACTGGGAATAGCTAATCACCGTTGGGGTAAAAGGTACTGCAGACTACAGACTTTTTGTTTTCGAATAACGACGGACAGCTCTTCAAAACATCGTGAGGAAACCGACATGTCCTAGGACTCACCACGGTCCGAAGACATGGGATATTCAGTGTTTTCTATGTATCATATTATGTATGTTTTAAAATAAAATAAAAAAAAGTATAATATGTAGTATATCCGTTGTCTAGTACCCATAGTACAAGCCTAGTGCTTAGTTTGGGGCTAGATTGCGCTGTGTGTAACGTCGTGCAATATTTATTTATTATTTATTTTATTATTATAATTTATAAGTACCTCCTGCCCGTAATCTTTTTTTTACATGGGATATGCTAGCATTTGACCTCATCTCACCTTATGGAAAGCGACGATGAGGTCGACGGTGTAACGTGCTTGCCTAGAAGAAACCTGTTCACTCTTGATTTAAAGCCTTTAAGGTTGTAGTTATGGTTGAATAGTTATGGCTGATCACCTGTGATCAGGAAGTACTGTGTAGTCCTCAAAACATTGGGTCAAAAATTAAAATGCAAGGCGATAAAACCGAAAAATGTAAACTTATTATTTTGTCTTTTATGAATTGTATGTTTCATGTCTACTGAATTGGTTAAATGGATAAATTAATAAAAATGAGTTTCATAAGTAGTTTTGTTAGGTAGGCACACTATTTGTACCTACTCAAGGTATATTGCATGTCTCTAATAAAGTTGCAGCTAGCGCTCCCTTTCTCAGTTTTATCTCATAGTAACACAGTCTCTAGTCTGCAGAAGCTGAGATTAAATGAGAATAATATTCAGGGGTGTTGTCGGTATTCTTTACCTTCTATAAATAAGATTACGTGGGGTAATGTAAGAAAATTAATGGTCCCATATTGCTACGTTTTATAAATAAGCAAACTATTTTTTATAATTATAATGATATATAAACCTTCAATCTCCAGCAATATAATCGCATTACGATTCAGAAATATTCAAGTTGCAGTGTATAAGCACCTCAAAAAACTTAAATCTCAATATCTTTTATTAAATACTAGCTGACCCGGGAAACGTTGTTTTGCCTTATAAATTATAGATAGTGGCCGATTCTCAGACCTACTGAATACGCATATAAAATTTGGTAAAAATCGGTAAAGCCGTTTCGGAGGAGTACGGTAACTAACATTGTGACATGGACATTTTATATATTAGAAAGAAGATAGATGCACACAGCTCAATCTAGCCCCAAACTAAGCACTAGGCTATGGGAATTAGACAACGGAAATACTACATATATACTTTTGTTATAAATATATACATGGGCTTGTACTATGGGTACTAGACAACGGAAATATAACATATTTTTTTAAATTACATACATATGAGGTACATAGAAAACACCCAGACCAAAAACAAATATTTATTTTTAAGCATTTTAACTTTTAAATCGAACCCGCAACCTTCCGCATTGCAGTCGGGCCTTCGCCCGACAAAGGCCGCCAATAAGATTATTCACATGAACGTTTGGAAACATCTTAAAACTACAAAGGATGTGTGACCTTCTTGGTACCCTCAGTTGTGATAGTGGCTGTTCAAAAGCTAACCTTCAGGTGTAACTGAGGAAAACGGCAATATCTTACAGAGGTAACTGTATTGTAATGTAGGTATATTTGCCTTTGTTAGAAATTGCCGTTTAAACAATGAACCATTTAACTAATTTACCTCTTAGCCACGGTAAAGAAATAGAAAAATACTGTGATTTAGCGACATAGCTCTTTAAGATAATAATGCGTATGTATATTCATTACTAGCTGTGACCCGCGGTTTCACCCGCGTTAGACCCAATTGGAACTACATAAGAACCAATATTGGTGTTTGACTAATATTTAGTTTCACACATAATTGCTATAGATCCTTAAATAGTATATAATCTTAATATTAAACTGAGAACTTTTTATTTTATTTACAATTATTTTGTACAATAAAAAAAAAACTTCGTGAGGAAACCACTCTTTATAATTTTATTTAAGTAACGAGAACTAAGTACTGGTCTTCGAAAGTATGATCACGTGTCCAGTTTTCGCGGTGAGCTCAAATGGTTGCCTATTCGTCTGCGTAGAAACTATCACATTTTATCACTTCTCTATAGAATTATATTTCTGCCTACCTCTCCTTTGTATCTTCAGTCTCGGTTTCAATTTCAGCGTCCCCCTTCTCAAGTTGTCCGGTCTTCAAAAGCCTTACTCCTTAAACTCCCGTCTCGTTCTACCACCTTTTATGGTAATTCTTTTACAGCTAGGGCTGTGGAGTTGTGGAATGATTTGCCTACCTCCATTCGACAATCGAAGTCGTTAGCGGTTTTTAAAAGTAGCGTTTTTAAGTACTATATTGGAATTGCTGAAAAACTTTAGGTTTCTTAGGTTCAAACTCGTTATTGATAAGTATGTATTTGTTGTGTTATGTATATGCATGGGTATATTTATTTTTTATATATAAATGTAAGGTATGAATGTATCATTTATTATACATATGTATTTATATATATATGTATGCATTATTTATTTATATTTATATGTACCTTCTCAAGTTGTCCGGTCTTCAAAAGCCTTACTCCTTAAACTCCCGTCTCGTTCTACCACCTTTTATGGTAATTCTTTTACAGCTAGGGCTGTGGAGTTGTGGAATGATTTGCCTACCTCCATTCGACAATCGAAGTCGTTAGCGGTTTTTAAAAGTAGCGTTTTTAAGTACTATATTGGAATTGCTGAAAAACTTTAGGTTTCTTAGGTTTAAACTCGTTATTGATAAGTATGTATTTGTTGTGTTATGTATATGCATGGGTATATTTATTTTTTATATATAAATGTAAGGTATGAATGTATCATTTATTATACATATGTATTTATATATATATGTATGCATTATTTATTTATATTTATATGTAATATGTATGTATTATTTATTTATTATGTTTATTATTATTTGTATGAATTCCATTACTATTTGTATGTGTTACACCATGACTACCTACCTTTTATCTTTCTTTACTTCTCGTCCATCCAAAGGTTGCCTGGAAGAGATCGCTTTAAGCGATAAGGCCGCCCATTGTGCCACCTAGATATAAGTTATTTTATGTATTTCTTTGAATTGTTTTTTTTTATATTGGTGTTACAATAAAGAATTAATCAATCAATCAATCAATCAACTAACCCCCATACTGTTGCGGTGACTAGTCTCTAATACTTGACTATAAAAAAGTGAGTGCACACCTCCAGTTAGGTATTCATAAACATCGTATATAGGTAGGTAGCTACCTTCAGCAAAGCTTGCTTTCCAAATATCACTATCCTCCAACGGAACGCCACACACATCCTATCCGAAATTCAATACAATTATCCCTGAGACTTCACATTTACATACGAAATAACCTACGTCGAGTAATCCCTTTGGCCCGTATTTGCTCGTCTCTCTCTATAACGTCAATATTAGCACCGCGGAGCTCTTTCAGTACCGTCTTATATTTGATTAACTATATTATGTGGGTTCAAGAGCGGAAATAAATAGGGTTTAAAGTTGGGAAATATTTTGAAACTAGAAATATTTTCAAGTAAAAATGCAGCACCAAAAACTCTCATATCATTGGGATCGAAATCTGTACCTACAGTTTACGCTATTCATTGCATTATAAATTTTGGTCTTTATCTTTTTTTTTATTTTTTTTTATTTACCGAATAAAAGATTTTTCTTCTGTTTTCGCGATGTTGTATTGAAATTAAAGACATTTTTCGGTTTGAATCGCGTGGTTTTAATTACTTTTAGCATTGTTACAACGCTCAACGTTTCGAGACCTTTCCAGGTCTCGAAACGTAATAGATAGATAGTCTATCCTGAAGAAGAGACCTGGAAAGGTCTCGAAACGTTGAGCGTTGTAACAATGCTAAAAGTAATTAAAACCACGCGATTCAAACCGAAAAATGTCTTTAATACCGAATAAAACTTAAATAACATTGATTACTTAAAATTAGCATTAAAAAAAACCACTTAGGTTTAAATACTAATGCTAATAATCTACGTCTATCTAATAAATAAGTATACGGAGAATACAAACAGAGAAAAATAAATAAATATAATATAAGTATTAGAGATGCGCCGAGTACTCTGCCGAGTACTCGTTACTCGGGTACTCGGCAGTTTTTTACTACTTGTACTCGGCCTCGGTACTCGGTTCATGAGCCGAGTAACTCGGATATATATAGATATATATATATCTGTGTAGGAATTCATCTGTGTACTGCTTTGGCTTCTTAACTTAGTGTGAAAGTTTGTGTATTTGTTTGTTCCTCTTTCACGCTCAGTCGGGTCCCCAATTTAGATGAAATTTAACACAAAGGTACAGAGCTAAAGAACTGTATATCGACACATAAGCTGGTAAAGTGGCAAGCGTCTAACTCTCCTGAAGATCGCGACGCGTACAGGTCCGCCAAACGTTCCACAAAAAGAGCAGTAGCCAGAGACAAACAGCACCACTGACAGCCATTGTACGATAAGTTGGAAACGTCTGAGGTGCAGAAGTTTATTTATAAGTAGGCATGTTCTGGGATCTATCCAAGATATATCCAAGTGCCGCTGTGTAAAAAATCCCGATGGCAACCTGCTATACGAGGACCTCGCGGTGAAGGAGAGATGGCGCTCATATTCCCACGGGCTGCTAAATAAGCAGTATAAAGAGGTGCAGACATCTGAACTCCTTCCGAATCAAGGACTTCTGCCACTGATTACGCCTGATAAGGGGTTGCTGTACCGTCAGGTTACTCCCAAGAGCAATCGTCAGGGATCTGTTTTAGACAGATCGTGTCCTCAAACGCTAGTTCGGTCTTCTTAAAGGACCCGCTATCTACACGCCCAAAGTGGCTATGGCCACTTTGAAAGAAGAAAGAAAATATTTATTCAGACAAGCACACAACTACATAACAAGAAAAATAAAAAGTAGTGCGCTGCCTGAATAGGCACAGCCTCAGCATAATGCTGCTGCTAGTGTAAAATAACATAGCAGCAGTGCTGGTCTTCCGACTGCACCCACCCTTCTTCCCGGCGGCTCACCCTTCTTTGTGCATGTAGATAGCACACCTGTGTAGACGGTCATATGGTCAAACGGACAGACCATGCAGTTTAAGTTCTTGGGATTTGTGCTTCCTGCGTCCGGCGACATCGGTTGCTACGTCAAGTCTCGTGTTTCGGCAGCTTGGGCTAAGTGTCGAGAGGTAACTGGTATCGTCTGCGACCCCAAAAGACCGGTTGTACTAAGAGGAATAAGTGTATTAAACGATCACTAGACCTGTCCTTTTGTACGATAGTGATAGTGGCCAGTGCTTGAGCGACATATGCAGGAGCTGCGTTTCACGAAGATGAAGATGCTGCGCTGGATGTGTGGAGTGACGCGAAAAGACCGCGTCAGAAACTCCGGCATCAGGGGCTGCCTTCATGCCCGAGAAGAATGGCCAATGACCATACAAGAATGGCGTTTACGACGGTCCGGCTAGTTACGTAGGGAACAAATGTTTTGCTATGGCGCCTCCGCCCGACCGCAGCAGATTGGGAAGATTCAAGAAAGGCTGGCTTGACGGCGAGAGAGCAGATATGCGTGCAAATGGCTTCACTACACGAGATGCCAAAGATCGTGCGAAGTAGAGACGTAAAAGTAGGATAGCGGACTCCGGGCTCCCGAGAGTGTTGATGAGGAGATGTTCCCATCAGGAACATCACTCGGATGATGATGATTATGAACCGCGGGCGCAGCTAGTAAAGAAGAAAACCTGCTTGCTTCGAGTCGCCTCGCCTGTCGCACGTTCGTCTGGAGCGCGTTTCAACTTGTTTTCGCGGTTATTTAAATGAACCGAGTAACTCGGCAGAGTACTCGGCTTGGTAAATTTTGAACCGAGTAATACTCGGTACTCGGTTACTCGGTAAAACTGGTACTCGGCGCATCACTAATAAGTATAAATAAATACGTCGGAAAAAAAAAAGTTAAGTTATTTCGTAAATATTAATTTTGTGGGTATAATGCAAGGTAGGTAGTTGGGTGAATAAACATTATGATGATAGATAAGATGTGCCATAGATATAAATACAGTTGCGAAGGGTGTTTAGGTAGTGCGTTTTAAGCTTATATTTTATGTTTTTAGGCGTTAAACTATCGCGTACATCCAATGGAAGTTTGTTTATGTAACGCGGGAGTAGGTAAGCCGATGTCCTACTGCCGTATACATTGTATACGGCAGTAGGACAATTTTCAACAAAAAGTGAAGTTGATCTAATTCGTTCTACGAATTCAGCTAATAAAAAAACTGGCCAAGTGCGAGTCGGATGCCAACAAAGGGTTCCGTACCACTAACACAATTAATAACGGGACCCTAAAATAAACACTGGACCAACCAATCTGTGAACGCAACGTGGACTTTTTTTATTTACTATTTGATAGTTAATAGTAAACAGTTCCCATATATTATGGCGTTCAACAAACAGCGGAAGATGCTTAATCATGAATTCACCGTGGCATGTGGATAGGTTGCCGTGTGACATAGGTAATGGTTAGCTCACTCGCCCGGTGAGAGAGGGGCACAGATTCGAACTCCCATCACGCGAGTATCTTTGATAGTTTATTTTTCTGTTTAAAATATTGTTTTAGCAATAATAATAAGAATTAGAATATGAAAAAAAAATCGTAAAATGACCTCATAAAGAACTAGATAATGCTTAAATTCTTTCCTTTTTATTAAAAAAAATGCATTAAAAATATGAAAGAAAAAAGTATCGGCCTTATTTTTGGGAGAAACACACTAAAAAAGTTACAGCTTCTTAATACAAAGCGTCTCTGAGCTAAGCCGCAGAAGGACGGACAGACGGACATGATGAGGGTTTCATGTTGACTACTAAACCCTAAAAATCATCGGAATGTTAAGGGGTAGAAAAGTGGTTAGCCCTCTTATTTTAGTAAATAATCATTAGCACACTTCAAGTCAGTTCTAGCTGACCATCAAAGATTTCAAAAACTTTCATACTGAAGGTACCTAAATATTTAATCTCTAATTATAAAGTAGTACCTACTAATATTTGAATTTCTTTTAAATAATAAATTATTTACAACTTTCATCTTAATAAGTGATTCTTCAAAGAATAAATTATTTAGCAGTTATTTCGTAATTTCACGGCCGATAAAATTGAAATTGCCAAAAACTCTGGAACTGATCGACGTTTTATTCATGAAAATTCTTGTTTAAATTTTGTAATCACTTGTTTACCTGGGTGTTTCTTTGAGAATGTGCATATTCGGCTATTTCAAATAATGCTGCGACAATGTACACAAAAACTGTTCTTTATATACTTTTTATATAGTTTAATAAGTTCTATTTAAATATATGTAGAAGGGACAATGATAACATTATTCATTTAATAATTAGAAAGCAAAGTATTTTTTTGAAAATGGTTATTATATCTAAGGACGAATGGTAATTATTATTAAGGAAAGGTAATTAGATAATTTAATATGGGAATTAGAAATAAAACAAAAACATGAATCAATTATTGATTTAACAAGTATTAGTCAAATGCCTAATACTTATTTTCACTATAGATATATATATTATTTCACTAAATATATATTTATATATATATATGTAGTAGTAAGTAATTAACATAATTAATTATTTAGATTGTATAATGTTTATTGATGAGGGCAAGTTTTAATGGAAAGGAGGTTGCTGTAGACTTTTATAAAATTTTGTTCTTGGACTTTTGTAAATTACCTTTCAAAGTATTTTTAAATATTTTAATAATAATAAATCCCACTAATGGTGAAAATATTATTCCAAACCTAACCTAACTACTACTACCTAGCTCTACTACTACCCAGCCCTACTACTACCCTGCCCTACTACTACCCAGCCCTACTACTACCTAGCTCTACTACTACCCAGCCCTACTACTACCTAGCTCTACTACTACCCTGCCTTACTACTACCCAGCCCTACTACTACCTAGCTCTACTACTACCCAGCCCTACTAGGGTGACTGACCCAATTATCAGCACTTTAAGAGTTAGTCCTAACTTAAGCCCGTTTATCACATGGAAAAATGCTTTTTCACCTGTTATGATGAGTTTTCTAGTTTCAATATTCAATCAGTAAAATGATTATTTTAAAAAAAAAAGTTTATCTTTCTCCAATTTTTTTTTAGATAGGCAAGAGTAAAAAATGACCATCTCACCATTTACTAGCACCATCACCACCAATTAATAGCATAGATTGAGCCAATTAACAGCACTGTGATAGTGGTATTGAAATTATATGAAATAAAAAATGTTTATTAGTACGATAATCTCTTTTATTGACTTTTTTAATATAGGTGCAGGTACCCTTTGACTAAAACAATATTTTACTTATAGTCTAATAGTATTTATAAACTTAACGAAGTTTAACATCTTTATAGTTATGTAGGTAGTAGGAACATAATATTTAAAACTTTTATTTAGACTTAGTTAAATCTCACTAGAAAGTGTCTTACTTAGTAATATGGTAGGTAGGTATTATTAGTAGATATTTTAGGTTCCTTAGTGGTACAACCATTAAGGAACCTAAAATTGCACTTAATAAAGTATAACAGTAAGAGAATTAAATAAAAAATAGTTAATAAAAATAATAATATAAAGAAATAGTCCTTGCTCTACATCTTCAATCAATTCTAATCCTCAGCAAGTATCTTCTCTAGTTCCAGTAAAGAGTAATTTCTCTTTCTTTTATTGTTGATTATTTTATCCAGTGGGTCACTTTGGTCGTCATCTCTTTGACCAACTTGCGAAGTTCCCAATGCATTTGGTAAATTCAGTTTAATGTCGGAAAGAATTTGTATTTTTTTATTTGGTGGAAACATAGACTGCTCTTCAGCTTTTCTTTTCTTAATGTTAGACGGGTGTTCATTTTCAGGAGAGGATGGCATATTGTGTTCATGAATCATAACTTGGTGATTAATAACTGTATGGTGATGATTACTAAATGTATCTTGTGTTTTGTTAGCTTCTAATTTGTTAGCTTTTGTCTCTTTTATTTTGTTTTTATATGTCACTTGTAGTTGGTTTTCTATTGTCTCTTGTATTTTGTTTTCTTTTTTCTCCTGTATTTGATTAGCTTTTGCCTCTTGTTTTTTAGTAGCTAATGTCTCTTTAGTTTTTTTGTTTATCTTATTTCTAGTGGTTTCCACCTTCGCGTTATTTTTTTCTTCTTGTTTCAGTAATCTGTTTTTCTTACGAGTCGCCTGTTCTTCTTCTTTAAGTTGTTTAGCTTTTAATTTATCGTTTTCAGTCTTCTGCCATTCAGCTGAAGTAAGAACGAATGATGTTCTCTCTACATTTTTAACACTTTTTCGTTCAGGCGTTTTTTCTGTAACCAATACGTCCTGTAATTTGACTGGAGTTAGTAAATATTGTTGACTATCAAGACATACCAATTGCGCACTCCCAAGACAATCTTCAGTACTGATAGAAGATGATCCAATTGTTGTTGCAGTGTTCATAGCTTGCATTTCATCTACAAAATCTTCTGCTAATATTACTGGAAATTGATCAATATTAAGAAACTCAATAACAGCTTCTTGAGATGTGGACGTTGTGGACGCATCAGTTTGATCATCAAAATAACAACAAATCTTCTTTAAAATCCTTTCTGTTTCTGTTAGACTTTCAAGCGGCGTTCTTTGCAGAAATGTAAATTTTTCTTGCCCTACAATCTTTTCTAAAGTTTCACGTTTCATAACTTTATTTATATTAGAATCTTCTTGTAATTTTGATTTGTCTTCTTTTGGTTTTTCATAATGTTTACTTCCTTTACCCAGACATTTTTTGTAGTTGATGGCTTCAGAGTTCCAGGGACATAAGCCAGTAGTCCTGAATCCATTTATCACCGTTGTATCTTTGACGCCAATCTCTAAAGCCTCCTTAAGAACAGGTACAAAATTATTCTTTGTGAGAGTCTCCAAAGGGCGATCTCTCCTCCATTTCAGGACACTTTCCTTCCACGCATTTTTGAGAGGTCTAAAGGCTGACACGTCGGCTGGTTGTAGTATCCGTGTGGCGTTGGGGTATAGTGCAATCAAAATAATCTCTAACTTGCTGCACAATTCACTCACGTCAAGACTAAGATGTGTTTTGTGCCCATCAACAAATAGTATGATGGGAAATGTTACTTTTCTTTTGATAAGGTATGGATGAAATACGTTCTTGATATAATCATAGAAAAGTTCACATTTCATCCAGCCAGTGTCGCTCAAACCAATGCCCCACTCATTTGGAACTGATGATGTTATATCCTTGGGAAGCCTCTTGTTGGGAAATACAACTAGTGGAGGTGTAATATCTCCGTTGGCGCAAAACGTAAACAGTACAGTAAGGGCTGTTTTGGCTGCAGCGTGATCAACTTCATACACGTCTCTTTCTCCTCGTAATGAAATTACTTTGCCACTTTTGGGACATAACTGAAAGTTAGATTCGTCCCCATTAAAAACACGAGACGAATCCTGTAAGATCTCAAAGTAGTTGTTTTCCTTAAGATAAGACTCAATTTTGTGAAACCACCCTTTGATGTCTTTTTCTGATACATTAGCACTAGCTGATGTTACAGCTTCGGCAGTGCGTTCGCTGAGATCTGGATGACGGCGCATAAAAAGGTCATACCATTTTCTACCAGGTATGTCATCTTTAAACGGGTTATCTCTTCCTGTCTTCTTTAAAAAATTTGCTACGCTTAATTGTAAATCAGTCTTTCTTTTAGGGAATCCTTTCCGACAGCAATCTAAAATCCACTTTACTAAAACTCCCTCTTCTTCATTCGACAATATTGGATCAGGGCCTGGTAGCTCCTTACATGGCTTTCTTAATCGCGACTGGATTGTTCCTCTAGGTACATTGAAGGTTTTCGAGGCCAGTTTTTTGGACATACCCTTTTTTACTGCATCTAATGCTTTTATTAGATTTTCGTTAGTGTATTTTTTTCTTTTATTTGGTATATTTACTTCCTTTGGTTTCATGGTAGATGGGTCTGAAAAAAGGAAAAATGATGAAATGCTAGAAGAACCAAATTATCAGCATGCTTTTGATCCAATTATCAGCACTATGCTGACAAATGGCAAATGTAGTTTCAGCACCGTGCTAAGATTTGGATTCCGAAGATATAAACTACTTTTACGAAAAAAATTGAATTCTATGCATCAAATAAACACGGTTTACAATTAAAATTATGGAATAAGTGTTTACGTGCTATTTTCCATTTATCAACACCAGTGCTGATAATTTGGAATTCGTAAAATATTAGATCCATATATCAGCACCACATTTTTTAAAAATATATCACCATAACCTCAAATTTTTCTGTTCATATTATCTACATAAACTATCTAATAAATCAAAGAAACCAAAAGTTTTAGTATAAAATATCTAAAAGATCTAATATAGTATAAAATGTAAACACGTGAACTTACCTTCGATCACTAAGAACAGGCAAAAACCGGACAAACAGCAGGACACAAACGTTTGTTTACAAAATTTTCGCCATTTTGAAGTCGAAAGTATGGTATTGCCAGGAGTAGAATTCCAAAAACATCAATTAATTTAATTTTTAAAGTGGTAACCCAAATTAGTTAGTGAAAACCTTATAATTTTACTATTTATTTGGAGTGCTGATTATTTGGTGTAGTGCTAGCATTTGGATCAGTCACCCTACTACCTAGCTCTACTACTACCCAGCCCTACTACTACCTATCTCTACTACTACCCAGCCCTACTACTACCTAGCTCTACTACTACCCAGCCCTACTACTACCTAGCTCTACTACTACCCAGCCCTACTACTACCTATCTCTACCCAGCCCTACTACTACCTATCTCTACTACTACCCAGCCCTACTACTACCTAGCTCTACTACTACCCAGCCCTACTACTACCTAGCTCTACTACTACCCAGCTCTACTACTACCCAGCCCTACTACTACCTAGCTTTACTACTACCCAGCCCTACTACTACCTAGCTCTACTACTACCCAGCCCTACTACTACCTAGCTCTACTACTACCCAGCCCTACTACTACCCAGCCCTACTACTACCTAGCTCTACTACTACCCAGCCCTACTACTACCCTACCCTTCTACTACTACTACCGTGCCCTACTACTACTCTATCCTACTACTGTAACCCTACCCTACTATAGCTATTCTACCCTACTACTCTACCCTACCCTAGTACTGCTACTCTACCTTACTACTCATACTCATCCGAGAAACCTATTGCCACAATCTTGTGGCTAGAATATAACCCAATAAAGGATTTATTTAACTGATATTATAATTACCATTCGAAAATCTCATTACCGTTATAATAAAATGAATGGTAAAGTCAGGTAATGAGACAAACGGTAATTAGAAAAACGGTTATTTGTTTTAAAATATCTGCAATTAGCTAGTTTTCTACTTTTTTAAAGCTAAAATTCAGAAATAGACCTTTAGACGAGCTCGTGTGATATAGTTTTTATTCAAATAAATAATTAAATTACCTTTAAAAAGCGTAAACGGTACTGAGGATCAAACCGTAACAACACACTATCGAAACAATAATTTCCGATTTTTCTTCACTCCAACTCAATGTGACACACGTCCGTCTGTCCCACGTTCGAGCGACCACTGGCGTTTTAGCGTTGACCAATCAAGCGCAGTGCATACGACGAAGCATTCAAAAATACTAGGGTGACCATCGTCATAAACGGTAATTAGGCGGTTAATGTTGGGACATTTTACAAATGATTATAAAATTATGAAAGTATGTTCTTTATGTAATATTACCAATTTCATAGTTAACCTTAAATATCCTATTTCAAAAATCTTTTTCCAGAATTTAATTCTTCACACATATTTCCTAATATTATGACAAAGTTTGTTGTAATCGGGGAAATGGGACATTACTGGTAATTAGAATTTGAACAGATTTCATGTAACCTTTAGTACTATGATAACTCTTTTTATAAATTACCTTTTGCGCCAAATAGAAGACAATTAGATTGATTTATAAACTACCACAGCTATCATATTAATGTTAATTAAGTACGTTATTCACGTAACGCCGCGCGATGTGCACATTCTCAAAGAAACACCCACCTACTTTATAGGTATTATAAAAAACACCTTAAGTGAACTTTTTTTTTTATTCATAGATACCTTTTACCTACAGGGAATCGACTCGGTAGATTTGAACCAATTGGAATAAAATATTTTAACGTATTCATAGTAATTAAATTAAATTTATTATTTTTCGGTTTTAATCGCGTTGCTTTTTATTTTCTGTTACTATGTAGGTATTTTTAGTTACTAGTTACGATCCAATTAGGCTTTTTTGTGCAATCTCCAACTCTAGGAGAAAATCCAAATGATAGAAAATAATCTTTTCATATAAAAAAAGAACAAATGGCAGATTGGAAAGACCCCAGAAATGCTTGCCTGTCTTCATTAAGAGCGGATAAGTGTGCAAATGGCCTCACTACGCGGGATTCCGAAGATTGTGCGAAGTAAAGACGCAAAAGTAGGAAAGCGGATCCCGGGCTCCCGAGAGGGATACAATCGGGAACATCGGTGGCATGATGATGATATAAAACACAAACAACAGAAGTACGAATCTCTACGGTACCGGCTAACGAGCCATTAGAAAGTCACTCTAAATTAACTAACACTTCTAGCACAATGTGTAGGCATGATATATATATAGCATGGCGAGGCGTCGCCATGGCCAGTAACGCCACGAAAATTAGGTTTACCTGTGGCTATAGATGTTTCACATCAACACGCTATGCGTGGCTTAATGCTCTATCCTGCTCTTTCGAGTGTTAATCAACGTCAGCGAAAACATGACAAAAGCTGAGTCCACGCATAGGGTCGTTTGTGAATACAAATTGTATAGTGCCAGAGTAAAAAAACCGTAAAATAATTAAAATAAATCCTCTCATAAATCTTCCCAAAACAGCCCAAACCAAACAAGTTAATCAAACCGAATGACGAACGGACAGAAACTCAATCAATCCGAACAATTACTAGCTGCCGATAGGCTTAAAACCCTTGCTTCATTAGTCGTCAGGAGAGTATGAAAGTTAATATAGTTGGTACAATTAGCCCGACCCACCTACGCTGCACCTGGCTCTACCACAAACAAATTGAGCCTAGCTATGGCTTATTCTGGAGTTTTGAATTGGATTCGAAGTAATTTGTGAAAGTATACGATTTTGAACTTACGTGGTTGTTTTCACTACAAATATTATTAAATAGCGAAGTATTTATCATCCTATCTTAGCTTAGCTAAGCAAAGTAGGGAATTTTCATAGAATGAAACCAAAAATTAAACTTTTTTGACTTAAATTCAGCATCATCATCTTCTGTTTCCTTTGTATGGGGTCCGTCTTTCCAATTTTTTGTCCATTTTTCAAGGTCATGTGCAAGGCTGAGGTCAATATTAATGTTTGATGTTTCAATAGATGTTGTTATTTAAATAAGGTTTTAATTTTTTTAAGGTTCTATACATTTTTTCTGTGATTCGCGTAGCCATAGTCCGGAGCCAATACAGCCTGAATCTGCTCCCATACTCTAACGATGGTAGGAACAATTATTTAAATCTAAAGTAGATCTCATTTTAATTAAAAAAATAATTAAATACTAATGGCACCATGGATTTTATTTGTAAAATGTGACATACAAATGATGGCTTAAAAACGATATCAACTTGACTTCGAACCCATACTATAGAATAGAATATAGAATACCCAATCATGTAGTAAGGATATAAATGAAGGCTTAATCCTATTTGAAACACGTAGTTTTAGTAGAGAGCATTATTCATTTTAGGCAGACAGGGTGTGTAGTGTGTAGGCGCGAAATTGTAATGTACGGTCCAGTAAATTATTGACTACTATGCAGAAATGTGTACCTATTGGTCGTCATGTCGTGTTTGCCGATGTAACGGACTTTGAATTTGGTGTAACATGGATTGTAATGTTATGTGAGATTTCCGTTTGTACCTACGATGATTTATTTTAGTAGGTATTCTCCTAAATATATATTTTATCTTCAATTTTCCTGAGGCTGATTGCTAATCCTCCTAATTTACAGATTTATGTATAGACAGACATTCGATCGCCTAAGTCCAATAATTAGAAAACGGAACCTTTAAAATTAATTGTGCAAAGACGTAACTGTTGTCTTTTGACAAAAATATGTAACTAAAGTAATCTATTTAACTATAACTTATTTATTTAAAACTGAAACTATATCATCAGCACATCGTAAGTCAAACTTTTCAGATACCTAACTACATCAACTGCAAACAACCAAAACTTCGCAAACGCTTTTAAAATATTAAAGTAGGGTAATTCTTTGATACAAGTTTTTAAGAAATTGTTCTCCTCGGACTAGAAAATACTTTTCACTTGTTTAAAAGAGTTTGTATTTAAGCACTCGAATAAATCTATTAAATCCTTTAAATCGCATTCAGGTAGGATGTAGCACGCTTACCTAATTCTAGAAGAAACATAATATTATTACTGTTTTTTTTATTTGTTTCTGGTCTGGTTGTTTTCTATGTATCATAATGTTTGTACAGAAAAAAATATAGAATATGTAGTATATCCGTTGTCTAGTACTCATAGTACAAGCCTAGTGCTTAGTTTGGGGCTAGATTGCGCTGTGTGCAACGTCGTGCAATATTTATGTATTTATTTGATATTCAAAGTCGCGGTGAAAACGTCCTCTAACTTCAATATTTGTTTAGCAATTCATTGTGCAATGCTGCGTTATTTGTTCCGCAGAGAAATGGGACCCGTAACCTTCTGCTTCGTTGGCGAATTTTTTTCACCGAGTAATAGAGCTCACTAATAATTAATAGAAACCGCAATAGTGATAAGGGTTTTAAAAATACATGTATTTTGTGAACAAAACACAGTACCATCTAGCCCCGTGATAAGCTACTAAGCTTGTGTTACGGTTACTAGACAACGGATATAATATACTTTTTTTTCTAAATACATACACAGGGATACACCCAATCAATCAATACAATAAGTAATTAGTACTGAATTATTATTGTTTTCAATTAGTTTTAAGTGTAAGTACAACACACAAGCCCACGACATATCCAAATTACAAACGACTAAAGAATTGATAGCTTCCTCCTTCGGATTTTTAAACTCTGTTAAAAATGAAGATTTGGCAGTTTGAATTTCACCACAGCAATTTGAGCAAGTAGATAATAGATACTTTTTTTACCAAAATATTAGTTGAAATTGGTTTTTAAGCTAAACCTTACATACTAGTTATTATACAACACTGCAATATGTAGGTTCTACTCTGATAAAAGTACGTTGTCGATACAATGCAAGTCTATCCAATTTAAACCAGGTTGTGCAACCTTTTGTATCGGACATCGGCAGACGGGTATTTAAATTGCCATTGAAAAAACTACTAAACCCCATTTTTGCAACTGTGTTAGATTTTTTGTTGCAATCCTTGTTCGGCCTTGTGAATTTCTAGTGACGTGTTTTTTTTGCTAACTGTACAACAAAGGTGCGAAAATAAACGATTTTAAACTTACATGGTTGTTTTCACTAGAAATATTATAAAATATCGAGCTCCGTTAAATAACAAATTTAAAACATGGTAAATACCCCGTTATCTAATAATATTTCTAAAGATACGAATAAATTAAAAAAAAATATCACGCTTTTCGATTCTTCTTCTGTTCTCGCGAACAATTGGTGTGTTGGATTGAAAATGAAACTAATTTTTCGGTTTTTTGTTGTTTAGCTTTGTTCTTTCAATGTTCAACGTTTTGAAACCTTTACAGGTCTCTTCTTTAGGATAGACAAGTCGTTTGTTCGGGTCTCATTTTTTCTCACTGACTGTACTAATCTTCTTTGTATATATAAAATATCTATATATATAAAAGAAAGTCGTGTTAGTTAAACCATTTATAACTCAAGAACGGCTGAACCGATTTGCCTGAAAATTGGTGGGGAGGTAGCTTAGAAACAGGAGAAGGACATAGGATTTTTTTTCATCCCGTGGGATCGGGACTTACGCGGGTGAAACCACTGGGCGCAGCTAGTAGCTAATAAATTCTCTAATCATTATCGGCCGATAAAACTATCTCGTCTATATGAAAATCTAAAATACTAATAACACAAAACACTTGGACTATGACCTACAACAAAACAACCCTGTTATCTTTTCTCCGTGAATGAAAAAGACTTTTCAAACGAAGAAAGAAGTTTCATCTCTACGTACAGTCGGTAACAGAAATAAAATAGTAAAAAAACAGTCCCCAAGAAACTTTCTTATTTCTTCAATCGGACAAATGGAGAGCAAAATATTTGAAAATTATATTCCCATTTATTGTCCTAAATTTAATGAGACAAATGATACACCTCCAAAAACTTAAGCACCCCACTTACTACTGTTATGCTTACGGACATTGACTGAAATTGCAAGTCGCAAACGCTGAATCAAATCTCAAACACACGCGGTTTTCAGCTGTCAAAGGTTAACCATTCTGCTGCGGGCTACGGCTAGTGCTACGATACGATTGCGCTTCGTAGCATTGCCGGTATGCCTAACTCCTAAACCTTGTAGAAAACAGTTTCCTGTTTTTTAAATATAAATAAAATAAATAATATTAAATGATTTTTAAATGTCTATTAGATGGGGATAAATAAAAAAATCATGAAAGCGATCTGTTTGCGGACGAATGGAGATTGATATTGTCTGTGTGCTTGAGTTTCTGTGAGAGAAGTGAACGAAATTGTTTTCCTAGTCCATTAATGTAATTGGTTGTATAATCGTGTCATTTGACTATCTTCTTCTAATTTATAAAATTTCCATGTCACAATGTTAGTTACCGTACTCCTTCGAAACGGCTTCACCGATCTCCACCAAACTCCACATGCGCATTCAGTAGGTCTGAGAATCGGCTACTATCTATAATTTATAAGGCAAAATTGCCGGGTCAGCTAGTAAATAAATAAAATAATACTCATATAAGATAGCCATGTTGAAATGTAAGCGTTATTCCTCACTTTTCAACCCGACAGTACCGACAAGCGCATGAGCAAGCATAGCTTTGTCAAACACATATCGAGGAGTAACATAGGCTACTTTTGATTCCGATATTCACACGTGTTAGGTTTTATTTTCGTTACGGAATTTCTCGATTCGGTGGCCGCGCTCAAAGCCTGCGATAAAAACTATGCAATAGCTTAATACTTATATAAGATAGCTATGTTATGTATGTAAGATAGCTATGAAATGTAAGCGTCGTTCCTCACTTTTCAACCCGACAGCACCGACAAGCGCATGAGCAAACATAGCTTTGTCAAACATCGAGGAGTAACATAGGCTACTTTTGATTCCAATATTCCTACGAAATCGGGACTTCTGCAGGACTAAAGTAAATAAAACTGCATGAAAATATTTAATATTACAAATTCTTTAGTTTACTAATTTCTCAATTAGTAAAATAATACTCGTCTAAGATAGCCATGTTGAGATGTAAACTTTGTTTCTACGTCACTTTTCGACCCGACAGTACCGACAAGCGCATGAGCAAACATAGCTTTGTCAAAGTACGAGTGGAACGCTTTCTGTAACAAGTAACGCTATACAATTTACGCGAGCGCTCTAAATCTCTTGTTTGTACCCGTTGTTGGCTAACAAAAAGGCCGAAACTGGTTTACAGTAAATATGGCGGGTATTTTGTTGAAATCACAACTGTTAGAATTGTTTTGTAGGTCTACCTGTCTACTCGTGTAACTAACGGGTTATTGTAAATTCAGTACGAAAGGTATGTTATACGAAAACGATTATTTTAAACTTTCCATTTGATTTGCCTATTTTGACTTTTACGGGAGTGACTGGCGTCTGACCTCCCAACCCCGAAGGGAAAGTCTGCGCCAGAGCCTCGTACGTTCATCAGCAGGTGCACCAAGCTAGCAGAGGTTGGCTTGGCTCGGATGATGACCTTTCACAAAAACGATCGCTCCTAGGTACATTTTTTTTACATGCGATCGAATTGCATTTTGATCTCACTTCACCTAATGGGAAGCGACAATGAGGGCGACGCGACGGTGTAACATGCTTGCCTAGAAGAAACCAATCCACTCTAATCTTGAAGACACCAATGTCAAAGTCAAGACGCCAATATTGTAGTTAAGAGCCTTATAGCTGCTAAACTCAAAACCCATGTCGGGTTCATCGAAAATGGTTGATTATTTCATGACGGAATGTTGTTGAACTTTTTTTTTGTGTATGGATTGTAATCCACATTGTTTCCGACATTTTAGTGCAGTTTCCAGCCAATATGTCAAAACGTATTGAAGCCTGTCGACATTTTAGCCAAATCAGACATTTTTTGTCTAAAATTTTGAAAGGCTTTGCACCAATAGGAGGTTTTTGTCTTAAAACTACACCAAAATGTAGGAAACAATGCCACCTATAATCCATACACAAAAAAAAGTTCTACGACATTCCGTCATGAAATAATCAACAATTTTCGATGAACCCGACAAGGATTTTGAGTTTAGCGGCTATAGGGCTCTTAAGGAAGAATATCGACGCGGGCAGTGAGTTCCACCTCGTAGCAGGTCGTCGTAATTACGAGAAAGGTGAATGCGTGGTGCTTTGTAGATTACCTAGGTTTTTCACTCGTTGCACAGACCGAGTCATAAAGCTTGAGAGCGGTGCCGAAAGTATATCTGTCTCTCTATTACTCATAAGTTTTATGGGCTGCGCGTACTGCGCATTATTGCCATAGGAAAGCGGTATCGACGCTGCAATATGCTCACCACTCTAACCTTACTATGATTTATGACCGGTGTGCATTTGTGCAACGTGAAAATTGTACTATAGTTTTGTGCAGAAATGGTGCAGGGAAGTCATATAGCCTCTTGTATAAGGGGCCAACTGACATTATTAGGTTACGTCTGCACAGCAATTTTTCACCGCGCGATTTAAATTCGCGCGTATAATAATCCGCATCAGTTATAGAAAATGCGCTCTTTTTTACTTCAATAATATTCAATGAGCTACAATTGCAAAAACAAATCGTGCAGTTATAAATCGCTGTACGGACGTAGGCTTACACGCTAAACGACGACGTCATTTGACTGCCAAATGAAATGAACTAATGACTCAATAATCATACACAATTATTGAGTCCAAACGCAGAATTATTGCTTGCAGAATATCGGATCATACCTATCGGATATGACAGCGGTCAAACTGACGATAACAACAGTCGATCAAAATGAAACCAAATCACGATGGAAACGGAAATAAATTCTATCGTTTGTTGCCATCGTTTCGGCCGCCTTTTATTTTTGTTCCGATCGTTTTCTCAGATCGACTGACTTCAAATGATTTAAACAATCAACTTGCTATGTCCACTCGTTTCTGAGAATATCTGTGGTGACACACCAGCGAGTGTTGTTATCAAGGTAATTTTTATTCTATTTAGGTATGGAACCCTAAAAATCAAAACAAAATTAATATTCCGTTATTAAATAATATTTGTAGTAAAAACAACAATTTAAGCTCAAAACCTTATCTGACTCTCCGACAAGCGGTCCATCGACGACGTAGTAGTGGTATTCCTCGACAAGTTATCAATAGATCGCTCAGACTCACCTGTACATAAAAAATAAAAAAACAAATTCTGTGAACAACACACTGCCTCAATGTAAGCTATAAAGCTTGTGTTTTAAGGTGACAAGATTACGAATATTATATATAATTCTTAGAATTATTTTTCTTTTGTAAAATCATACACCTACATCGAGAGTCACAAAAACCAGAAACAAATATGTATTTTTAAGGGCCCTATTCTGAAAAACTGAAAATCCATGTCGGGCGCATCGAAAATTGTTGATTATTTCATGGCGGAATGTCGTAGAACTTTTTTTCAAAAAAAAAATCAAAAAATCAAAAATCAAAGTACGTTTATTCATTCGGATATTAGCAAGATATCTCTTTGACAAGTCATTTTTTTTTATTTAATCTACTCTACTATGTCTTCGGATCGCGACCTCCATGACATGAGAAGAAGACACAAGAAACTCATGGGTTTTTTTTTGTATATTTTTTTTTTGCAGTAATCATGTGATTTACATTGTCGCATATATAATATTATTGAAGAAAAGTGGAACTGGAGCAATAATCTATACTTACTATAATAATCCTTACTAGCATTACAAGAGCGAAAGTAACTGTCTGTCTGTCTATCTGTTCAAATAAGTTATAATATACAAAATAATAAACATAAAAAAAATAAATTTACTTAAACACTATCTCATCCACAAACACACAACCCGCCCAACACCGCCCAAACCGCCCCGGGACCCACCACCAGAGTTCTGTGGTGCCAGCCTTGCATTCCTTTCCTACACTCTAGAATTTTATTATAAAATTCGTAGGTAGAACCATCTATTTACTCCTTTCCATAACTTATCCTGCTACTTTACCACAGAACTCCATGAATACGCCCCAGGACGAACCGAACCGAGCCGAACGAACCAAGCATTCGCGAACGCGACCGTGCCCCTGTCTGTCCCCGTCTTTCAATAAAGTATTCATTTCCATGGATTTTTATCGTTAATATAATCCGATGTATTATAGTATGCCATCCTGTACAGTTTGCTTTTAATATATGTTTTAAATTTATTAATGGACATGTCACACACATTCTTGGGTAACTTATTATAGTAGAGCATAGATGAGCTAGAGAAGGACCTGTTTATTTTCTGGAGCCTACTCCAGGGCACAGTTAGATCATCTTTATTTCTTAAATTAAATAAATGTATGTCCCGATTTTTAACAAGCTTGTCCTTATTTTTATGGACGTATAAAAGATTTTCGTAAATATATTGTAAATATACTGTTAAAATATTTATTTCTTTAAATTTTTCTCTAAGTGATTCTCTAGGGCCCAACCCGTAGATAGCTCGTACCGCTCTCTTCTGTAAAATGAAGATATCCTTAATATCTGCAGCACACCCCCACAGCAGGATGCCATATGACATAATGCTGTGGAAGTAGCCGAAATAGACCAGGCGGGCAGTCTTAATATCTGTGAATTCACGAATTTTCTTAACAGCGTAAGCTGCAGAACTTAGTCTAGCGGACAAAGCTTTCACATGTGGGCCCCATTGAAGCTTAGAGTCTAGAGTTATACCTAGAAAGACAGCCTTCTCAACCTTTTCGACTTCCTCGTTATTAATTTTCACTACAGTTTTAACATGTTTAACATTAGGAAGTGTGAATTTAATACATTTTGTTTTGGATCCATTCAGTAAAAGATTATTGGTATTGAACCAATATACTATTTTAGAGAGAGCATTGTTCACGTCGTCTATATTTGATTGGCGTCTTTTAACTTTAAATACCAATGAGGTATCATCTGCAAACAATACTATCTCATGTTTGTCCCTTACTAGGTAAGGTAGGTCATTAATATAAACTAAAAACAGGAATGGTCCTAATATGGATCCTTGAGGAACCCCCATTGTTACAGGAGAGCCGGGGGATCGTTTTCCGTTGACATCGACACACTGAACCCTATTTATTAATCTTATTTCCTCCTATTGCTCAAATAGGAGGAAATAAGATCCAGAGCGCTATCTTTAATACCATAGTGATGTAGTTTCATGATCAATGTATCATGTTTAACGCAATCAAATGCCTCCAACGAGGAAATGCTGCGTGCGTTTTAGGGTCCTTTGCGCCAGCAACGAATTTGGGTGGCCTGTTCGACTGACTTTGTTGTTTTGGTAAATTTGTAGTTTTTAAGTTTAATTGTATTTAAGTTGATTGTAATTTTAATGTATGCTTTAATGTATCTAAATATAATTTTAAAACAATGTTATGTCCAATTAAGCTTTACAACCGGATTAATATTATAAAGCGGAAGGATCAAATGCCTTGGATAAGTCACAGAACACCCCATAGGCATCGTGTGACTCCTCCCAGGCTTTATATATACTTTGAAGTAATGCAATACCTGCATCAGTAGTTGAACGTCCCTTACTGAAACCGAACTGTTTATTGTGGAGAATATTATTATCATGAAAATGTTTTAAAAGTTGGTTTAAAATAATTTTTTCAAAGATTTTACTAAGTGATGGTAGTACAGAAATTGGTCTAAAATTAGTGGGATCTGACGTACTACCCGATTTAAATAAGGGAGTAATTTTACTTAATTTCATTAGATCAGGAAATACACCACAGTCAATACACCTATTGAAAATCATGACTAAATCTGGCACAATATGTTCAATAATAGACTTTACAATAGGCACGGAGATCCCCCATAGATCTTTTTGTGTACAGATTGTAGGCGACATTGTTTCCGATATTTTAGTGCAGTTTCCATACAAATATGTCGAAACGTATTGAAGCCTATCGACATTTTAGCCAAATCAGACATTTTTTGTCTAAAATTTGGATAGGCTTTGCACCAATAGAAGGTTCTTGTCTTAAAACTAAACCAAAATGTAGGAAACAATGTCACCTACAATCTGTGCACAAAAAAAAGTTCTACGACATTCCGTCATGAAATAATCAACAATTTTCGATGAGCCCGACAGGGACTTTCAGTTTCAAGGTCGTTGGCGTATATACTCCTCTTAAGAATAAATACTTGCAACCGGCGGGAATCGAACCCGCAAATTTCGGCATTGCAGGCGGGCATTCCCCCGTCGCGCCACAAAGGTCCGCTCATAGGTACATAGTTCAGCACATGTGACTGCAGATAATTTCTTAAGTTTAACCTTACCTGCTTATTTTTCAGAACCTACTGCAAAATACATACAAAAACCAAAGGTATGCTTTGTCTCGCCTTGTAAGCGACATTCAACGTTAGCGAAAATGCGACGAAGCGTTTTTTACTTACTTAGAAACGTCTCTGCTGAGTGTGGCTATTAGTAATTTAAAGACATTTCCGTAAAGAAAGTATACCGCAGTCCCTTTATAAAAAATCTCAATTTATTTACCACCCTCTGATCACAATGTAGTAGAGCTCAAGCGCTTCCTTAAGTGGAAGGATTTTCAGCGACTCCTAGTGATTTTCTAAGTGAAAACAAATGCTCTCTTACCGCCCGTTCAAGAGAACTTGCAATTTATTCAAATAAAACAGAATAAGCACCCATTGCGAGCTGACTTCAGAGTTCCGAACTTGAGAGTAGAATTTTAGAAAATAAATTGTAGGTATAGTACCTACTTAGTGGCATATTTATTGCGTCTAGCGAGCTTGGTTGATAAGAAATGGGGAGAGATGTAAAAGGGGGTCCTGGCACGGTAAAATTTGTCTTGGCGCTTCAAGTCTCAAGCAAAACGATGGCGTGTTATTTTGCTTGAAAACAATGTGAAGCAATTTATTCAAGTATTTTTCACATAAAAACAAACAAGCTACGATATCACACACAATAGCTTTTATGATTGTGTGCGATATAATATATGATTTAAAAATTATCCCACTTACAAACGATGACTAACTTCACGCAACGTTTGTCTTTTACTGTGACATGACGTTTCAAACGTAACGGACAGTGACAAACGTTACATAAACTTAGTCATCGTTTATAAGTAAGGGGGCACTTATGTGCTTTGCTAAGCAGTTGGTCCCGGTTACTATCTCAGATAGCAGTCGTTAGGTCAAGTTAGAGGCCTTATTAGGGCGACCTAAAAACTCTAACACCAGTTGAGCCAAACCACTATACGAAAAAGAAGGAGAAGTATGGAGGCTTATAATTATCAATTTCGACGTAACGCCATCAAATTTAAAATCAATTTTTTTTCCACTTCAACCACAGTTTACGTATTAGTGCCTTGCGTCGCTTTTAATTTAACCGACTTAGCCAGATAATCTGCAGAATATCTTATTCGAACTGTAACTGAGTTACGCAAACGTAAACGGAAATAAATACATAAATAGAAAACTCATTAATCTTACAAATGAATAATATTTATAAATAAATATTTGTGCCTGGTCTGGGTGACCCTCTATGTATAATATTATGTAGGTAGGTACGTATTTATTTATTTATTTACGTTGTCTAGTCACCGTAACGCAAGCTAAGTAGCTTACCACGGGGCTAGATGGCGCTGTGTGTTGTTCACACAATTTAAATGTTCTTCGATGCCATGCAGAAACCAAACATAGCGTTCCACAGACGTCGTCAAGTCCAAATAAAGTTATATAAAAAGTAATCAATAAATGCGGTTCTGAATCAAATTTATCGTGTTCTGATAATTTAAGTAAGAACAAAAAAAAACTGGCCAAGTGCGAGTCGGACTGGCGCACGAAGGGTTCCGTACCACTATCACAGTTGGGTACGGAACCCTAAAATGAACACTAGACCAACCAATCCGTGAACGCAGCGCAAAAGTTAAGTCTATCACACCAGAACCAGATGGCGCTAGTGGTAAAAATACATCGCGGTATCGTTGCGTTTCTATGTCAAAAAACATGTGTTTGTTGTTAAATAAACTATTTATAGGTACCTATACTTGAAATATTTTACAAGGAAAAATATATCATCAAAAATCCTCCCATGACAGGATTCGAACCTGTGTCCCTCGCTTGCCGGACGAGTGCGCTCGATGATGTATTTCTCCTTGTAAAATATTTCAAGTATAATTGCCTTGAGCAATAAAAACATGAGAAATATTATTTATATATATTTGTTTTTTTAGTTGTTATAGCGGCAACGGAATAACAACAAAAAATACATCATCTGTAAAAATGTCAACCGTCTAGGTATTACGGTTTCTGAGATATAGCCTGGTGACAGACAGACAGACAGCGAAGTGTTTGTAATAGGGTCCCGTTTTTACCCTTTTGGTACGGAACCCAACAAAGGTACATAAATATATTTGTTGAATCTTGTTACTCATCTAATATGATAGGTGAATCTAACTTACTTAATACGACAAGGCGAAACTTGGATGAACCCACGACGGTTTAACGAAGCGCGAAATCGCAAATGAACACAAACGCCTCACTCTTACGCCCTTTACTTCTAAGCTTTGGTTTTACTTTATTTATGTAGGTAACAATGCTTTTTGTTTGATCTGTTGTGCAAATACTTTTACGCAACTCTCTGGTAAGATATTCTATTTTAAGTGCTTAAGAGCCCTATAGCTGCTAAACTCAAAATAAAACGTTTCGACATATTTGTCTGGAAACTGCACTAAAATGTCGGAAACAGTGTCGATTACAATCCATACACAAAAAAAAGTTTTACAACATTCCATCATGAAATAATCAACAATTTTCGATGAACCCGACATGGATTTTGAGTTTAGCGGCTACAGGGCTCTTAAGCCTGCACTGTCACCGACGCCGGTAGACTAATTAGTCAAGTCGTGCTCGCGGATTGAGTAAGATGCGGGTTCGAATCCAGCCCTGCGTCTATCGTGCGTTGTGTTTTTGCAGAAGTATTGTTTCTTTAAAATATTTCTCTGGAAAGATCCTAATGTACCTAAATTGAAAGTAATAATAAGATGTCAACTTTAATTAAAAACTAAAACTAAATTATATTGAAGGTTAATGGACACTTACAAAGAAACAAAAAAATCAGACTGATAAGGCTGGTTTTACAGCTAGTACGGGGAACGACGTACGGAATTCCCGTACGGGGCTTCTCCGTCAGAGCGGAGACACATATAAAGCGCTACAACATACCTACTAATTTAACAGCGACGCTGATTGTTTTGTACTGGTCACTGATATTATGGCCAAACCGTACTGATATAGCGTACAGCTATGAAACTGAAGTTGATAATATAAATCTAATCATTGACATAATAATATCGACGCAAGAAAACGAAAACGTAGTAACCGACAATAATGTAATGGTTCGCCAGAGCCAAAACACTTTTCGGATTTTGAAAAATAAATCATATTTCGGTATTTGTAGATCCTAGAATAATCATATTGGGACAGTACCTCTAGATTAAATAGGAGAATCTATTACTGTGCATCAATTTTATTTAAAGTTATTTTAAAATGTAGGTACTTTTTGTCAGTTACAGCATTTGATATATTTTTTACAAGCAGAAGAAATTTTGTAACTACAGTCCAAAATGTATGACTACCATTGATCAAGAATGTAAAAATGATGTAACTGATTTCACTTCTTCCTGCACCAGTGTAAATACTATTAACAAGTTTAAGACTACTGTACCATCATTAATACAGTTGTAATTGATTTGTTTATTATTTCCCCATACATCGATTGCGATGCAATTGTCAGGCAATAATAAAATAAATAAATAAATTCTGTGAACAACACACAGCGCCATCTAGTCCCGTGGTAAGCGACTAAGCTTGTGTTACGGTGACTAGACAACGGATATAATACTTATATTTATTTTTCTTTTGTAAATACATACATATTATACATAGAGGGACACCCAGACCAGACACAAATATTTATTTTTAAGCATAAATACTTGCACCCGGCGGGAATCGAACCCGCAACCTTCTGCATTGCAGCCGTGCTTTCGCACGATGCGCCACTGAGGTCGTCAATAAATAATAACAGACGAAAAACAGTGTGCTGACAAAATCACGGGCAGTAAGAACGTCGTAATCCGCAACATTTTATAATAAGGATGTTTACATAAGCGACGTAACCCCACATGTGATGATTTTTACTAGAACACATTTGATTTATTTAAAAACAACATAAAATCACCGATTTTTTTGTTAGTTACAGCATTTTGTAGTCATAAAAAATGACACTCAACGTTACTTGTGAAAATCTTAAAATCGTTAATATTCATCGTAGAGCTATGGGACCTACACCATTCGACGCACAAAAAATCGCTGATTTTAATGACGTTAAAAAAGGATTTTAGCCAAGGGTGTTGGTTACTACGTTTTCGTTTTCTTGCGTCGATATAAATAACTATAATTTAAAGCTTATATTTAGATAAGTATACAGCCTTTACACGACATTCAGTCAAGACACTGATGTGGGAAACTCAATTGAAACTAATGAAAAAAAAACAAAGTTATTGAAGGTTAAATTATTATCACGAAAAAGCCAAAGGCAGACACTTAGGTGCTGAATTCATAGCAGGTAGCTACGATTTGGCCATGTTATGGGTGATATATGACGGAATGCCCGTGCAGGGCTTCTAGTGTGGAGGCACATGTAAGACACTTGAATTTCGTTCACAGAGAGACAGATCTTTCCGTACAGTTCGACCTTATTACGGCTTAACAGTACGGATCTCCCGAACAACTGTGAAACCAGCCTAAGAAGTTGATAATGCGTCTATTAATGGACGCCTAAATAACTATGATTTTAAGCTTAAGAGATTAAGTTACAGTTTTGGCAAGCAGTCATGGCTTAGGACATGTTTACATTGGGTGAGTTTCATTATTAAAGTTACTAAACAATACCTTCTTCATTGAAACGTCTGTAATAATCTTGGTCCCTCTTCATGATTTTGGACAGGTTCCACTTAGAATTGATTCTTAGTTATAAATAGAATATCAATTCAAAACTATTTGGTTATTAGTTGCTTTTAATACTTGATTCGATAAGGTATTTAACCGAGATCATAGACCTATTTATATCTATGCTTTGTCCTGACTAAGTGATGGGTTAACGCACGTCGCACAACCTAGGCCGCTGATAGTAGAGAGCTAGAATTCTAATTATCTAGATTCATAGAACTGAACTGGTCTCTATTAGAGACTAAAAGGAGAAAGGTCGTCTATAGTGGTCCATTCCAAACTCGTCTCTGACGAACGAGCTTTACCAGTTCCAAAGTCAAACTGTTCGGGAAACTACTCACACACCTTGAAATAAATTGGATCAAAATTGAATCTAAGCCCCACCTACTATATAGCAATTAAACAATATTAGAGCCTATTAGAGGGTGGCCGATATTAACATTTTTACAGAATCATAATATGCTCCAAGAACGTTAACTTGATTGATTAATTAATTTTTGTTTCCTTTTCTTTTTTTCTCTCTTTATGTTTAATTTATATTTTATTATTTATATCGTAGGTAGGTATTAAATAATGTCTAGTGCACTAAAAACCAAAATAAATCTAAAACAATATTAAAATTAGTAAAAGAAAACACAATAAATATAAATTAAAATTTCTATTCACAAAGGCCATTACGGCCAAAAGTGCCGATTAAAGCTGCATTCCCTCGCTGATTTACTAAATTTTCTTGATTGTATATTTAAGCTACTGGTGTAAACTCAACTTTGCTTAAAGAATCGTTCGAGAGAAATTGTTTACCGAAAATGTAATAGAATATTGTCAAGATCTTAAAACTTTCAATTTAGAAGTCTTCAGATTTATTGAGTTACTAACTTAAAGATTTATGGATAATACGAAGACATTTTTTACGCTTTCTTTAAAAGTTTTATATGACTTAGATAATTATTTTCATTACAATGAATAAGTTAATGAATAACTACATATTCTTTTGGATTTTGAAATACCAATGTAATGTTTTCTTTAAATTACCATTTGCTTCTCCTTGACTTACAACCACGCAAACATAAAATAAGTGCTTCTTTATTTATAGGTGGTACTTAAATCACTGTATTTTACATATCAAAAAGATCTGTGCGAAGTTGGCAACGACCGAAGATTTTTTTTAAGATTTTGTAGAAAAAGTAGCTAGTTGGCTAAAGTTACCCATAAGAGAAACCCTATGATTAGGCATACATACATCCTTCGTCATCCGCCTTGTCGTGGCGGGGGGGCTTAGTAGCCGTGGCCTGGACACCCACGGTGAACCAAGAGGAACCCACCCGAGGGGCCGCTCGAGCTTCGGCTCGCGGCCGGTAGGTTACGTCCGTAACTGAGGTGGGCCGCAGTGTGCAACATTGCGGCTGAGGGTTTCGGGGCCGCGGCAGGAGAGGAGTTATAGTGTTGCGTTGCCGCTCTCCCTATCTGCCGCGGCCTCGGCGGGGCTGCCACCGTTGATGGCGGACGCGGTGGGGCTGCAGGGGAAGAGGAGTGTCGGTGTGTCGTTGCCGCTCGCCCTATCCCCTGCAGCCGAAAAGTGGTCGGCGACGGGGCCACAGACCTCACCCGTCGCAGGGGAACCAGGGGTGTCCAGACATCGCTGGTTCCCCTAAACGGCTCTTGGCGGCGGACTCGGGGGAGTTCGTCGCCAAACACAGAGCCCCGAGATGGTGGCGGCGTGTCCGCGCCGCCTTTCGAGAGGGCTTCGCCCATTTGGGCGCTTGGAGATGGGGTCCACCCGGACCACCCGCCGCTAGAGCTTGCCGAAGTTATCCGAAAGGTTCCGTCAAGCTCTGGCAACTGCGGCGCGAAGGACACCGAGGGGTTTAGTGGGTATACCCTGGCCGCACACCATCTTGGCCGGGGAGACCCCCACACACCGGGCCGCTCTCCCCCGAGAGCGGCCTGACGGTCTTAAGGAGATTCCCCTCGTAAAAAAAAAAAAAAAAAAAAAAAAAAAGGCATACATACATCCAAAACGTACTTACCATTATCAAATTATGGAGCCATGGACCTTTCGAAGGCGTGCGTGGATATGTCGATGAAAAATAGTATTATCTTCCATCATATGGGCGGGCCACACCATAGCTGTAGTTGTAGAATATCTAATCTACCTACCTACCAAAGTTTATAAAAAGCATCGATTGGTCGTAAGTTTTCAGTCTATGGGAAGTTCGAAGTAACAACATTTTATGACGAAATGTGAGAGCGTGAGGGTATGTTTGTACTAAATTATATTATCTTTGTGAAGTGTCTGTACTCTTGTTTACTTTAATATTAAGTTTATTCCACTCAAGTAGAATGAGTTCCGTGCGTACGTGTGTCTAATTAAATTAAGCATAGATTGAAATTATACGAACTCATAAATGGCAATGTCAAAATGAGCTGGCTAAACTGTTTACTTAATTCGGTGAGACGTATTCTATCTAGATTCTAGCTATAATAAAATGGGGGCGGATCGTCTTACATAAAATTTTAACTACTATCATCGGAGGTCCGAAAATGTTTCACATACCATTTATAATCATAATGATCATTCTTCATAAAAAATTTAAAAACTAAATATTAAAATATATAATAATTGAAATTCAAAATATCACTATTCATACACTTCATTTTACTAATATTTGTTTTAATATATTTGTTTATCATAATGCTCGAAACTCATAATCATTCCAATAAATAACTTTGATATTCATACATGTGTTTTATTCTAATATTCATTTTTATAAATTTCTTAATCATAAGTGTTTTATGCATAATTATTGAAAATCATAATATCTTTATTCATACATTTGTTTCACCTACTATTGTCATCTTACTTGAATTTTGAAATAAAATATACGGAGCACACCGACTCGGATAGGTTAGGTTAATGTAAGAACATGATTACGCGCAGCGCTTTGGCGAGCGAGCGTAGCGAGCGTGCCGCGGCAGCGGTCGCCAAAGCGCCTAATTACTATAAATAAAAAAAACCTGATATATCTTAATCATAAGTGTTTTTATTACAACATTATTAACTAAAGAGTAATTTCTAAGAAGAAATATAATAATAGAATAGAAAATATAATTACATTATGAGTTAACTCCGTTTCAAAAAGAAGATCGCCAGAACACAAGTCAAAAACCATTTATAATTTCACAAAGAGTTTGATTGGGGTAGTTCATAAAAAGTTTTGTTAAAGTTGCCGTTATTAATACAAAAATTATGATAAATGTCTGTTATAAAGTAAGCTATTCTGAACAACGATATTATGAGTTGAAATATGTTCTTAGTAACAATAATTATGAACTAAAGCAATATGATCATTAAATGTTATGAAGAAAAAAATTATGATTTTAAACTGTTCTTGGTAGTAACAGTATTAATAAAAAAATTATGATCATTAACTATTATGAGCTCCGATGGTAGTAATAAAAATGTCTGAATAAAAAAAGTATGATAAATAAAATTATGAAGAGTGATTATTATGAATTCAAATCGGTAGTAAGACAAACAATAGGACTTAAAATTTTATGTGAGCCAATATGGACCCTAATAAAATTAAATAATTTCAACATAGCCTCAGCATTAATTGTTTTTTATCAATAACAGCTCGTTCCCACTTGTCGGGTGTCGGATCCGTATATTAAACGGAGGTTATAGTGGCAGAACATTACATATGAAGCTATTCACATTTATCGGAAACCGATTTTGTGTCGGTTCCGACAAGAAATGTCGGGTGTTTTGCCAGCCCTCTACGCCCGGAAAAAAATCGTGTCGGATCTCGCTCGCCTATGATAAAGAATGGCGCTGTTCACATTCGTCTGATGTCGGTCTCTAAATCTTGTATTTTGGTAGTTTATGCTCACTGATATTTTAGCCAATAGATGGTTGAATATAGTTATCGACATTCTAAAATAATTGAATAACTTAATTTTGTCACTCCTCAATTCTGTTATTAAATTCTGAAATGTTCCCAAACTAAATCTTTTTTCAGGATTGGGTGCACCTAATATTTTCTTTCCTTGACTGTCTTTCTTCTTTTTCTTCTTAAATAATAATACATCACAACAATAAATTCGTCGTCGTCCATCGTGCACAATCGCTTCGCGTAGAATGCTTAAAATTGACACTAGCTTCGACCGTGGCCGACAACCGATTTATTAATCGTGTGTGTGAACAAAGGCGCCGACATCCGATTAATATACGGATCCGACACCCGACAAGTGGGAACGAGCTCTTACGGTATCGGGCGAAAACCGAAAACGGGTTTCGGTCAATTACCATAGAGTTGACTCGATCTAGATATTGCCGGTAGTTGGCACTGTTCTTCTAAATGTGTGCGCCGCTTATATGCATATGATTTGTACCAGGCTGTAAGAACTTAGAGGAGTTATCCTGCTTTGTACTAGAACGAGTAGATACACTAGTGTAAAATATTTTGCGTGGTGTATTTGCTTTGTAAATGCTAGGCTATTACACTGGTAAGTCTCCAGAAAGTCATCCATCACATTTTTCATCTCTTTTATATTCAACTAGCGGAGTCCTAGGGTTTCACCAGCGTAAGTCCCGCGGGTGTTTTCAACCTTATACCTCATTGGATACCTACATACCGCAAAAACACACTCTCCAAATTTCATGTCTCTAGGATCAGCGGTTTAGAATCTGCGTTGATAGGTATATGTAGGTATAGTTCGGTTGGTCAATCACTTGGAATTTTATATTATGTACAGAATCCCGCGGCTTCACACGCGTAAGTCCCGATCTCGTGGGAATATTGGAATCAAAAATAGCCTATGTTACTCCTCATTGATGTAGCTTTCTATTGGTGAAAGAATTTTTCGAATCGGTGCAGTAGTTTCAGAGATTACCCGGAAAAACCCTACATACATACAAGTTACGAACGTACCTCTTTATAACATTACTAACTGCGTCCCGCGGTTTCACCCGCGTAAGTCTTGATCCCGTGGGAATATCGGTATCAAAAGTAGCCTGTGTTACTCAGGGTGAATGTACCTTTCTAATGGTGAAAGAATTTTTTAAATCGGTCCAGTAATTTTTGAGTTTATTTATAACAAACATACAGACGCACACACACACAAAATTAAAAATCTTTCTTCTTTATAATAATAAGTATAGATTAAATAGTAAGACCCACACAGGTAAAACCGCGAAACGCAGCTAGGTGCCTATAAATATCGCTTTACAAAACAGTGCCCTGGTATATCACTTCCTTCCCCTAACTACCGTCTTTATTTTACAACGTCTCACAAACTCAACGTCGATCGTTATAAACAAAGCCTTCTGGTAGCGTATGTTACGTAATAATGAATACAATAGCTAGGATGTGAAAATTTAAAGTAGGCTCCTTAATTTGGTGTAAGATTTAGTGGGTAGGACTCCTTCGTTCTTCGGAAGGTACGTTCGGGGGAAAGTCTACCTACTCTTTTCTCTATACAAACTTTACAAAGGTAGTAGACTGTTTCCTCCCTGGATAAAGAGTGGTTAGAGCAAATGTGTTTATACCATTAAACCTATATCACCCGTTACTATGCCCATGCGTTTTGTTTTTTTCGTATTCTAAATTTTATTTATATTGTAATTAGGAAATGAAAAAAAACGTAGCGCCATGGTCATGGCAGATATAGGTTTTATGGCATAAACATATTTGATTTAATGTATTTATCGAAGAAGGAAACAGTCGACTACGTTTGGTCTTACACCCGTATTTATAGACGAATCTGAATGATTACTTTCGCTAAGCAATGCCCTGTCTCGCTCTTATTTGTGATTTTTAACGTCAACGAAAATGTGACAGACACATTACTTAGACCAGTAATTACTAGGAATTAACTATTAATACGAGTATTACCTAGCTTCAAGTGTTCACTTCACTAAGATATTACTAATACTTATTCTCTTCAGTAAATAACTGTAATATAAAGGAAAGCGGGCACACTCTCCATATTCCCCTTTTTGTCGATGTCATGCTCTAATTATGAACAAAATTACTCGTTACTGAGACTGGATTTTAATACTATGCTTAATTATGAGGAGAGCTGGATAAAATCTTACTAATATTTTGAAGCTGGTTTATGTACTTATGTTTGTGTATGTGTTTGTTGTTTTTTCATGAAAAACGCTACACCGATTGTGATGAAGCTCAGTATATCGCCGGTTTAAACTGCGTAGACAACGGCATAAGAGCGGCACTCTCTTATGCTTTTTAATCTGTTTTTTTTCCGGTGTGTAAATATTTATATGTAACTAGCTGACTCGGCAAACGTTGTTTTGCCTTATAAATTATAGATAATTAAATTTTTCCTGAATGTTCTTTGCTATAAACCTCACGGAGCCCGAGACCTTTCCAACGAATGCAAAACCGTGGAAATCGGTTCGTGCGTTCTGGAGTTATAGCGTCAGGAAGGAAAACCCGACTTATTTTTATATAGTAGATAGAGTGTCTTAATTATGAAAAATTCAAGAAAACTTGATATCCCAAAGGTCTATTCACAGATTTTCTAAAGTAGTTTACTGACTAGCGCACATAACTCGTAGTGAACTCTGCTGGCTCAATAAATATTGAGCCAAAAATAACTTCTACGACCATCTACATTAACATGTATCTAATGACACAGTAGGTACATTTTTATTAGGGACCAAAAAAGGACCAAAGGGCCGGCGGGCTCTGTGGCGCAATTGGCTAGCGCATAACACGGAATGTTCAATTCCTGTCGTGTACACATTTTCGGAAAGCATTTCTTCAAATAATCAATAAATATTTGTATTGTTTTTGTTTTATATCGAATTGACAGTGCTGACAGCTGCCAAAACGCTTTTTTTATTTAAGTAGTTGTAAAAAAATCTATAACATTATCATAGGTATCAATTATTATTATAGGTGTCATAAAAACAAAATTCACATACAAAAAAATAACAACTGTCCGTCGATTCCAAACCCATAAGTCTATGTTATGTCCGCATTTAGGTATCTGAATAGACGAATGACGTCAAATCAATTGCAATTTATGCAAGATAAATAGAGGCCAGATATGCTAATATGGGCATCAATCATTATTACACCTACAACGCCTTGATGGCTCTCTACTTATGTTTGGTACAAGTTATAAGACATTATGGAAACTTTAAACTTATATTTTAAGGCCCCTACTAATATAATCCATGTCAAGACAATTATTTATAAACTTGAGCGCATGTGTCGAGTACCTACCTATATTTTATTCAATTGTGAGGCACCATTCATTTTATCTTCAGAGCTCCTTGGTCGTTTTTTATATCAAACCCCTAGGTATTGATAAAAACTCGACACAAAACAATATTATTCTACAAAAGCAACTGGTGGAAACGAATAAACTAAAACGTTTCAATTCGGAACCGAAAGTCGCAAGAAGATAGAAAGAAGAAGAATAAGTTTTAACCTGTTACGTTCTTGTAGATAGGGGGAATCCGCAATGAAACGGACGTGTTTTAAAAACGGACACTATCGATATCTTAAGTGTTTGATCGAAAATATTTTAGTATTTTTGGGTGTTGGCACCATTGATGACCATAGACAAGGGTCACAAGCCCACACAGGTCTATGGTCATCAATGGCACCCAAATAAAACATAAAATATTTTTGTTACTGTCCGTTTGATTGCGGATTCCCCCTACCTATCTTCTAAGACAGCGTGCTTCATAAGGCCGCAGCAATACATATCATAAGATGTAATAGGTGAAGCAAAACGACGGTTTGTAAACAAGTTATAAAAAGTTTATAATTTACACCACACCCGTTGACTGGATAGGAAGGATCTAAACAAAATTTATTATGTAATGTTTGCAAAGAACGCGATAAAGCAAAGTGAGTTTGCAAGTGCCGCGTTCTCCCTTTTGTTAATTTTTTGTATGATTTTAGAAACTTTTTACACAAAGGAAATTCATGTAAAGTTTTTTTACTTTGTATTCTTTACGTTAACTTTGGCGTTAGCTGTTTGCCTAAGGTTAGGTATATTTTAATTTTTTTCCAATAAATAACGAAACCTTTGAGCTCGCGCTCGTGCTGGCTTACAAATTTTCCGCTAACTTATCTTTAATTTGGTAGGTAGTATGACGTTTCTGATAAACTTATAAGAACAAGTAAAATAAGAAAAGTTTAAGCTATCAAAAAAAATATTTTAATTGTGTAATTTTGAGTGGATTTTTATCTTACACTCTTATTTATAGTCTAATCTAAGTAATTACTTGTGTAACCGCCGCACTCAGAGACATTTAATGGTTAATTAAACTATACTAAGTGGAGATTTTCTTTGAGAAATCGTTACTTAGTTATGTGTTTGTCACATTTTTGTTGACGTTACTCACGAATAAGAGCGAGATAGGGCATTGCTAGGCAAAGTAATCACTCAGATTCGTCTATAAATAGGAGAGAGATACGGGTGTTGGTCTTTCGACGAGTGGACTAGATTAGATTGAACAATGAGCATTATGAGCATTAGGAGAATTAAACGAGTAGTATACGAGAATTTTAACCTTAACTTTAATAATTGACGAGCTTTCGAGTTGATGAGAAGGTGGTTCCACGTGCTGGTGAAATAAAGGTGCTCTATAAATCTGTACCTAGTTCTTGAGGTAACAGTTCTATTGGTAGAAATAAAAAAAATGTAATTTACTGCATTCTAGGATGCTATTCCGCTCATTATTCCGAAATTTCATAACAGATCTTTACCATTTTTTATAGGTCCATAAAAAAATTGCGATCGGATTTCAAACAAATGAGTTGTCTGGTGGGTATAATACACACAAAAAAAATTATTTACACCTCCTTTTTCAAAAGTCGGTTGTAAAGATCTTCAGATGCCTTATTCCAAGCACACTTGGCTAAGGAAAATTCCTGAAGTATCTACAAAATCCAAAAACAGAATAAGTAAGCACCCAACAAACAAGTAACAAACTGTAGCTGTACCAGTACTGACATCAACACCATGTATTTTGTCTTCTTTTCGTCCGAACTCTGAAGAGTTGCATAATTAAATCTTAAAAGGGCTCCTCGAGTTTCCACATGAGTCTGTTCCTTTATGTTTGGAGACTTCGTTATTATTTATAGGGTTTCCCTTCGTACAGTTCGCAGCTAGCATTGTTTGGACACAATGAGGCAAGCGCTTGCGACAAAAATCGCTTTTAACAGTAAGGCTGCCCATTGCACTCTTATAACACATTTTGGGAATTCAACATTTTCTGAAACGTTTTTGCAAAAAAGGATTATGATTTAGTTGTAAGTTTTTTATGTAAAATGTTTTGTAAAATTTGTTACAATAAAGTGTTTTTCTATCTAAACTAGAGCAGAGCGTTCACCGATAATTTAAATAAGTTAGCTGGCCAGTTTTTTTAAATAAGTAAGCTAATCTGTCATATTTTGTGGTGCAGCATCACTGGCCTCCATTATAGCAATTCCACCGTACTTGTATAGTTTCATTTCAGTGTGCGGCGTTTTTGACCAAAAGGTTTTAAAACTAAAAACTTTTAATTTAAAAACCTCTTATGCCTATAATTTTATGATATCTTTTCTAGGTGGATATATTTTTTGAAAATATCTGTTCGAATAAGACTTCTTAAGTACCTACATAATAAAGACTTTATAATTTTGTACTTAGTAATTAATTTAATTACACAATATAACAAATTCCATAAAAAAATTGTTTTAATATAATTTTTACTGTAAATAAAAAATGAAATATTTTTGTGTAAACTCTTATCTAGTAACTAGTCGCAGGCAGTTCTAACTCCATTGTGAGCAGGACTTCATTTTCACCTGTACCTAGCAGTGTCAAAGGGAAAAACTCGCGTTATTCATTAATTTTAATTACATTAGCAATAAACCAGATATGTTATTCGTAGGTAGACACTTCACTTTGAGGTTTGTGTGCTTATTATATTTTGTAATAATATTTTCTTGCATGATATTTCGTGGTGTTTGTGAAAACCTGCCCTGTTATTAGAGTGATATCGTTTATATAAGATGCATTCTTGTATCTATTTACTTAACCCTAATCATATTTAGATGCTGTGTCCCTCATATCATGCACTAACGATGTTTGATATTAAATTAAACTCATTCTTCGGTTTCAATCTCGCCAAATCAAAATCAATATGATTTTCCTTATTAAATTAACATCGCACAGAGTGGATTTTGAACACCATTATGTAAGATCGATTGTTTCTGATGAAATCATCTCCCTATAGTATTGACAGCAAACTCGACTAAATGTTAACATATCTATGTAAAGTTGGGTACGCACTAGCGAGCTGTAACCGTATATAACCGAACTGTTGTACAGTACCGAGTTGTAATCAAAAAACCAGAGTCCTTACGTGGTTTGCGAACCTACACGTGCGGCTCAAAGCGAGCCGACAATTGTCGATTTTTAACGACAATCGTCGAGCGCCTTTTGTTGGTTCAGTGCCCCGAACCAACAAATGGCGCTCGCGCACATGTACACACTAGAACTGTATCACGGATACAGTAACATCACAGTACACATAAGGAACAGTATGGAAACTAAGCCTATTTCACAAAATAAATACCTACTGTCCTTGAAGCGATAGGGTTGTCACTTCATTGTTTTTATTATTAAACATATTGTGTTCTGTATGTTATCGTATGCGAGCCGCGCTGCGGTTAGTTAGACGAAGACGTTTCGTGCGTTCTTTTCGGAGCGGGCGCGCTGCAGTGACACCACCGGCGCGGTGGTACGCGAGCAGCGCTCATAAGTAGAAGTTTTCGGGTGTTTGTCACGTATTTTCGGGTTGAACCGTACCGCGTTTCAACTAGAAAATGCATGTGATACCGTTTAATTAAAAAAACCATTATACATAAAATATGTTTATTCTTCATTACATAAATAACATTATTTACAAAATAGTGGAAATAGTTATTTGTTATGCAAGGCTGCAAAGTTGGTTTTTGCAGCGAGTATACTTGTATTGAAACCTGAGCTAGCGAAGCATCAGCACTATCGGCTTCACCAAGTCACCACCATCGAAAACCACAAAAACGAGACCAAGTTGATATATTTTTCATATCACATTTTAGCATTTTGACAGACAGATCCGCAGGTGGGTACCCACAATGTATGTTTTGCTTTCGTTAGAAATATATGGTAAAATATATAGGAAAGAGGTAAAATATATATCTCATTTTTTTTAATAATTGCACTGGCCAGCCACAGATGGCAGCACTGGTCTGAATAAAAAAATCTTTTCTAGTAATTCACCTTACATACTTTGTTTTTAAAATCGTAATTTCAGGAAATATGAGCGAGTCCAGCAGCGACCTCTCGCTGCGCTCGTGGTTCAATCCTAGAATGCTTCGCTAGCTCAGGTTTCAATACAAGTACTCGCTGCAAAAACCAACTTTGCAGCCTTGCATAACAAGTAACTATTTCTGACCCTTTTTTTCTTTTCGAAGCGTAGGTATTTTAATTTTATTGATTGTTTAGGTCTTTCGTGATATCCTCTTAAAATTTCTAAGGAATGTAAATCAATACAAATATTGAAGCGGCGCGAAAACAAGAAACAGTTAATAGCTATTGGTGGCCTACGTGACCGAACACACGCTTTTTATTTCACCAAACAAATTGAATTCAAATCGGATCGCTTCGTAATCGCTTTCGCGTTGAGTCGCTTACGTAGGTAGTACGTAGCCTTAGATTTACATTTGGAATATAATCATCGTTTACACATACATAAAAATCAAATATAATAATATAAATAAATCTTTCTTACCTTTCAAAATCACCAGGAAGTTTAAAAAACGATAAATACGCTTTTGTTGAACCAGAGTATAAGCAACCGTATACTACGCAATACATTCCGGGCATTTTTTTTACGAAAATAAAATGATTTGTTTATAGATAATGTTTTTCCTTTGACGCGACACCACCGAACGCTTATACGCGACACGCACGAATGACAGTAATCCCAGGCATACTTAGAGTCTCGTAAACGCGCATGTTTGTGTGAGTGAGCCGTTTTGAGCATTTGTAAGGGAGTTTCTATACTGTTCCATATGTGTACTGTGAGTGGTAACATGGTTATGATTTCAACTGTTACAACTGGCTAGTGAGTAAACGGCTTAATACAAGAGAAAGACAATGAGTGGTGCAGCTGCTTTAGTTAGAGAATGACAGGCTACGGTATCTCAAAGATAACGACATATTGGTAAATAGAGATGTAATAAATACGTATTTATACACATTTATAATCTTCTTATATATAAAATTTCCATGTCACAATGTTAGTTACCGTACTCCTCCGAAACGGCGCGACCGATTTTTACCAAATTTTATATGCGTATTCAGTAGGTCTGAGAATCGGCTACTATCTATAATTTATAAGGCAAAACAACGTTTGCCGGGTCAGCTACTATTAATATAATAATGAATTATTAATGAACTTACTTTTTTTTAAAGGTAATTAGAATTTATCTCATCACATTAAAAGAAATACATTAATTTTCAAAATCTAAACTTATAAATAAAATACATCTTTGAGGGTCCCCGCGGCAAGGTTACCAGGACGCTGGCAACATTTCCCCTCTGGATGTATCAGTTCCCATACCGTGTCAATCCAGCGATACCTGCGTCGTCCCAGTTATGCTGCTTTAAAATTAACAAAATATTAGCCACATTTTGCAAATAGTGTTTTGTACTCAATTATTTAATTACTAACCAACCAATAAATCATATCTACAGTGAATACTGAATACAATCGATACGTTGTCGTTATGTTGTCAAGCTGACAACATAACAAATGTGTCGTACCAAATGTTACGTAATTTATTATATCGATATAACATTAGGTGTGTTAACATTGATTTATGAAGTTGTAGTCCTTGTAGCGACTTATGGCATGGTGATATTCCCTGTTGTGTTCACCCCTTTGAGTTTTTAACATTTTGTGTTAGATTGGGAGGGGGCAGTCGGTCATCTTACCTCATTAGTACCAACTGGAGACTTATATGGTGGAAAGAGTAGTAAAAGTTATGCTAAAAAAACTCGGTCGGCCTCGAGTCGGCCTGGGCCCGTCCGAACTCAGCCCGTTTTTACGGGAGCAATCGGGCCTGGGAACTTACCTCATTAGTACCAAGTTGGGACCAATATGGTAGAAAGTAGACTAAAAGTTATACTTAAAAAACTCGGTCGGCCTCGAGTCGGCCTGGGCCCGTCCCTACTCAGCCCAGTTTTATGTTGGTATACTAAAACTTAGACGCTTAGTTCTGAGAAACTGTAACTTCGCATACATATACGTTATAACTACGCAATCAAAGTTTAGAATTAAAATTTAAAAAAAAAAGTTTCTGTAGTGTAGCTCCCGTACATGTAAGATGGAGATTTTTTTTTAAAGTCGCGTCTATCCCATCGTGTGGGATATCGTTAGAAAGCTTTTTAAAAAATATTGTGGGTCTTCTAAAACCATTTTACATTTAAGGGTTCCGTTTGCGAAATACTGATCTTTAATATGTTACTATTTTCAGAGTCATGTTTTGCTATTATAATATCGAATCATAGGATGAAACTATTATGGTGAGGAAGTGGGCTTAAAGTTATGTGAATAAAACTTGGTCAGCCGCGAGTCAGCCTGTAAGTTTCGTAACTCAGCCCAGGAATATGTATACGTACTAATCTAAGATGCTAAGTACTAGTTCGCGTCTATCTCATCGTGTGGGGTACCATTAGAAAGCTTGTTTAAAAATATTGAGGGTTTTCTAAAACCATTTTTATTTAAGGGTTCCGTTTGCAGAATATTGATCTTTAAAACGTAACTATTTTCAGAGTCATGTGTCGTTATTGTGTATTTGAGTAATAGGAAGCCGTAACTTCGCATATGTATACGTATTAACTACGCGAACAAATTGGGAAATAAATATTAAAAAAAAATAGTTTCTGTAGGGTAGCTCCCGTACATGTAAGATGGGGTTTTTATTTAATTTTGCATATACACCTTCGTGTGTGGTACCGCTAGAAAGCTTTTTAAAAAAGAATGTGGGTGTTGTAACACTATTTTTCATTTAAGAGTTCCGTTTGCGAATTAATGAAGAATAGAAGTTACCATTAAAAAGATCGATATTTCGCAAATGGTACCCTTAAATGAAAAATGGTTTTAGAAAACCCACAATATTTTTAAATAAGCTTTCTAATGATACCCCACACAATGGGATATACGAGAACTAGTACTTAGTACCGAATTATTCCTAGCTGTCCCTTTGTTTATATTTTTTTATATTATTATTAAATAATATAAAAAAATATAAATATAATATATTATTACCTTTTCCCTTTTTTGTCCGCTTTGTCCCCATGGGGTGACAGATCGGACAAAAAAGTTTGATCTGTCCCCCTGTTACTGATGAGGGGACAGTTCAAACTTTTTTCACCTCCTTAATGTTTTATCTGTCCCCCTATCAGTATTCTCTTACAAATCTAACTTTTTAATTTTTGTTTGTCCATTAAAGAATTAAATATAGGTATGTACCTACCTATATTCTTAAAATCATAAAAAAAATATATTATTATTTGTATTTTAATTTCTGTTCTTAAAAGTAATGCAACCTTTTTAAAAATAAAAGATAAAATGATTTTGGTTTATAATCGCCTTTATTTATATAGTTATAAATATTTCTATTATGTCTCTAAATGATTATAATTATCAGTCTCATAAATCAGGAAAGGTACCTACATATTACAAAATCAGTCTTATTAAGATACAAATATCTCCATACTTAAATTTACTAATATCAAGAATATTTATCTAAAACTTGCTAAAAATAAAAATAACAGTAGATATTGTACATAATACAATTAGTCCTCTGATTTGACTTCTTACCTAGGTACTACAAATGAAACCTGGACTAATAAACTAAAAGTAAATAATGTAAATAATCTCAGAACTTAAATAAACGAAATCAATAGTCTAACGAATTATAAAACATTTAAAAATTTGTTTAAATGTTTTATTTAATGTTTTATTTATATATTGGGGGTAATCTCCGAAACTACTGGACCGATTTC